>MU378069.1:0-474409 GCA_022495175.1 Hypoxylon argillaceum
TAATATTTATTATAATTTATTAAACTTTTTTAAATAATTAAATAAATTTTAAAAAACTTTATAAAAAAGTTTTATTAATATTTTTTTAAAAATTTGTTTAAAAATTTTTTATAAAATATATATTTTAATATAATTTTTATACTTAAGTTGTAAAATTTTATTAATTTTTATATTTTTTATATTATATATTAATATTTTAAATAATTTAAGTTTTAAATATTTTAATTTTAAATGTTATAAATATTTAAAGTTTTTTTTTAATTTTAAAAAATTTTTAAAAAATCGATATAAAAAAATTTGCTTTATTTATATTAAAATTGTTAAAAATTTTACTATATTTATAAATATTTTTATTAAAATATATATTATATTTATTATTAAAAATCGGTTTAAATAAATAAAAAGTAAATTATATTAAAAAAATATTAAATTATAATATTTTAAAAATTTAGCAATTATATTGTTTTTTTTAAGTTTATTAAATTTTAATATATAATTTAAGTTATAGTATTATATTTTTATTTTTTAAAAGCAAGCTTTAAAAATTAAATTTATATAAAATTTTTTTATAAACATTATTTTTGTAAATATTAAATCAATCGATTTTTTCTTATTTTTTTTCAAAAATGCATTTTTTATAATTTAAGTTTTTGTTTTTAAAATTAAAAATTAAAAAATATCAATATTTACTACTACTTTTTTTTTAATAATTTTAAAAAATTCTTTTTTTAAAAACGATTTATTATTTACAAAATAAAAAACACTATAGTTGTTTAATAAAATATTATTAAATAAAAAGTATAACTTTTATATTTTAATTATATAAATATTTAAAATTAAATATAATTTTAAAAAAAATAAATTAATAACTATATATATTATATTGTTGTTATATTAAGTTTTTTTATTTTTTAACTTTTTTTTTTTAAAAGTAGTTTTTTTTATTTTTTATTTGCTTTTTTTGATTTTTTTGTAAAAATTATTTTAACAAATATAGTTTTATTATTTTTTAATCTTTTTTATATTTTTTATAAAAAATATTTTTAATAATCTTTTTTTTATAAAATTTATAATTATATATTAAAAAATTTTACACTTTTTAAAGCGCTATAAATAAATTTGTTTTATATATTATTTATAAAAGTATTAAAAATTTTTGTTTTATTTTTTATAGTTTTTTTTTTTAAATTGTTTTTAAGTTTTATTGTTTAAAATATAATAAATTTTAAAAATATTTTAAAAAGTTTTCAACTTGTTTTTATAAATAAACTTATTAAAAATTTATTTTAGTTAATTTAATATAAATATTTGTTTTTTATAAAAAAACTTGTTTTAAAATAAAATAAAAAGCTATTTAATAGTTTATTTAAAAGTAATATATTTATTTATAGCTTTAAAAAATTTTTTAGTTATAAATATTTTAATTATATTAAATATATAATATATTTTTGCTTTTTTATAAACAATTGTTTAATTTTTATATTAGCAAATAAAGTTTACTTGTTATAAAATTTAGTTTAATATTATTTAATATTTAATTAATAAAATATTTATAATAGCTAATTTTATAAAAGTTAAACTATTTTTTAAATGTTTAATTATTAATTTAATATTAAAATTATTTTTGTTAAATATTTATATTAATATTATTTTTAAATATTTAAAATTAATTAATTTTAAAATTTAATTATATAAATTAATATATTAAATAATATTAGCTATATATTTTAATACTTTATTAATATAAGTTTTAATAAATTTATTAAATTTTGTAATAATATTAATTACTAATAATTGCATTTTTTTAAAAACTAATAATATAACATTTTTTATAAAGTTATTATTATTTTAAACTTTTTATATTTTAAGATTTTTTTTATATTAATTAATTTATTTTTGTAAAAAAGCTTATTTAATATTTTTATAAATAAAAAGTTTTAGTTTAACTTTAATTTTAAATATAAATATAGTATTATTTAAATCAATATAATTTTAAATATTTTATATTATAGTTTAAAGCTTAAATTTGTTATACTATTTTAATTAATTATAACTAGTTTTTAAAATTGTTTTAATATTTTTTTTAATTTTTTTAAAAAATATAATAAAAGTATAAAAAAAAATATATTAAAAATAAATAAAAGTTTTTAAAATAATATAAAAATAAAATAAAATGAAAATATTTATAATAATAAAAATTAAAATCATTTATTAAAAAAAACACTAATTTAATAAATAAATTAAGTTTATAATTATTATATATTAAAATATAATCAAATTTAATAAATAAAATTAAATCAATATAATTAAAATAATTTTAAAAAGTATATTATAATAAAGTTTATTAAATATTTTAGTTATTTTAATTTTTTGTTTTTTAAGCTTTATATATATATATATGTTTTTAATAAATATTAATTTTAAGCTTAACGTTTTACTTTTAAGCTTTAATTTTATAATCGCTTTTGTTTGCTTGTAATAGTAAATATTTACAATAAGTAATAATTTTAACAAATAATATTATAAGCAGTAAAAAAACTTCCGCAGAAGCTTTTTTTTAAGCTTCTTTATTAAGTAAGCTTACTTAAATAGATCTTATAACCTGACCTTTTGGGCTCGCCCCACTAAACCCACTTATACCGTCACAACTTCGTGATTAGAAAGCGATGTTGACGTTATTAGACTATGGCAGATTGTCCCCCCCCCTCTGAGCCGATTCGGCATTATTAACTTTTTATTTTATTTTCATTTTTGTTATATATAAATCTTAGATATTCGCAAAAGCGAGATATCCTTAATAGTGGCTCAACAATGGCTAACGTCTAATTAAAACCCAAAGAACACAGAACAGCAGGTTTAAAGACTGTACTTCAAGTTGGCGCAAGTTTATCTGGCCAAGCACCTTCAAAATCAGATGTAGGTCGTTACTTCTCGAATTTCTGGCATGTACCTGCCCAAGGTGATATTCCTTAGGGCTATGACTAAGCTGTAAGGCGGGCTTAAGTACATGTACCCTATCCGCCTCCTAAACGAGGATACGTACCATGTACCTGGTATCACAACAACCTAGAATTATCACTTATCACTTACAAGGGTTTCATCTCAGGCACTCTTGGGCGTTCCTTGATTTAGTTATAGTTTTAGACTTTTCAATACAGGGATCATATGTATAGTATAAACTATTTTCCGAAGCCATGGAGTCGATAACTCCCTCCCCCCTATTGGGTTAGAGGTTGCTGCTGCCTAAACCCCTTGATCAGTCCCTATTGATTCTCTATTGGCTTTGAGTAGCTGATAGCTGGGCAATTTGCCTCTGTGAACGCTCAATTTCAACCCTAAGGGAGTTTAAGAGTGTGGACCTGGCCCAGATAGCATACATGTGCTTTTGAGAGCCACAAGACATTGCAGCCGTTGTTGAGAGTATCAGTATAATGTAGCATGCATATGAATTGGGAGTAGGAGGTGGCCATTCGTAGTGGGAATTCATTGTTAGATGTCGTGCCAAGGCTCACACTTGTAACCCCTATTTCGCGCAGGCTCAGAACAGCTTCCAAGGCCGTTCAGATGAAAGCGGTTGTTGATGATGTACTCCCGCTGATAGACTACTCCAGAGGTTGCTGGACTAATTGTCTATAGTCTGCACCCACGTGATACGTTGTCAGACTAAAACGTGTCGAGTCTCGACTAGATGAGTATGGTAGGCGTTGGAGCGCCAGAGCTTCCTTCGCCGGAACCGAAATAGATGTGGCGTTGAGCGAGATGGGGGAGAAGCCCTGTGATTATTTTGCATTGGGCTCATATGGGTTTATCTTCAACTCTGCCTGGCTTATAATTGCGACGAAGTAGGCATGGAGCACATATCGTGATCTTCCCTTCTCAAACATCTTTATTGTAGGGTGCAATGCCTTTCTTCATCTCACTAACAATCTCTGCTGCCTCCCGATTATTCTTCGCCTCAAAGTCGTAGCGCTTGGTTTCTGAATCTCGGAATACTAGTAACTGTATATTTTGATCAATACATTAGCAGTTACAATTCAAGGCAACATTGAACTCCCTTACCTTGAAATTGCTTGGATGCCGACGTGACATGTTGCACCCAATCACGTTACTGAAGTGGACAGTCGTTGTCTTGCCGCCTTCACGGGTTACCCTACCCCCGGAGGAAGGCATGATATAAACATACTCACCGTCGATCGCGATTATTCTTTCATTCAAACCAACGAACCGCATGGGCTGTTTCCGCCATACAATGTATTTTTTGTAGGTGGCTTTAGTACCACTACCATCCTCGTCTGCCATCGTGGCTTGCTGAGCGAGTGGGTGCGCCGTCATGACCTTTTTCTTCCCTTTCTGGGGTATTGGTGTGTCCCATACATGCGATTTGGGCGAGGAGCTTCCAGGAGAACCCGTAATGGTAAGTGGGCCGTCTGTCGCAAATCGACGACGGTGGAGTTCAAGATCCATGACATTACCTATGGACGATACAGCTCGGTCTACGTAGGCTACCGCACCGGAACCAGGGAGCTTCAGAACATGAGTATTTTTGTCGAGTTGCCGCTTGCGGCAGACTATATCAAGGACCTCAGCAAAATACATGTCTGTCGTCACGTCTACGGTTATCATTTGTCCTGGGGGAATATCGGAAGAAAGGAGTTGGATTCTCAGCAACTTCTTCTGCCCTCTGGTAGTCGGAGTGGTCGTCGGTGGAGCTGGTCTATCAGCAAAAATTGTGTCTAATCGGTAAGTAGTTGTGATGATGGGATTCGAACGGGGATATTCCGCAACAGGCAGGGTAGGTGGTAGTTGAGGCGTGTTCTTGGGGGTAATTTCGTCTTCAGGCTCTTCGTCGGCTACTTCCTGCTGCTCAAATTGTGGTGTTTGCAGTTTGTTTTCAGCGAAGCCATCTTCCGATGCTTGTACCAATGCGAAATCATCATATGGTTTTGATGCTGACCGTGATCTAGCCGCTCGATTATTAGCAGTAGTAAAGGAATTGAGAGGCATTGTTCGCTCTAGTGGTTCGAAATCGTCATCGACCTCACCACCTTCCTCAACCATTCTCAAAGTCCACCAGTTCACGTTGAGCTTATCGGCTGGGATGGGAGGTTCCCGCTTCTCTCCATGGTATCTCCACAAACTTAATCCGATCAACTCAGCTACCGCCACTGGCCGTATTGATCCGTCTGCTTCCTGAATGTTTCGCCTGATCAATACTTCGAAAGGATTCTCGGGATCTGTAGAGAATGGCGCATAAATCCGCAACCGTATAGGGTCAGGGTCACCCTGACCTGATAGTGAAGCGAACTGGTCGAACGGTACAACTAATTTAGTTTTCTTCACTTTAAATGCATCTGAAAGTAAACTTCGAGGATGGACAACGCTCAAGGGCCTGATGGTGCTCATTGGTCGAGGTGGGGGCAAAGCATGTAGCAATTGCGGCTCTGGTAGAGCTGGGACTCTTCGGACAGTTGACTGCCTGAGCAATTGCTTGGGTACGTGACCAACAACTTGCTGATTAGGAGATACGCCAACTACAGGGGCTTCGACAGTGTCAAGGATCGAAGTCGAATCGGCACTCCCAGCGAAGACAGACGACGTATCTGACATATCGGAATCCTCCTCTGCTAATAGTTCACTGTCCTTGCGCCCAAATCCTTGGTTTGGCTCATCGCTAGACTTAGACTGGGATCTTGTCGTCCGTGTAGCTGATTTGAGCGCCTCCTTCCGTCTATGGTAGCCCGAAGCATCGAATTCGTTCTCGGAGGAAAATTCACTGCTAGTGACAGTATCTCGGCGGGCACGTTCTTTGACTATCTCCAAAGCGGACTGTGAGCCACGCCTCGCGCCAGGGGCCTGACGTGGCGAAGTCATGGTTGTCATCTGGCGCAAGTTGGAAGATTGGATAGGGGACGAGCCGGCGCGACTCCGAACCGGCATCTTGGCGAATCTTATCTGCTGGACAGCTCGTTGGTCGGACTCATCGTCACTCTCGTCGCTGAGATCACTGCTATCATCTTCTTCCATCTGCTCTCGCCGTCGCTCCCTACGCCGCTTGATTGCGCTACCAGGCCCCAGGGTGTCCCCTCCGCCGCCAGTCAGCATACCCCCTTCCTCGGCTTCATCTTCGAGAGTCAGACCTGGCAACCGGGGCGCAGCTTGGAAGTACTCGGACGCAATAGCCGTAGGTATAGGGGGAGAATGGGTTCGTTTAATGTGGGCGGGATTGAAGCGCCAGCCAGCGGCCTTGAAAGGTGCAGTATTGAGGAAACTGTCGTTTATCGTGAGAAGCCGCTCGCCAACACCGTCGGCAATCTCAGTAAGATAACTGGTTCGCAGTTGGTACGAAACCAAGCTTTGGGAAATCCAGGATTAGTCTCACATACTCCATACTAGCAACCATGTGATAAACATGTCCGAGAGTGCATCTGCAAAGGGAAAGCTAGGAAGCCACTGGGTCACTTACTCTTCCACTTGGAGTAGAGACATTGCGAGTAGGACAAGTCGAAGAATAGTCAGGCAGACTTAAACTTCAGGCGATTTCCTCAGATGGAAGCATGGCGAATGTGGCATAGTAGTTGGTGCTAATCCGTGTTGCCGTCGTCTTTTAACGGCCAAGGTTCAAAGAGTTGTGCTGCAAGTGTTGGTTGATCGCGCTTCTGCGGTTCTCACGGCCGATAACAGGACGAGAGCCAGGTCTGTTTCAGGCTTCCCGCTGCCTAGACTAGTCCCTCCTTACCTACCTTAGACACTTACGTAGTCGATGGTGGGGCACTACCTCTAAGTTCATATAGAAGGTAGTATGTACATTGACCTATGTACTGATGGCATAGAGACAATGTACTCCAGAGGTACCCTTTGCGAGCTCACATCGGGGGCAGATACCTATACATTACCTACATACATACATGTAGGTAACATCTTATTTCTCTTTATGTACTTATCCCTCCAATTCTACAATCCTGAACCTCTGTGCTGGGCGATTTTTTGCAAGTCGGCTAGAAATGCCCATCTCCCAGCTTCTTTCCATCCGTTTCTTTTCCACTCGTCTGCTTTCATGGGAAAGAATTCTAATGTCTTATAGATTGAGACGTCGTGCGCGAAAACCACAAAGATTCTCTCATCGGCATCAAATCGGGTGATAGCTTCAATCGTCGCCTCTGCATCTTCTAAATCCTCTGGGAAACAGGGATCTAGACCGAGGTACGGCAAGGTACAAGAGCCACGGGGATGGATTTTGAGAAGTTCATCTCTCGGACAAGGTCGAGGAATGACATTGGGGACGTCAATGAGATCTGGTAGCGGAAGGTCTTTCGTGGGTCTCATTTCGCCTCCCGTATGCACGCTGTCGGCAGCGAGGAAGATAAAAGTTGCTGGATCAGCTGTGGTTCGGGCCAAGGCGTTCATATGACCCAGCGCATGCTAGCGAAAATCCATCAGAGATCTGGTAGAGTGCTTCGTCTCTCTAACTTACCCCCGGCGCATCTAGAAGATAGAAACTACCGTCGCCAAAATAGTCGTGTGCGCGCACGTCTCCAACATCAAGATTGAATCTATCGGTCTCGAGGGCCGTTATCAATCGACCGGCAACATCCCCTTCGTGAAAATCCGCATCAGGTACCGTAGGCCAACCCGCCATGTACCGTTCCTTGACGCCGGGCCCCACGATGAGCTCCGTCGTAGGTGGGAAGTCGGCGAGATTCCCAGTGTGGTCCCAATGAATATGGCTGAAACCACCAATGGGCGACAATGGGTGTCAGCAATGCTAAACTTTAGATTGACAACATGCACGCTGCGAGTGGTGTTCTCACCTCCACACAGCAGCTTTTATTTTGCTTGGGTTGATACCTCCATCGCGAAGGATGTCAACTAGCCTCTTTTCAACTGTCACAGTTACTCCTTCAAGCTGCTTCACCATGTCTGGGACCAAGTTATGCCAGTCTTTCCGAATTCCGAGATCAGACAGGACATGACAATCAAGTTTTTCATGTGATATGAGGAACGCATGAGAACATATGTCCATCGCATCAAGACCAGGGAATCGTGGCTTGAAGAAGTCACTGCAAGGGATCTTGTATGCCCATGACGTTGTATCAATAATAGATACAGAAACCGTTGAATCCGATGGCGGGATTTCGACTGCAGGTGCCATTTGACATCGATGTCTGGATAACAAAGGCTTTCGGTGGAGGTATCGGACTGCCTGAAGGATCGGCCGAGAAGAGGCTGACCGCGTACAATCGAAAATCCGCCTTCGTACTGCGAACTGCAGTGGATGCATTGCGGCCAGGTAGGAGTGGTAGGTGCATCTTGTGTGAGAGACCATCATTCATGGATGCGCTCGTGTACGCAACGTCACACAGGTTTGTTTCCATCAGGCCGTACCCCATGGTTGACAGGGAAGAGCATTGTGATATATGACAGCAGCACATATAGTCACATCTCAACCAAGTATCCGATAGTGGTAAGTGATTGTTGAGAATCGCTGAAACGGGATTCGCAGCGCAGATATTGTGCGGCTTGAGGGACGCCCTATCATGCTGTACAAACAATTCCTTTTCGAATACTACGTTTTGCCGACCGCTCATATGACGTACCTGTCTCTGACTATATTACCAGACACGTCAGGGGAAATAGGAGTAGTTCTGTCTTGAGCAACCCTTTGCATCTATCGTTCCCAGCACGACCGTAGCTCATGCTCGCGACTCACATCCTCACCCTTATCGCTCCTCGTCGCCAAATCCCAGGATATTTGAACGCGAGGGTTTGATCTTAGCGATTTTGCCAATAATGGGAGAGGTTCAAAGTCTCCAAGATGACAAGCCACCAGAAGAGATTAACGTGATTATTAGCGGCGGTGGAGTATGTGTTCTTGCTTGTGGAATATGTCCATTTCTATATAGTAATTACTAACCTTCAAATCAACAATATAGCCCTGGGGTCCCGGTACACACACCATGGGAGCCAATGCCCGTCAATTCGTCATGGCTTATTGCTAACGCGATGCCACGAGTGATCTTTCGTGACAATGGGCTACCAGATATCAGGATAGTGCTGTATCCTAAACCAATTCCATCCTCTTGGAGCTGGATTCGCCAAATGATACCTAAATTCTGGGATGGTTCTAGGGCGTTCTTCGGCATACACCGTGATGAGGAGGAAAGTCCTGACTTCCCAATCGCCGCTACCCTGCATATGGGCATGCTCGATAAACCCAACGAGTCGTTCCGTCTCGAGAAACATGGATATAAGGATGGATACGATTTGCCACCTATGCCAGATATTGATGGTCGACATCCCGATCACGATGATCTCACTGGGGGTGGGACGTGGAATGATGTTCCAGGCAAGCTGTCCACGGACTTGAACATAGACTTCATATGTGAGAAGGTCAAGGCCGATATTGAAGTATGCTAGCCTTAGAATAGACTCAAAATATTTCGAATGATATTAACGTTGACAGGGTGCCGATATCGTTATCGCGCACGATCACCCGCGCTTTCTGTGCGGCTACGAATACTTTACTTCTCTAGCCACTGCGTATAACCGGAAAGAGAAGAAAAGACTCCTTTACATGCACACGCCGATTGAGCATGGTAGCAAAGACATTGCACATGGTGTACAGATTGCAGTCAAGGTTGTTGAGTCCATGATTGAGGGTGTTGAGCGGCAGATGAACGAGGGAGGATAAATCTCACCTGAAGAATCATTCACTAGAGTAGTTCAATTGCCACCATTCTCATTCTACGAAGTCACTCGCGGCCAAGTTCATGTCTCACGACTTCGTTCTTGTAGGAAGCTCTGTCAATGCCACATTTCTCCCTTTGAAATGGTGAAGTATTAGAGCTAGTAGCTATGGCATGCAAGGCACGGGAATAAACCAACGTAGGCCGGTTAGCTAATAGGGAAAAATTCAGCATTCTGTACCTAGAACTAATCAAAATCAGACATTGCCCCCAAGCTAACGCAGTCATCTAAGGTCAGACCTTGAGCATGACGTGAGTGACGATCCTCTGATTAGTGACTCAAATGCGAATAACTAGTAATCGACGTGGTAGGGCCCCGAACTCGGACTACAAGCGAGTCTATTGGAGGAAGAAGGTCACGAGGCTATAAGAAATCTCACAAGGCCTCAGGAGGAGTTAGTAAGGGAGGAAAGCCTTACCCTTTAGGCTACAAGGGAATTGTTAGCTGAATTGATAGTATTCTAAGTTTTTTACCAAGTTCCTATCACAGGGTCAGACCTTGAACATGATCTCATGATGTGAGTGATGATCTTCTATTTTCGTTACTATCGACGTTTTAATTTCCTACCTAATGTTTGCATTCCACGAGTGTTAGGGCTTGACACCGGGATCTTCAGATATTAACTTCTACGAAAGCCCATGCTTCTGCGAGTAAGATGCTCCATGATGTGTACATGGGAGGAAGGGGTTATCGTAAACTACGATAACTCTATCGACTATGGGTTTCTTACTTTCTTAGTAATCGCGGGAGATTCATTTTCTCCGTGCCTCCTAGAGTAGCCCTGAATACGGTGGCCATGGCTAGCGACAGCCCAGCATTCTCGGCACGCTTTATCCACTCATCAAGTGGAAGCTCCGATATTTCCTTAGCCGTCTCCGCAGCTAGGTAGTCTCGCAACTGGTTAACCTCCAGCTCGACATCCCCGGACTGGTGTTGATATACAATACCCCGACATGGAGCGTCATAATTGTGTGACAAAATGGTATCAATAACCATCCTCGTCACGGTCTCCGGCCGCACTAAATCTATATATCCGACGAATGCGTCTGCTGGCTTTGGAACTGCACCAATGCGTTTGGAGTACTCCATTAGGTTCTGCACTACGTCGGCGGTTGGATTCTCCTCCCTCGTGTCAGAGCTTGGCCGAAGAATGCTTTGAGGGCCGATGGATATAGACAGGCAGTTCGTATTCCCTCTGCGCGTTTTCGAGGTACACCTCACTTGCCCATTTAGATGCCACGTATCCGTAGAGACCACTGATCGGGGGCGACGCATCCCGAACCGTCACCTCGGCCCAGGTGTCTGATGTAGTATACATGGTTACCCCAGTGGTAGAAATGTAGTGAAGCGGGATCTTTCTCATCGAGCATAACCTGGTTAGCTCCTTTGTGGACGTGAGGTTAGCTGCGCGAAGAGAGCTGTACGTCTTGAGATGAGACACGTCCGCGCCGTTGTGAACTACCGCATCCGCGACGGTAAAAGTCTGGGAGGCGGCCTCTTCTGTAAGGCCGAGGCGAGGTAATTTAAGATCCCCTTCGTAACATTCGACCTTGTGTGAGTAGGTAGATAGTAGCGCTCGTCTCTCTTCGTCTAGACCCCGCACGGCAATGCAGATTATCTTTTCGACCTGTTGTTGCATGCAGAGAGCCTCTAGAATATGTTGCCCCAGAAATCCTGTGGCTCCTGTTAGGACGATGGTTCGACAAGGTCCAGATAACATGTGATGTTGGGCGTGAAGCTCGTCTATTAAAGGACTTAATTCTGTTTCTGCATTCCAATCCACCTGGCTGTCATCCATGATGCTACTTTCAGTGTCTAGCAGCTGTGCCATCACACCAAGTTGACTGGATTGGAATAGTTGAAGGAGTGGTATCGAAACGCCGAGTTGTTGGCGGATTTTATGCTGTAGCTCTATTAATAATATCGAGCTGCCCCCGACCGTAAAGAAATCAGAGGAGCTGTTCAAATGGTGCATATTCATCAGCTCTTGTGGGATAACGGCTTCCCATAGATCACACATAATAGCAACGGCTCTTGGCAACACTGCGGTGTTACTGTTACTAGAGGGGGTGCTCAGCTTCTGAGGTAGAGATAACATAGCCATGGCTTTTCGGTCAATCTTGCCTGCAACTGTTCTTGGAAAGTTGGCGACTGGAATGATCGCCGATGGACAGATCGGACGAGGTAAAGGAAGCTCGCTGAGGAATTGCGTAAAGAAATCGTCCTCATCCTGGGGAGCGAATTTGTCCGCTGAGGGAACCACGTGGGCCACGATGAACTTGGCAGCCCCATCCGGCGTCAAACGAAGAGATGCTAAAGCATCCGTGAATAGGCCATCCGCAGACTTCAGTACCGTCTGTTCTATATCTCTTAGGTCGACACGTACACAGTTTATCTTGACCTCAGTGTCGCCGCCAATACGACCTTTGAGGATCAGTGTGCCGTTAGGTTTGAGGTAGCCTACGTCGCCCGTTCGATACATTCTATTCCATCCGTGGCGGAGATATTCCTCGCTAGCGAAAGGATCTGACCGGAACGCGGCTCGAGTCTGCTCTTCGTTATTCAGATATCCATGCGCGACTCCTACACCCCCGATGGCTATCTCTCCGGTCTGGCAGACAGGCATCAAGTTTAGATTTTCATCTAAAATGTAGAAGCACTCATTTGCAGATGCCCGCCCAACTGGGATGGTACCAGGGTATAAATTGGGCGTCTTGTACATTGGCTCCATTTTAGTCGAACCGCATGTCGTCTCCGTTGGCCCATAGACCATAGACATTGAAAAGTCGTAGGTTAGAAGGTACCTCCTGTCTGAAAAGCTGGAGTAATGATTCCGTGATCGCTTCACCCGCAACCAAAGCGAGACGCTAGGGTGATATCCGGAGTAGACTTTCGTTCTCTCGACGGAGCCAGCTCTTATATTCCGTTGGTGTGGCATACGTAGCTGTGATCCCCTCGTTTTTGATAAGCTTCGTGATTGCACGCGAATCCACGCGGACGACATGTGACACCAAGCGCACCTTCGCTCCCATGCCGAGGGCTAGGAAGAGCTGAGTGATAGAAAGGTCAAAACTCCAGGCGCTTTGTTGTAACACACTATCACTTTCGAGGAGACCATACGTGGCAGCACAATACCCGTTGGCGATATCTACCAAGACGAAAAAACCGGCCGAACGCCTCCCCGCTGCCTTTTCACTTATACATCCAGGCTTTCCAAGACTAGATATTACATAGACTTTCAATTCACTCAGCGCTAGTATCAATTTGTGTAGAATTGCCTAAACCACGACAGCGGCGCACTGTCGTCAATTGACGGGAGTCGGCCCGTAGCTGACTGTGTTAATATCACCCGCTTCGATTACAATGCCTCCGATGCCCTCCGAGCCTTTCCGGGACTTTCTCTGCCACATTCACAGACCTACGCTGAAACGATGCTTCTTATACATTTTAAAAGATTTATTAGGCACTGATGATAATTAAACTATTACGAGATATAACACGCTCTCGGCACGTAATACAACAGCGCACCTTGGTCAAGGCAGTCAATTCTTCCAGCCACTAGGTTTCGCGCCGTGAACATATTGACAGAAATGAATTTTTCGAGTATCATATCCTTACAAGGCGGGTTACTCATAGGTTTCGGCGTACGTGTTCCCACGGCTTCATTGAGCCGTCTCTTTGTTTTTAGGAGTACTTAAGTTAAATGTATAGACAATAGATTACACTTTGCGCTTTATTGCGATCGATGTACCTACTTTACTTCCATCCTCTGGCGAAATTCCCGGGCCCCAGAATTGCTGCCATCTCCAATGCATGGTATGGCCGCCAGTGGTAAGTTAGTCTATCTACTTACCTAGGTAGACAATAATGTTGTCCGGAGAGCAGCTAGAGTCACGAGAAACTAACATGATGTTGGTAGGCTATTGGGGCGGTATCCGTGGGCTATGCAACGCGTGCTGTGGGAATATGGTGACATGACCCTCAGCGCAGCGCAGTTAGTGGGAATGAAATCTCATCGTCATTATAGGAGATGTCGTTCGTATCGCCCCAAACGACCTAGTTTTCATTACTCCGAAAGCGTATACCGGTAGGTGTAGTCCTCGGGCCAGATGAGGATCGGCCAGTAAGCCAATGTCACCTGGCTTGTTTCAACCTTCAACCCAGATATCTACGCGAGCATCATTGACGGACGGTCGGCATTCATCAAGTCGGACCTACTTGATACGGGGACAAGTACGAAGGGTTGGCGTCTGAGCGTGATATTGAAAAACATCGCGCGGCGCGCAAGCAACTATCACCAGCTTTCAGCCCCAGGGCACTGAGACGTGCAGAACCCACCATACAGGCCCATGCCAACGAGTTTATGCGCATGCTCGAAACATCACCGGCGATTATGGGTCGGGATATAGATATTTCCTCGGTATTCTATGCAATCCACTCATAGAGTATCTTGAAAGGTGCCATCGCTAACAATATCTTCTCATGAATCAGTGGTTTCAGAGAGTGGCATGCGACTTGGGTGGCACACTAACTCTAGGCTATAGCTTCAGCAACGTTGACACAGGTAATTTCACGGTATAGTCACACATCTTGCCTCTTTCTTCCGATATACGAAGACGACCGTGGAATATTGCACGGAACGCAGAAGATCTAACGGATCACATCTGCTGTTCAAAGGCAAGAACCATACGATTCTAGACTCTCTACTCCGCATCGGCCACTTTTTCAGCCTCAGAGTCGTGATGCGCTGGTTTCCTGTGCTGTCTCCGTTTTCCTATATCCTGCTCCCTCCGAAGGTCGCCCTGAGCTACTTCAAAGCCCTCAGCGCGAGACGAGCAAGGCTGTGGCTGCTCGGGGGGAACGGTGATGGTTTTGTTTTAGATATCGTGGCGCTGAAGACCCGCCGTCCGCTGCTGCTATCTGTTCGCCAGGAGACGCAGCGCACGAGGCATGTCAATCCCAGTTCCCGCAAGGCGCTGGCCGTCACTCTACTCGAGGGCAGTATTTTCTCAAAGCGGGCCAGTATCTGCAAATCCCCGGGAACGTCATCCATCATGAGCCTAAGATCTGGGGCGACTCTGCCACTGCTTTTGATCCGTATCGGTTCGTGAGGAAGGAAGGAGGGGAAAGGGGGGAACACATTAATGGCCGCGGCAGTGACGGCGGCGATCCTTCGCTGGCTGCTACGGCTAGTGGCTTTGTCCCCTGGGGCGCTGCGCCGTATCTCTGTCCCGCGAGACAATTTGCTACTACTGAGATCCTAATCGTGGCTGCGCTGCTAGTTATGCAGGCTGATATACGCCCCGCTTGCGGCACGTGGGAGAGGGATCCTGCGCTGGAGACCTCAGATCTTTGTATGCTGTCGCCTCCGAGGCGGGACATTGAGTCGGGTTCCGCTAGCTTCTAGGTAGGAGGATGGGGTTACCTTAGAGTAGTGTGTGCTATACTAGTCAGAGAGCTTTATCTTCCTGTTTCATAATTCAATTACTATGATATTATAGGGTATTAATATAGCTCCGTCGTTGTTGTTCTCTAGTTACGGCGTTGAATGGTGACATGTAGTTTGATGTTTAAAACAAGTCTTCATGGAGAATCTACAAAGGCTAACCTATGCAGTCAGTCCTCACTAATTCCTTCCCAAGACTCCCGTTAACGGTTAACGGTCCCTATCTCTGACGACAGCTCGGCTGCCTCAAGCGGGTGCGTCGCGACAGCGATCTCAGGCTCGTCGTTATCTGACCGATCGTCCTTCGCGACACCCTGCACAACGAATTTGTACGCGATGCGCATCAGACAGTATAGCCAGAATAAGTTGAGCGCCTGCAATGCCGCCAGGAGGACGAAGGTGATGACATTGAAGATGTCGCACTTGTACTGCTCCGTCTCCCAGTTCAGCTCGTACGGCCCGACGGTCTTGAACTCTGTGAGGACGGACCAGAGGATGACGAGATTGATATAATGGCGTAGATACACCCACACAGCGATGCAAAGTGCGAAGGCAGGTCCTTGGGCCGGGTGGTCGATATAGTTTAAGGACTTGGATATCTATGTAACACATCGTAGTTAGGAGGTGAATAAATGGAGGACGAATGGGACTTACGGCGAGGAAGAAATCGCTGATATCGTGGGTGAGATACACGGCAACCCCCAGGTAGGTGAAATGGAAGGGATAGCTAATCCCGATGAGAGCGATGGTCACGATATGGTGACAGATTAATTCCTTGAAGTCCTTCCGCCGCTTTTCTACGCCCAACAGCATGACAATTACCTGCTGCACCCAGAAGGACGCCTGAAAGAGGTAGTAGAACTTGAAATCGGCAGTGTGCGTCTTGTGTGGGAAAGCCTCGTACATGCCCGTGGTATTAAAATACCACACCGGGGTGTGCTTCATACAGTACAGACCCAGCGGGCCGATGAAGGCGATGTAAGCAGCCGTGTACATCTGCTCCATGAAGCGCAGCTGCTTGCCGCGCTGGCGGATGCCTAACGCCCGCGCCAGGGGACCGAGTAACTCATGCATGATGAACTCGCGTGTGAATAACAGGACACAGGTGTAGAAGGCCACGTGCGCAAGATCCCAGGGCCCCTTTCCGTAATGCGGAGCACTGCTGCCATCTTGGCCCTCGAGCTTGTATGAGAGGAAGAGGAAGTGGTGGATGACATTTGCATCTGTCGGGTTCAGGGCGTAGAGGGAGAGAAAGCCAATGATCAACGCCAAGGGTAGGGCCCAGGTGCGACGAGATAAGCGTAAGGATGATGAGGGTGTACGATACGTCGAAGAAGAATGATTTGGGCTCTTCAGAGAAATCGGGACAAGACCAGACCAGACTCGGTTGACGGCGGCGCCGCGCAAGAGATTATTGTTCTTCAGAATCGAACGAGACGCATTTGTGCGTCGACGCGCCGCGCCATCCCCGCTGCTCCTCTCACTCATCTGGCTTGAGTCGAGGGCCCAAATAGTACATGAAGTATCTAAGTAAAAGGATGAGTAATGAATAAATGAATGAATGAATGAAAGATAGAAGTTATAGTAAAGATTAATCGAGACAACGCAAGCTTTTTAGGCAGCCATAACCCGAGCCGATCCTTCATATCAAAGGGCATCCCTTACCTGTTGGTTACTTTTCATGTAAGTAAATATTAAATTTTATGCGAAGAAGTTTGGCACTGAATCGCTCTCTGCGATTAATCATGGACTTCACATTTCACTCACCTCTACTGCGTACGCGGGACCGCCATCAGCCTACACTATATACCTAAGTCCCGGAAAGGAAACAATCTGACACGCTGCATAAAGCTTTTCAAAGCAGCCCAAAATGCTCTACCGAAAAGTGAGCCTGATATGTACCTAAGTACACTACGACTGTTGGTACATACATAACCTTACCTTACCCGGTACCTATTGAGTAGGTAGGTCACGGTAGGTAGGTATGTCCAAATCCCCCGAATAGGGATGGGTGGGGCCGAGCCGCCAGCCGCCATCCGCCGTCCGCCGTCCGCGGGCTCCGACCACATAAGCAGAATCCTTACCCTGCTATGAGGAAATGAATTGGCAAGCACGTGTCAAGCGTACAGTACCTATCTTGTAGGATCACACTATCTTCCCATCATTGGTAACCAGTCAATTGGCCATGGCCTATCACGGCACTTTTAAGCGCCCACTCGGCACAGTGACTTGAAAGTGGGTCAGCGGGGCCGAGCGTTATTTGCATGCACCCAATAAAAACTACTATCTGAGTATGATTTTATACTCTTATTAGGTATATATAAATAAGTTTGGCCCCATAATTCGACTTTTATGTAACTGTGCCGAGTGGGCGCTTAAAGGGATATGCCGCCATATAATCTCGGCTACCCAGCCATCTTCTGAATACCGCGTAATTTTGGTGGCTCTCAATTCGCCAGTTATATTGCAATGCATCTATTGCGACTAGGTATCTGTCATGTGACACTCGCTGTGCCCCGCTATTCCGCCATCACGCTCCCCTGCTCTTCACACGGCGCCTCAAGCGCTCGAGGCCCAGACTCTTAGTGCCGATGACTGCTAAGGTCTTGGCTTCGTTGTGCACCTCACGCTCAACAACAGCTTTCGTCGCCATTAATCGATGGCTCTCCAACTCATTGTCATCTTCCTCGTCAGTCCTCATGCCCGCACGATCCTAAAATGGTTAGAGGTATCAATAATCCTCCGGCACAAGGAATGGGTCGTGCATCTGGCCGGCACGGCCGCTATAACAAGACGACGGCATCCATATACGGGAATGTAAATAGGCGCTCCAGTATACCATGAGGAAGAGCACGTGGCGCGTCGCTAGCTATGTGATCGTGAATAAGCCAAACGGAATATCGCAGATGGTATTGAAGTCTAGGCATTTCAGCCATTTCGCGAGCGATCGGGCTTCGATTAGGAATTCGAACCGATTTGATGTAATGTCATATCATTTGCTAATGGTCATTTCTGAGATTCTCGATGTTGGCGACGATGAGCTGCTGCGCCCAGGATGCCCATTGCGCGGGCAAGTACAGCTTTGCGTGACCGTTGATTTCTTTCTGGGTCTAGTTGGTCTAGAGACCGCACAGGTTCTAAAAATACGGCTACTGGGAACATATATACTGGCAATGTGGCTGCGGCCAAGGGCGAAAAAAAATTGAGCGATTCAAAATAGGTACATGCCGACGCTCCAGAAAACGGCTTCGTACATGAAAATCCAACCCTGCTCCGAGAACTTGACGATATTCTTGGAAGTCGAGGCATAGTGTCTCGCGATCGAGGCGAGGGTCAATCTCTTAGAACCGTCACGAGTATCGCAGAATAGGACGACGCAGAATATCGCGAAGCAGAGAACTCCGGGGCCGAAGAGTGGTCTATGTCTTACATCCTCGATCGCTATTGGTGCTGTATTTATTTTTAAATGTAACTCGCCAAGCTACTTCTAACCGGTGAGAAGAGATAGGTATTAAATGTGGCTAGGCGCGCTACCTACCTACTATGGCATTACGAGCTTGCGGTCGCTCTCCAAATATTAAAACACTGTAGCTAGATACCTACATTGATATTGGCTTAGACCTCCCCTTTGAATCCCCTCAACTTAGGGTTGATCATAAGTATCTTTGCAGCACAGGCGGTTCAACGGCTCCATCTCCATCTCCATCTCCTTCCCTTTCGCATCCATGCCATGGCTCAGCTGCCAGACGGCACAGTGGGCGACGCAGTAGGGGTGTTGATCTTCACATTTACCTGTCTTTTTACCAATATTCTTCTACTGTGGCTGTACTGGAAAGCTAATGAAAAGTTACATTGTCTGTGATTCGAAACCCTACAGAGTACTCGATGAATACTTTTTTTGCTTACTTGTCTGCGCGCACCCAGATGTGGCCCTAATCGGCTACTTTGCTCTATTGTGCACCATCAGTAGCATTATCCAGCAGATCTACAACTATACGTAAGACTGGGAAGAAATGAGTTCATTTGGGGTAGATACTGACTGACTGCTTCAGCCTCTGGACCGATTTATTGTGGCAGCAGCTGTATTACATAAAGGCGAACTACCAGAATGCCGACGTTATATTTCAAAACGGAAACTTTGGCTTTATGCGCGTTCTCGCCATCATACGTATGTCGCATTTGCTCCTATCCCACCCCATCCCCGTTATCCGTTCAACTGACTATTTACGTGGATCTGAGAAGGATTGTTCTGCTATATCGTAGAGACAGGGTATTTGTTATCATAGTGTGTCACCCCCTACTACATAAACTCTGGGTCATCTCTAAACTGTCTATCAGTTGCCTCCAAATCTACTTGACATTGTTAGGCTTTTGGGAGTCAAGAAAGTCAGTAGAGTTTATATGGTGCTTGGCCGGTCAGCTCCTCCCAATCCTCGGAGGTGTCATTACCATCGGCTTGCTTCAGACACCAGCAGTGCAGAGCAGCTTCGTCGTGTATCTGATCGTAGCGAATGTACAATGTGAGCTCAGCACTTTCGACACACAGAGTTACAGATGTGCACAAGTATTGATTTCATGTTTTAGCTCTCTTCAGCTGCTCGGTTAGCATCCTCCTGCTCTTCTTCATAGTTCAAACATTCGTTCAGTCGAGACTCGTGTGGAGACGTTTACGATCAAATAGTGGGAGTAGCGACTTGGATGGACGCCAACAGCGACAACATGATCGGCCCGCCGCTCGACAAATAGTCACTTCATCTTACGCGACTCGTGGAGTAGTGTTTGATGACAACTGGCTAGTTCTGAGACTATCGGTGGCTATTATTCTCATCTCGTAAATCCACCACCATACTGCTTATTATGTCATTCCCCTCTTGACACGAGTTAACATTTTATAGAGGGTTCATCGTAGCCAACATCGTTACGCACTTGCCCCAACGCGACGATATCTTAAGAGACGCGCAATCAACCGAGCCTGATCTAGGCCCCGGACGAGCAAGATCAAACATCATCGGCTACATATTTGGCGTCACGCCTGGCCTCGCCATTTGGCTTGTCTTCGGCCTTTCCAAAGCATTCCGTCGGAGCATGTATGACACATTCATACGGAGTAGATGGTGGAGGAGGAAGAGCCTGGAAACGCTGCCGCCGGAGACATATGTCATCAACTCTACTTATGGTGGAGGTCTCCCAGTCCTACCTGTCACGTCGTTCGAAGGTTATGGGCTAGGATATTTCAGGGGGTTACCTAATAGGACGGGATCCTCCAGCTCAGGGGACGCTATAACTTTGCTTCGCCCTACGGCTATAGCTTCAGCGGACAGCCGTTAATTCGGACTGTGCGACAGAAAAATACCCGCCAAACCACACGAGCAGCGAATAGCTATAGAGATCGTTCATTAGGATGATTTAGGTGGCGTGTTCGACCAGTCTGCCGTAATCAAAGGTTCCATTTAACGTATCGGTTGTTTCTCCAATGTAGAATGAGCTTCAATAGCTTGGGTACAGCAACGTCGTTTAAACCCCAATAATCACAAGTATTTGCGTGCGAAAAAAAACTCATTTTAACGCAACAGACGTTTCAGTAGAGCTTTTGACTTCGTCATAGCCGCTTGATACACTAAGGGCCCCCGGAAACCGGATGATAGACAGCCTCACTAGGCATTCTTCTTCCTGCTCACGAATTTACACATACAAGGACGCGCCATCTTCAAATTCAGTTCAACCCGGATCCGCTGCTCAGGTTGGTCTGCTGGAACCTGGATATCCTCGTACTCTTGGCATACCCTTGCTAAGATGTATTCCATCTGCTGCTGACCGAAGAACCGCCCTAGGCAGTGGCGAGGACCACTACCGAGCTGCTCAGTTTCTGACCGTGCTGTCGTGCCACGACAACTTTTATGAGACTGGAGTGGAACTTACTGGTTGTACGGAATAAAATGCCAGCGGTCGACTTCAGCTCCTTCCCAACGACTAGGCCTCCAGACAAGAGCTTCGTCGCCCCAGATGTCCTTGCGTCGCTGCATTCCGCCTAATGAGTAGACTGTATTCTATAGTCAGTAATATAGCTAATCCAAATGTGATAATTAACTTCTTATACTGACTAATTGTCGTATCTTTAGGCACCGCCAGAGGTTCCTGGCCGGTTTTGCCGCCCCCAGTCGAGAGCGTCGCGTCTTCGAGCGCCATCCGCACATTCAAACCCACTATTTCTATTAGCGGGTGTTTCGACCAAAGTGAAGCATATCAGCATACGAGGATGGTACAGTCGAAAGGTTTCGTTGATGACGTGTCGGATATGTGTCAATTCTTTCAAATCGCTCGCAGTTGGCAGGTTCTCGCCACAACTGATATTCAATATCTGATAAGATACATAATACTTCCATGAATCAGATATGGTATATGGGATGCACTTACACGCTAAATACTTGCTCTTTCATCTGTTTCAGCACCTGCGGGTTCTTGGCTATCAAATAAATGGCCCAGGTGATGAGGATCGCGGAGGGGTCCTGGAAATGCCAGTGGAAACATAATAATAGGGCGAGACAGACGACAAAACCAAACGAGATTGATATACCTTGCCACCAAGCATGATGGATATCATGGAATCCTTGAGATCCTGCATCGAATGCCTAGTCAGCTACTAAATCTTGCGAGCATGTAGTTAGGTTACTATACCTTATACGACTTCTTCTAGCTCACTAAATCCTCTAGCATATTATAGTCTTTAGAGGATTTGTGAGACACGCCTCTTGCGAAAGCCCTATCTGCCACTCCAGTCGTGTATGCGTCTAATTCTCTTAATACCTTAGGAGCAAGATAGCTGTCTTTAACATAGTATGCCTATTTCCTGCGTCTCGATCAGTCCGACTGTCCGGGGCGCATTAAGGCGATATTTTGAAGATGTTTTTACCCGAACAGCATTCTGGCCGTGTTAATAGGATGCAGCGTATCCATCGGAGCTCTGAATGGAGGTTCAGAGGTCAACGAGTTAGCCGATTCGCCGAAAAATACATCAGTCACGACATCGAGCTGATATCGATCGATCAAATCATACAGTTCGACGGGGGCGTCTGTAGATAATCGTGCGAAGAGCTGACGAGCGTGCTTCTCTGTAATCTCTAGATCGTCCGTACGAAGCTTGCCCACCTTGCAGAGACTTTATTAGCAAATGCGAGATGTATTGAAGGTAGTAACATATACTCACATGGGACTTGATACGTTCTTTGCTTTGATGCCAAAGATCACCGTCAACTTTGGCGTGTGTCGTGTGTCAGCATCACGTTCCACATGGTACAAGGGCCGTTCGGCCGACAGAGATAGAATATAGAAATCTCACCAACGAAGATTTGGCTATCACCAAGCATATCCCCCCAGATACGTCTTGTGACTTCACCTCTGCCAAAGCTTAACCACTATGGATGTTTCATTTCAGCATATTTCAAAGATCCTAATGTCTTCTACTACTAAGTTCTCGATCATACATACCCGTGTCAACATGATATCCTTGATATTCTCAGGTGCGTCTGTGAAGATCAAACCAGTGCCAAACATCCGCAGCTCAACGGTTCGACCAGGAGCAGCGTCGAGCCAGCTACATACGAGCTCAAAGAAAGTGTACCGAAAAAACCTAAACAGCGAATACAAGGCAAGATCGATACCTGTAATGAGTTAGATACCCCGCATAACACCCTAAGTGATGATAAACAGACCTAGGGGGGCTTTCGACGGGACACGTAGAGGAGGAGAACCAAAGCTACGCAGTCTATAATCGCGACGCAACCTCGCTCCAAAATCCAATGCATAAAGAACCGTGAGCATGAGCGCTCCATAACACCCATATGCCCATAAGGGATGCGCTGGTGTATGAATCTGCGCGAAAAGACCTGTCGTTTCATTGGTGGGCAGCATGATGAATGACGGACTAAGAAAATAAAAGAATAGTATAGTATAGAAAGTTGGCTAGATCTCCAACTAGATCGACCATAATATCACGCATTGCCTTAGTGCATTTTGATTTTTTGGTGTTCGGGAATTTTTCAGTCGTAGGATGCTATATTCCAAACCCAAACACAGTTTATATTTAGCCCAGTATCAATAGCATAGTATCATTTTCTTGTCTCCTGCGACGAGGAGTTTACTAGACGCTTTTGAAAGCACTGTTAATCCGGTAGTCCAATCGCAGCTCGCACAGTTGCTATCATAAATTCGGGGAATGCCGTCCGACTTTCATTCCGATGCTTGAGTCGGGGGCTTTTCGGAAGCATTGAGGGAAACTCTCCGGTGCTGACGCTGTATGCCCTCTTGACGCCAAGACCGGAGGGTCTAAATCTTGTGTCATACGCGTGTTTTCGCCGCCCATGTCCGCATTAAATATGCCAAAAGACCATGTCGTAGAATTCAGCAAACGAAGTGATTTGGCCTGGTTGGCCATAGTTGCAGTCGACTACGATGGCGCTGCGCCAGACGATGACATGTCTCACACAATCGGCCGATGGAAAAGGTTCGCCGGTGATATCAAGGACGCATGCCATTCCGGTCATAGAAGAGAGCTACCACGTGTTGGTCAGGGTTCTAGTCGTTGCTCTTAACCCAACCGATTACAAGATGCCGGAATATCATCCCGTGCGATTTCTTCGATACCGTTGTCGCGACCGGTTCCGAAGTTGACGAAAAGCCCATCGGAACACGGGTATGTGGTCCAATGCATGGCTCAAATCCCGGTAACCCTCAATCCGGTGCCTTCGCCGAGTATTTAGTTCAGGACTCCAGGCTTTTAATCCGTGTACCTGATACCTGGAGCGATCTCGAAGGGGCAGCGTTTGGTGGAGTTGGTTGGGCGACAGTCGCTTTGTCAATGGAGGATTCCCTGAAACTCTCAGGGAGGCCATCTAAGCCCATTTCACCACGGGCCGATGGTAGTCGTGTACCGGTACTAGTCTATGACGGCGCCACAGCTACTGGAACAATGGCGTGTCAACTTCTATCAAGGTCGGTTACAATGAGCTAGTCCAATTGGCCGCCCACGATTCTAACTTGATCAAAGTGCTGGCTACCACCCCATCGCTACATGTTCACCAGCTTCATCAGGTCCAGTAAAAAAGTATGGAGCTGCGAACACTGTCCCTTATTCATCTACAAATTGCGGAGAGATTATTCACAATATGACAAACGGTTCTATTCGCGCAGCCATAGACTGCATCACAACGCCAGAGTCGGTTCGTTGCTGTTTCGCTAGTCTTGGGCGCACCGGGGCTAGATACGCAGGGCTCGAGTTCGCGCCAGTTGAATGGAGAACACGGAAAGCGGTCAAAGTAGATATGCCCATGACGTATACTGTCATGGGCAAAGAGGTCAAGTTAGATATGCCGTACCATAGGGATGCCGATCCTTTAAAGCTTGAGCTTGGGGCGAGATGGTGTCGGGAAGTTCAGCAACTTGTCGATGAAGGGCGGTTGAAGTGCCACCCAGTTCGCGAAATCCCAAGTAAATGGGAAGGCATCATTAAGGGCTTGGAAATGATCAAAGAGGGTCAGGTGCGAGGTCAGAAGCTGGTAGTACGTATTAGTAGCTCATAGAAAGCAGAGAGCCCAGGAGTGAGAGCAATATTAGACGCGGAATGAGAGAGCTAGTAGTTACTGATGATTACCAGTACTTGATATGCGATGCCATTAAGATGAGATAGGGGGCTCTTGAAATGCCATTACTCAAATCGAGGTCGGAAGCTTCAAAGATCCCGACCGTTCGGAGGCTTTTCTATGAATGCTACCCGACTTATGTAGATACAATGCTCGCTTAGTGTACTCCCTACCTATATGAGAAAAAGATTAATTCCGAATTGAATGGAATAGCAAAAATCTAAGCGCTTTTTATCGCGGAATCATCAATATCTCTGATTAATCGTGATCGGCTACCATGTCTACGGATTACTCCTGGACCAAGCATGATGGCGTGTGGAAACGCAAACTGGGTGGCATGGAAACGTTCTATCTCACGCTAGCTTCTCCAGAGGGACATCCCGTCCACTGGATGGTCGGTTGTTGTGTCTCGCTCTTGTATCACGGAAAAGACAGCGTTGACATCCAGGATGCGCTCTGGCAAGCATGGAAGGACACACGTCTTAAACTCCCAACCCTCGCTTCGACGGTTGACCGGGCGAATGGCGAGATAGTAGTCAGCGAGGATACAAGCGGTGTTGCGATGGACGAATGGTTGCGAAAATCGTTCCAGGTCCACGACGGCATTACCGCGAACGACTTATTCTCCTGTTTCAAAAGCCAGTTACACATTACGCTGCACTTCCTGCGCGGCACTATCTAATGTTTAATACAGTCTCCTCATGCTCTCATTGATGGACGAGGGATGCTTCAATTATATCATTCATTATTTACAGCACTGGGCAACCCACCGACTCAAAATTCCACCGATACCGCCTTCATAAGTCCATTAAACCTCGCGCTGCCATATGATAAGTGGCTTGGGCTATCACCGTCTCCATCCAAGAGTAACTTGACGGCTGCAGAATCAATATTCAGGCGAATATTGGATCAGCAGCAACCCATTCGGCTCTCAGGTGTTGATTTCGACATTCAACCCCAGCTAGCAACACATACAGATCTTGTCTTAACCGAATACGAGACTCAGTCCATTATCGCCGCGTGCAAGCAAAGAGATATCACTCTGACTTCGGCTTGGCATGCTGCTCTTGCCATGGCGGCCAAGGTGAGTTAGCTAGAAGGATATAGTGTTCCTCGAGGTCGTTCACCCTTCATTCATAATAGGGATCACTAACCATTTCGGGCAGACCATTCAATCTGCGGCTGGTGAGAAGGGCACTTCTTTTGCCCAGTTCACTACCATCGACCTAAGACGTTGGTTCCCGCCGCACTTCCGTCCGCGAGAAGATTCCATCGGGAGTTTGCAGACGGCGCTCCCTTTTGCCATCGACCTGGACAGGGATAATACATTCGAGGCGCTCAGCGGTACGCTTCACGCCCACTACAAAGACCCCTTCGCGTTTGCAGATCACGACTTCAACTATCTCACCCCTTACATGGCCGCGTCAAAGCAATTCCTCGAAGCTGGCGGCGTACCACCGAGTAGTACGCCTTCACTATCTAGCATGGGGAAGATCGGCGACTTTCTCGCAGATAGATATGGGGATTGGGAGCTGACTGATTTTTGGATCAGTTCGACGATGCTAACGGGGGATTTTCAAATGTATTCCTGGACATTCCGCGGACGTCTGGCATTTAGCGTCTGTTATAACGAGGCATTCTATGATTATAGTGATGTGAAAGCCGTGTTGGACGAGACGAGACATCAAATTCTGACTGGACTGGGCGTTGTGCTATGATAGACACATTAAGTGTGCGCTGAAAGTGGACTGTATCACGATATCACTTTATGTACTATAGAGAAATAGGGCACAAGGCGACCCAGCTCTGATCATTCAGGAGTAACGGGTAGTTCAGGTTATCGTAGGATCGGATACGCTATGGTCTGTAAGGACTGGTTAGGCCTCATCAAGATCATCAAATTACGAGATTAGGAATCCGGAGCCCGTATCAATACTCCCATGAAAGGTTTCGAGCCGCAAAAAAGGTTCCAGAATATTAAGTGCCGCGTAATCGCCGGCGCCGACCAAAACCTAGGAGTAAAGGATCCTTACGGCTATTTCGAAAGACAAAACTTGAACCTCCGAAATTATACAGTACAGATATCCAACTAACTAAAACTTCAAGTTGTTGTTAGCATCTTTAAATTCAGAGAGTAAAATGGTAGGTCAAGGACTAGGGTATAAATACGCGGCCGAGCTATCCTCGCACGTAATACCTCACTACCAACCTTCAAGTGTCCCCCTTTTCTATTTAAAATACCCAGCGCGACTCATTAATGTCCACGGTCTCTCTATTTACTTCCTAATAATTTCTCATGATTTCGGACTAGATCTTTGGTGCGCCTCATACGTCTATTGTCTATCGGTTTCACACGCACTGTCAAACCATTAAAGACAGCAGTGACTTAAACACCACTATCAAGGGTCTTGCTAGATATCGTCGCAATTCCTCAAATTGACGATGAAATTATTTAAAAAGGGATCCTACATCATTGGGGTTTTCATTGGGATGGCTACAGGGATCTTGGGCACCTTGGGCGCCCTTCGTTACCACTGTTCATGGGTATGCCCAGCGCACGTCTCTGATAGCAAGATCTATCCTCAGTACACCCTGTTCTATTCAAGCAATTCAAGCAATTCAAGCAATCCAAGCAATCACGGAGGTATGCACAACTTAAAGACTTATCTGTACAAGTGCGGAATCTGGCAATCCGACACTACACCGTTCTCAGGCACCAACCCTACAAAGATCGACCCAGATGTTTTTGATTTAATGACCAACGGCACGAAGCCATTAAATACATCTACATTTGGGTATACCCTCGACTATCAGCCGCTCCGCCGCCGTGGAGATACCGAGTCATCAGTAAAGGATATTGTGCTTGGTAATGCACACAAGAATGCTACCGGGGATTGGGAAGGGGCAACTTTGGTGATGGAAGGCGAGTCATGCGACGTATTTCCGGACGTTGCGTGCCTAAGATCTTCCCAGAAGGGGGCATCGCTTTCAGGGTCAAATGTGCTAGAACTTCAACTGCTAATGATGGTGTGTAACGTGTTACAATGCTGGGTGTATAGCATGTATAACAAAACTAGAATTCATTTCTAGAAAAAAAGAAAAATAACGTACAACACCGAGGATTCGCTGGTCGTCACCGACCCAACTACTGATTCGGCGCTCTCTAGCTTATCTATGGGAGAGCGGACGGGATCCCGAGTTCTCTAGAGGCTATGGTCGTACGTGATAGGGTGAAGCTGTAACAAGATACAAGAAGGTTTGTCAAGATTGGAAGGCTAAGAAATGCTGCTGGTAAACATGCCTGATTTCACGATAGACTTATCTAGTTTATTAGATAACAAGTAGGCAAGCAGTAAAACATTAGGCAAAACCCGATCTTTTACAAGCCTGCAGCTAAATCTGAACAGATTTTTAAATTAAAACAACTTTATATAATTTTCAAAAGTGCATGCAAGGTGCAACAATGTTGATTAAAGGATGTTATTAATATATATACCTATATACCTTAACTGAATAGGTTTTATTAATCTGTATAAACAATGCATAAATGTATTTATCGAGCCGCAATAAGTAGGTATAAGGCCTGAGCAGTGGACGCTTTAAACCTACATAACATAAGGCGGGGAGTACATTTACCTATCTACCATTCCAACCCGGTTTATTGTTGAAGGTATTCTACAATCTCATAAAGTAAACTAATCCCGTAAAAAGGGAGGTAAAATCCCCAGCCGGAGATTCCCATTTTTATGTTTTCTATATCTGTAATTTTAAGCGTTGATAATGTATAAGATTATCTGAAAGGCCTAGGAATTCGGTTGAGTTTTGAGGCTTCTCTCGCGATGTATTAAATGAATAGAAAATAACTGCAACTTGTAGGCTTTCTTGTCATTGCCGACGTTTTCACGATTCTCACCTTTGTTGTGGCGTAGCGAACTAGGTACTCGGGGTTGTTCGACCGGCAAAGGCGAGAATACGGCGCAGAGTTTCGGCACCGGAGAAGAGAGTCCTCCCACCCTTCGACCTCTTTCCTGATGCTATTAGTACTCTGTATACAGGGGTAACAGAAGAAAAAGACGTATATCTTCAAATTTACTACCTAGTACGAGGAGAACCTATTATTATCACAAATATTACAATAAAAATTGAAATATTAAGTTCATCTTTTGGCGCAGTGGTTATTTCAACAATTATTATATAATTTAACCACACCTAGGCTTGATTGGGATATGAACGCCACAGAAGCCCCACACAGCAAGCCACATTTCGTGCATCATTGCCATTGCATAGAATAATTGTACCCATCCAAGCTCCCAATCTTTCCCTATTCACGAAGCACTCTCTTCTCATCTCCTATATCAACTGTCAACATGGGCCTCGTCGACTATTCCGATTCAGACTCCGAGGCAGAAGTGGTCGCAAAGCCCGCGCCACCGACACAGAAACCGACAGCAGGCGGTGGCAAAAAGCCTTTCCAGAAAGTCGTCGATCGCTCCAAGCCGGGCAAGATCCGAGTCAACCTGCCAGGGAGCTCATCCGCCCAGGACGACGGCAACACCGCAACAAACGGAGACGAGCCCCCTGCGAAGCGCGCGCGGACATCGAAAGGGGGGGCGTTTAGTGGTTTCAATTCATTCCTTCCAGCACCCAAGAATGTCGGCAAAAAACCAGCGCCTTTGACTAGTAGCAGTGGTAGTGGCAGTGGCGACAAGAAAACAAATGCGCCGAGGCCAGGTATCCATCTGAAGACAGGGGCTGCGCCTGGGTTTATCAGAAGCGCGGATGAATATATCGGCGATGATATCTACGGAGACGAGAAGGCGGTCCCTGGTGGTGATGGCGGGATGAATTTACTAATGCCCAAGTCACAGCAGCCAACCATACCAGCGGGACAGAAGCCAGCAGATGAGGTTAAGCTAGTGGGCAAGCCTCTAATGTTTAGACCTCTGTCCGTGTCGAGAAAGAAACCAACAAAGAAGGCTACTACGAAGTCTACAGCCACTACATCCGCTCCCCCGGAGAGCAGCACCACTACAGCTTCCGCATCCGCTCTAACAACGCCGACGACCCAGACCACCGCAATCAAGGTAGATCCGCCAGCAAAGAAGAAGATATCCTTGTTTTCCACATCCGACGAACAGCCCCAAGAACCCGAACCCAAAGACGAGAGCAACAGCGTGTACGAACCCCTCATCCATACCGACGATGCATTGGAAACGTCTCCAGCAGATGCCTTCGCAGCCTACGACGCCCAATACGGCTCCCTCGCCGCGCAGTCCCAAGCGACAACAGTTTCCAGTGCAGCTAGTGCAGCATCCAACTCATTAGATAGCATAGCGAGCGACATGAACCTCTCCGCCACTGCCCGGCGCGAGCTTTTCGGACGACGAGGTGCACCAAGTACCGGCGTGGCCGCGCCCAAGGTGATCAACTTCGACACGGAGAGAGAGTACGCGCACAACGAGATATTGCGGGCCAGTGGAGAGCAGCAAGCTCACAACCCGCTGCGTGCAATCGCCCCGGGCAAGCACAATCTGCGGCAGCTCGTCAGTCAGGTTCACAACCAGCGCGAGGCCCTCGAAGAAAGTTTTGCCAAGGGGAAAGCCAAGCAGAACGAGGCTGCGGCGCGCTATGGGTGGCGTTAATATTAATATGAACAGACGATATGAGAAAAGGAACGGGCTCACGAGGATGTCATTCAAGGTGGAGCTAAAGGCAAATCTCACAAGCTTTGGATCGGCTCTAAGTAGATTGATGGATATCATTGGTCTCGTTATACAGTTATTGCGCCGAGGCTACAGGGATTCGGATCGGATCGCAATGGATGTCTATATCTTATACATTTGATTGCTCAGCAAGTTTCTACCACGACTGTACGTCCCTGGGTCCACGTATCGCCCTTGAAGAGAAAACCCCATTCGCCCCGTGTTATGGGAGAAATGTCATCATATCCATTTGGCGTCATAGGACCGAGTTGTTGTGACTGCCGGCCGTCGCATGGTGACAGCAACCCGTCGATTGATGCCCCCAGGGCATTGCCATTCGGCCAGAACATTGACGGCCGCACAGGCCCATCGCGAAGTGGGTGTGGTGTGCGGTCACCGTCTTCCTCGCGGTCTTTATTGTTACCCTGCTCTGCGACGACTTCGAAAGGGTCGATTCTGATCTCTAGCTCTTCGATGTCGTCGCACTTCTCCCTTTTGGCCTCATCATCGGCGTCCTGTTCTGCATCCTGCCTCCTATCTATGCCTATTGCGATGCATGTAGCTGGAGCCTTCGGTACAGCTTTCGGTTGCGGCCTAACAAGACGTGGTGTTGTAGTGATATTTGTGTTGAGTTTTAAGATGGGCGTCGTCTGAGTCTTTGGCGGTGGTGGCGTGCCGATCTTGATGAAACCCATGCGTCTCGCATCGGTTTCACGATCTTGTTCGCACTCCTGATTCTTAGGTATGACGGGTACCTCGAATGGCCCTCGCCTCTCCAGTCCGCCATATGCACGTCTATACATGCGTTCAACGTCTGCGAGTGCCGTTGGATTTACACTCATCCAATCAAAGCTGCGATACAGGTCCGCCCTTGACACTGGCCGATCGCCATTTGACAGCACCAACCGACGCAGACAGTCCACTGCATCTTCTAAACGCGAGCTATCTGCTGCCATGGTGGTAGGTGTTGGTGGCATCGAGTTGATCGGGTGATTTGATAATCCTGGTGAACGCATTGCTGCTTGTATCCGTGGGTTTGGTGCGGTGATCGACCTCGCATATGCTGACAGGGCCGCTTTGAAACTATATAGTCGGTCCAATCCTAGTAGAGTCAACCCCTCTGACGAGAATAGCACCTCATTTTGCTGGATACTTCGCCGCACGAGATCGGCGCCCAACCCACATGCCGCGGCGGTCATGACCGTTGGCAGCCCGCCCGGTCCTGTGCGTAATCTGCGCTCCGCCTTACTAATCGTCGCACGTATCATCTTGTCATCCTTGAGCGAGATTGGTGACGTGTAGATCAGCCGAATCCCAAAGGGCTCCGGGCTCTGAAACGGGTGGGAAGTGGCACAAGAGGACGGAGTTGTTAATACCGTGGCAATGCTCGACGGCGTGTGGGGGGTCATGGGTGTGGAAGGTAGCGGACTTCCTGGGGTTAGGGGGAGAATCCATCGCCGTGGACTGGCGATGGGCTCCGTTGGTAGTGGCGGAAAGGTGGGCGATGTCAACGTGCTAGAGGCTGTGTCCGAGGAGGACGAGGATGATGACGAGGAACCTGAGCCAGATGAAGCGAGGGAGCTGTTTGTACCTCTCCTTACTAGCTGACGTAACCCCGCTACTGGAGATGTGAAACGTGATGGCGTGGCGAGGCCCGATACCAAGTACTCGGGAGTCTGTGGGGGCGAGGTTGGCGTGGTGCACGATCGTGCGTGTGGTAGTTGATACTCGTTCTTTACCACGATGAGGCTGAGGTGTAGGCCTTTGCGTGCGAACCGCTTGGATGCATATTCGAGAGCACCCGTTAGCTGTGGAGGAAGGTTGTGTGTGTCGAGGATCGACCTTCCAGCTTCGAGCGGGGATGAGATGCGCTGTTTCGAGACCGCCATGGTGATCCAGGATGTATGAAAGATCGGACGACAATGTTGGTATCCAGGGTAAAGCGAGCGAGGAAAAGAGTGGAATGAGGCAGTGTATGCAGAGTTAAGCCTCTCTTAAGCAGCTAAATGTACTCTCGAGTCGGGATGCGACATTGATGGTCATGAAATTACACGAACACCTGGGTAAGTAGGTGGCGTAGACTGCAGATGGAAGGTCAAGCAGGTCGGTAATTATATCTAGAATCTATCCATGTGTAATGGCATGGGATATGAAGGGTCCCCAATGGGGGATCTTCGAGATGGGATCTTGAAACAAAGGCCTTTTCCAAAAACAGAAGATGTCAACGGGCGAACCCCTGAAAAATCACGTATACAATGGCTTCTAGCTACCTACCTACTTATGCTCTTGGTTACAGGCACGCTAGACGACGTGGTGGGTTCACGGTACTGGTGCATGCAACCCGTGGGTGGTGTGGTGGTGGTGGTGGTGGTGGTGGTGGGTGGGAACTATACAGGTGCCGGTATGTATGGGGAAAAGGACAAATATAGTAGGGCGGCTAAAACTGATCCAAAAGGGAAGATGAACGGACCCTTTCTACTACCCATGCGTGCATGGCACATGAATAGGTAGGAAACAAGAAAAACCACATGGCAAGACTAGAAACATGAAACATGGAAACATGAAACAAGACACCGGGTTGGGGGGCGAGGTGAAGCAGCGCTGACTTCTTGGATGATGCTATAGGTTGAACTATTGTTGTTAATGCTGAAGTATGTCACAATGCATAATAGGCTATCTACTGCGCGGGTACACCCCACCCAACGCCCCGTTCGTCACTTTGCCAGGCTTAGGTAGCTAGTAGTCTAGCTGTGTCGGTTTACTGTACCTACATACGTAGTAAGAGATAAACTGTACCCGGTAGTTACTGTAATCTATGGAATGGAAAGGCTGAACAAGGGTGTGTGTGATCTGATCTAAGTCGTTTTTTATAGGCGCAACTGTAATGCGCCAGGCTTATCTACGTAATCTAGATATGTTGCTGGTTTCACTCGTTCAATGTTCAATGCTCACAGTAATACCATCATCTATCTCTTACTTGCCGTGAGATGAGCGCAGATCATGATGTCGCTGTGGGTTGTTTCTATATTCGGTACTGCTTGAACCTTGGCCAAGACAGCCTGTCAATGCGTCGATTACACGCTCTCTCTTGTAGGTATTGTATTTTGCGTTCCGTAGGTGCAGCCGTTGCTTGGTGAATTGCAGTAAAAATAGCTCTCATCACTTACAGTAGGCAGGGCCATTGACCTAAGATGCCTTGGGCAGGCTACCCGGGATATGTTACTGATTGGATGGGCGGGTGTGTGATGTGAATCGGGAGTTCGTGCATTGCAGCTCGCCTGCATGCAGATCTACCCACTTACAGACAAGGGTAGGTAATTGTATACCCTTAGAAACTCTGAAGCTTTTTTTTTCTGTTTTCTGAATGTTAGGTTACTGAGTAGAAGAGCATAGACAGTCTGAATATCCTTTTGTTCATAGTGTCTCTCTTCAATCGAATGGTAGTGGATTGATCGATTATATCTATCTCGTTAATTTCGTACCTAGTATCTATATTAAAGTACCTAGGTAGGCTTAGCTCACATCCCACTTTTGCTTAGGCCTGCTTGTTCGGACCCATCGCTCACGCTATGCACAAGTTATGCAGACAAGAAATGGCGTCTAATTCTTCCACGATTGCACCTATTATTTGTACGGAAACGCCTAGATAGTCTCGAAACCCAGAGGTTCGTTATCAACTACACACACGCAGTGAATACGGTCCTTCTTATGTAAGTGACAGCGCTATCTCGAACCAACATTAGGCAGCACCCACGAATGTGAGTCCGTTCAGTTCAAGATCCTTTTCCTCCTTGCCCGCCTCTCCCGATCTACTAGAACGACCAGAGATGTGAATAACGCATCGAACTACGGCGTACAACTCCGTTTCGTAGTGCCTCAGTGCATCCTCCTCTTCGCGGGTTTGAACGAGGAATGCAGACCCCGCTACAGGTTTCTTCTTCAAGCCATGCTCGTGGACCAAAGCTCGGTATATCCCCAGAGTTGTAAGTTTGCCGCCCAGGACATAGGCTGGCCTTAAGGCTGACTCATCAATACCATCAGGTCGTTGCAGGATCCGATTTAGGATATCCTTATCGGCCAGTGTACCATAGAAGAAGTACCATACAGGGTATTCGTCTTGTCCCGGGGCTGGTCGTTCACTGCTTCCGAGCCGATGTTGCGGCATGGTCGTATCGATTCCAAGTGTGGGAAAGCGGCAGACAGCCGAGAGATCCTTTTCAGCCTCCGGAAGACGGATGAAAAGGGGTTGAGCAGCCGACTTTAAGTCAGTCAAGCCCTGCAATATCTTTTTCTTCGCATCTGTGTTGACGATGCAGAACTCTGTCCTAACACCGTCTTCGTTTTCGCCTTCGTACTTGAGTGGTTGATGGTCAAGCTTTCCAATAGCTTGAGCTGCAGCAGCGGTAGGTATCTGCCCCTCAAGCTTTAGCAGGAATCGCACATTTTTCGGTGTCGCGACAATCGCTATTATGTCTTCCTTTCCCTCCGTTGAGCCCGATTGGCGATTCTGGGCTGCCGAGGTTATGGGTTGTGTGCATGGGAGGCGCTGATTTCCAAGAGCATATTCGTAAGATTCCCTATCGAACCCCTTCGCACTACTCTTGACCACCTCCCAAGCGAATTGTGTGAGAAATTCGCGGCCAAGGTTCGATCTCCAGTGCCGAATCTCCTTTTCTGCTTCGGAGGCGGTGAAACCAAACAAGGATTGCCAGCGCTTGATGTCGGCGAGTGAGATCGGGGCATCATCGTCAAGAATACTAGTGGCATTTGCCACTAGCCCTTCACAAGCATCAAGTAAGAAATCCACTTTGGCTACTCGGCCTTGGTTTGTAGTTGATAAATAAGGAAAGAGTCCTGCAGATGTCTGTTGTGTTATTTGCGTGGATACATACTGTTTGAGTTCACAGAGAAATCCGGCGAGAATAGCGCAGGTATTTATAGTACAAAGCCTGTGTGATTTATACTTTATTGACAAACCTTGAGCCAGAAATGATTCAACAGTCCGTTGAACTTATGAGGAGGCATGAAGCTTATCTCAAGGACTTAGACTATGTTCCTTGTGGCAAGGTACCACAGCGACCCGGAGGGAGTAAGTCAGGATTGCGAACTGCATATTTGTGGTGGCAGAGCCTATGTAGAGCCTATGGATAGTAGAGGCTTCCCATTGCCTCCGTCTCCTCCAGTTGCCCGCCTGGCTGAATGGAAGGACCAGAGATCTAGAGCCCCCTCGATCACATAATGTCTCCTTAATGGGTGTAAAGTAGTAGTAAAAGGTTATGCAAATTCCGGTGAGTTTGTGCAAAGGAAAAATGGGTCTGGCTCAGGCTCGGCCCCGGCCAGGCCACGAACCAGGATGATAAAGCCCTTTCTAAGTCTACTAGGTATACATGTCTCTACCAATAGGAACTGGGCCGAGCTCTAATAACCGCCAGACCCCCTTGACCCGACGAAGAGACAGTAGACACCTAAATTGTGCGCATCTGCGGTGCGAGTTACGTACTGAGAGTAAATACTTAGCAAAATAAAATGCAAAACAGACCAAGCAAGAAAAGAAGAATATGTCCCTATCTGAACAAAATATATGTACTGACAAGGGGCCAGAGCTTAAATTCGACCAACCAGTGCCGGGTGTCTTCTCCCCCGCATCGAGAACCCAGCCATCCACCAACCAGGAATCTCGGCGGCTAATGACTGCAGTGCGGTGTCTCTAGCGGCATGGCCACATGCCGCTAAACGCCAAATATAGTACCAACAGAGGTCGCTACCAAAGTGCCTTGCGCCCAGCCAACTACTACCTACACTACCAACGCTACAACTCTACTACAGAATATGACGTATAGGGAATCGGGGGCGCTAGATACACTAGACCTTTACCTTTGCAGGTGGGTGAGGCGGGTAGATAGGCTGGATAAAAATAGAAATACCTAACCTTACAACAGGACAACTGACAACTGTATACGTTCTTTCTTAGAGGTCAATGAATAGAATTAATTATACACATAAATTAGAAAAGAATTAGAGGGTAATCAACCTTTGATAAAACTATCCTTATTCGTTCTAATATCTATTAATTGTCAAGTTATGACGCCGGACATCTTTTTGCATTCGGGAAAGTTCAAAAAAAGGAACGGACTTACGTTTACTGTAGAGTAAGGCATCGTTATCTTTCCTCTTTAGAATACCTACCTTAGGCAGGTTAGATAAAACTTGCCAGAAGCCATATTTGCATTGAATTCAGCAATAGCAACAACAATAGCTAGAATGTAGGCGAATTGCCTTCAAATCTACCGACTCAGGCTATAAGCGTCGCCCAACGTTTAATGAAATTTGCATACACCTCCGCGACGTTGCACAATCGCAGGCCCGCAACCACAACACTACATGCAACGGCATAACAATTAGGTTCTCTAGCATATCCTTATTCAACACCTATTGTTAAGCCTTTCAATATATAACCGTATAAATTAAGGGGTAATAATATATGTTCTAAAGGCTCAATCGCCATTCCTATTGAGCTATCACTATTGCTACAGCACCTATGCAGCTAGCTAGTCGGGCCATCTTGACACACGCATGATAATGGGCGTCGTCTGTCTTCCTCTACAGTAGCAGTATCTTGTCTCCTTGCCCGTACAAACCAAAGCCAACCGCTTACAAAGGGGCTATTCAAAGAGAGCATCTCCATTGTCGTTTCGGCGCCACGACTCTGCAAAACGCAAGCCGAGCACGTCAAATCAAGTGCTTCGCCATGGAGATACGCCCCGAAAGTCCTCGAATAACTGCACCGTAGTGGCAAGGCCTCGTAATAGTCTGTTTGTTGTCCTATTCCTAACTCATTACCATGACGACCGAGTCATGTACCAACGAGGTTTGTCGCCTCTGTGCGTAGTCCCGACCGCATCATGAGCCTGGCTACCAGTTTCCCAAACTAGTGAACCATCACCAGGGAATGAAATAAATTATGCCTTACAAGAAAATAAAAACCGCCTCTGTTCTGCCATTGTCTAAAGGATAAAAATAGCAGAGCAAATGTATGCGGAACGCCAGGCGCCAGTGCTGCCATGTTGATTCTACTTGAACCTGATACACCTAGACGCCCTGTGGCAAATATCACTCAAAACGAGATCGCTTAGTTGCTCTCGATCCAGTCCGTCGAGAATTGAGAACCTGGTAGGGACCCATGAGCGAGTCGCTATGTACTACCGTCCATGAGTTCTTGCTCGACCTGCATATTGCTAAGGTCTGCGAGACTGTCCGAAGATGCGATGGATTGTTCCCAGTCTAAGCATCGTCAGTCATATCCTGTGCCACTGCTGACAGAGTCAGTCCACATACCAGATCCGTCATCCTCAATCTCCTCAACGGTCAAACTATGCATGGCCTCTAACACAGCTAGATCTTGAGTTAGTAGAATATTGCTAGTATCTCAGGAAAGTTAAGCAGGGGGGCCTCTTACACGAATAGAGCCCATTGTACTTTAAGGCTAAGTCGCCGTCTTGATCCCCAGGAACTCGGAAGTAGAGATCACAGGAGTCGAGGATTCGATGGAAGGGCTGCATTGTATCTCTCGATGCCTGGGCCCCGCGCGTGACATATGTATCACGTAGGTAATAGAGAATATTAACAGCGAGCTCCCTGGCCGCAGTCGTCATCGCACGCGACCTGTTAGATCCACCACTGGCCTCATCGAATATGGGGATTGTACCATATCGGAATAGCTTTTCCCGCACGAAGGACTCCACCGCGGCAGTAACGGCACGATCAAGGTATCCTAATAGTCCAGGTATCCAAAGGGGTAGATTTCGCAAACTGTGGAGCTGGATTTCCTCATTGGTTTCGCCAGTGTTGCGCACCCCATCGAAGACGTCTCTATGAAATTCGAAGAACGATCGGGCTTCAGCATTTTGGACCGTTTTGCATTGGTCAGAAATATGTCGGATGAGTCGATGCACGTGCTCTTTGTTTGGGCTAGATGTACAGTAGGTCAAAGCTGCACGCAGGTAGGGTGTAACTACCTGAGGTGTGATCTGGCCCGTGATCCCGGACAATAGAGACCTGAGAACTGTTACATCCATGGGCGCATTGAATGAAACGAGCCTACTAATTATACTATCAGTCGCCACGGGATTCTGGTTGAGCTGGATTAATTTATCGGCAAACACGCCCGCCTCTGTCCTCCCCCACACTTTATGGAGAATGTTAATTTCTTGCGCGGTGAACGGAATTAGGTCGTCTTGCTGAACCATGGAAAGACGCCCTGTATAGTCCTCCACGTAGTTGCTCATCTCAGTATCCATGCAATCCATAAGAACATCCGCCAGCGCAATGATACCCTCATAATTGGGTGGTCTTGTTGCCATTCTTCTCGAGACAACCGCAAGAAGCCTGTTATACTGAGCGGGGAGATCAAATGCTTGGTCTGCTGCGATAGTCATTAATACTTTGGCCAAGAAATCCCTGTCGAGAAGCGCTGCAGACTCGAGTCTTCCAAGTTTCGCAAAGTCAACCATAGTACCAAAATACTCAGGCCAGGCTATCGGGCGTGTGTGAAATGACTCCCAAATGTAGACAAAGAGATCAGCAGCCGTCTCTAAGATTGTTGGCCTCGAATTGCTCGATGTGGAAGCCTCATCGCCGTCGTCAACTATAAGTCCGTACTCATCTGGGTAGCTGTTTTTGATCTTTTTCAAAACGTACAGCAAAGTCTGACCTATATCTTGACGGACAGTGGCATCCGAGTTCTTAAACAACAGCATGCGGAAAGCTTCCTTGTGTCGTTGAAAGTAGTGGAAGAAAGCGAAGCAGCACATAGAACATCGTTGGCAAGCCGTGATGATTAGGCTGCTAAGCGAGTCAAATTCAGGAAGTTCCTTCGTCCGCGATGCGACTTGGTCGAGATGCCCAAGTGCGACTTGCATGGCAAGATTCTCCTTTTTGTGGTCGTTAGAACAGTTGCTAGCCCATATAAACTCGAGGATCTTTAGGACAAACGGCATATGAGATGGATCGTAGAGATTATGGCGCTGGATAATTGCCCAGTTGTCAATTTTGACCTGGAGTTCTAGTTCGGGAGGTACATCAATTCGTAGTTGTCGTGGGCTTCCGCTCGCTTCTAGTATCCCTTGTTCTCGGCAAAGAGAAGAAGATCGTTGGTAGAAAAGCATATACGCACTATAAACCTTGTCGTAGATGCTTCCATTATCGTACTGACGACTATCTGGTCCGCCAAAACAGGCATTCTCCATTTGGGAAGGATCCCACGATGTGACTATGTCATCATTGAACTCAACCCAAGTGGCAGTACTGCAATTAGTCGGTCGTTCACGAATAAACGAATAGTAGTGACCCGTCTCTGCGGTTCCAGAGTGCACGAGCACGCCCACCAATTCAAACACATCTGGCTCTGTGTTGCCGGATGGATCGCTCAAGTGCTCGACAGTATATGGCTGCATATCGACCTTGTCTGGAAAGGCGAAGTAATCGTTAATTTTGCTTCGCTGTAACAAGCGCAAGTTGAAGTCAAACCGCTTCAGGTGAAAAATGAGATTATCGGGAAGATCTTTCAAGCACGCCCTTTTGACCGCATCGACATGCCGATCACAGGTTGAGCATTTGTACTTGTTGTCTCCTTCCATGATCTCTCCATCGACATACGCTTGCAGACTCTCCTCCAGACTCAATTTCCCCTTGATATCACACTGTATTGCGGAAAACGGTTCAATGCGCTCCGAAATATGCTCACACTCCTTAGATTTCACTTGCTGAACTAACTGGCCGCCGTAGACAGATCGAAGAGCCTTTTTGTCTGAGTCAGCAGTGAATTGCGCTTCCCATCGGTCAAAGAGAAGATTGAAGAATTCATCGACGTCCATTTGGTTGTGTATATCGACAGGGAGTTCTTCATAGGTAGTAATTTGCTCAACACATGCTTGTGGGTCGATGAATCGACGCCTACTGTCTTGAAGATTCGCAAACAGCATTTGCGTTTCACTGAGAAGTTGTTGGGCGTCAGGCTTATCAATTCTGGCGTTGATCATGAACTGGCGGAATCCAATATTCATGTACAGCTGCGTGAAAAGCGAGTTCAAGTAGCAGGTATTAGACAGATTTCTTAAGCCCGAATACCCACAAATAGATCGTATGGCATTAGTCCTCTCGAAAGCTTGGGGGAGCTCGTACTTGTACGAGTCCATGCCTCCTTCGTCCACTTGATGGGCTGTAAGATGGTTTAAATTCTGCATGACTGCAACCATCTGAGATTGGCTATTCTTGGCTAACATATATATGATATCGTAAAGCATGTGCCGCGATGATGAGTGGAGGATAGCATGCGGCACTAACGGTTCCACCTCGTTCTGGGGAGGAAATAAGTGCTTCAAGAATAGCCTCTTGGGAAAGGAAGCTGGTAATTCGCCATTCCTCCTAGTAGAACACAGTTGCTCAATACCTTGGCGCAAGAGGGATATGAGCCCAGAGGCTACTTTATCTACTACCTCTGGGTGAGTGATGTCTTCCGTGCTTGTATGTGACAGCAAAAGGTCTCCACATCGTTTGACACAAGATGGCAGGTCGAGAGCACTGGAACGATTATCGATGAGCTTCTTAGTCAGATTCGAGGCGAGGTTAAAAAGCTCTTCACATCCCTGAGGCTTCGACGCAGCTTGAGGCAAGAGTTGTAGAATGATAGGCCAAAAAAGCTCCGCAAAATCAAGTGCAAGAACCCCAGATCGGCCGCTGTCGTATAAACTTCTGGCGCTAATAAGTTTCGAAATGCTCTTTCTAATGAAAGGGCGCTCATCAGCAAGCAATAGGGTTCGGATTACTTCCCCAACTACCGCTTGACCCCGAAACATCGTCCAGAATTCGTCGCTCTTTGCGCAACATTCCAACATCGCTTCGAAGCATCGGTGCACAAGGTCGACGCTAACATTACCATTGTCGGCTTCAGCGCCACTTTTCAGAATCGCAGTCAATCGTTCGTAAAGATTAGGAGTAAGAAGTTGGCTGAGCAAATGAGGTTCAATAGTCTCTGTGTCTTAGTAAGCATAAAACCGAGGAGACATCGGGCAAGATAACGGATGGGCACAACAAACCTTTTAATAGTTGAACAAAGGTATCTACCAGTTCAAGGCCAAGCTGCAATTTCATATCCTCGTTAGAGCACTGGTTGATAACATCGGGGTCGCATATTGCGGCAACAATCAAAGCCATAGCTTTTGCGATAGCATCTTGGTGATCGTTTGTAAGCTGTTGCTGCGTTGTCGCTTCATGTGAAGACGCATGCATGACAGTGTTCTTAAGTCTTCGTGTATGAAGATACTCGCGGAGCGCGTGTATTGCGTACAGAGATTTGAAAGGTTGGCGAAGAGGGAAAATATCTTGGTGAGAAGTATCAGAGCTCTCAAACGCGGCGAGTATCGAGTCGTCTGCTGGTAAAGATATGAGAAATTTGTATATCTAAAATTTCCATTAGTCAATAGACATGACACGATTAGTGACTTCAATTCTCCTACCTCTCGGGCTAGACTCTCTTCCATGCTCAAATATTCCCATAGATCATTGAAGTTACTGAGTATCTCGATTTCTAGCGGTGATGCCCCAGGTTTGATCCGTAAAGGGGAAGATGCAAGGTCGAGTTCTCTTTTCACGAGTATTAACCCGTTCCTAATGTTGAGCTCTTCCAAGGACTTGCAGATATCAACATCTGAAGGAGCCAGTGCAGTACCCCTATAGTACAGTCGATAATTCTCGAATCCAGTGGCGTCACGTAAACTAGCCAGTAATGATGCACCGCTGTTCTTGAGGCCGATTCTCAAGGGCTTCATTTCGGTATGTTCATCTCCATCAAATGACTGATACTTGAGGTCCGCTAAATCGCCATTGACTGTACTCGGTGAAGACACTGTACTCGGTGAAGACAACATAAGAGAACGCAGATCAGGGGCCGCAAAATGGGATTTTGTTCGCAATGTACTTGTCAGTGTCGTGAGGACTTGTAGGGTTCGAGAAAATCGGAGTTCCTGTTCAAGATATTGATCATCGGTGGCTACAATAACCATTGGCTCGTCATCGTTACTTGTAGTTCCGTCGTTAAACGCTTTGAGTTTCTGAGCAGCGGATTTCAGTTGTGATAGACAGCGATGGGCCAGAGAGAAATGGACTTTCCTAGCGCGTTGGAGGGGGTAGGATACAATAACTACACTATCAACGTAAATATCGTTGACAAGCGACGAAATAGCGCTGTTCGCAATTGCTTGGTTAGGCGCCGTGAGGATCATTTGCCAAAACAACTCAACGCCAGAAGATTTGACATTTTCTTCGTCATCAAGAACGATACCATTGATGTCATTGGCGGCGGGTATAACCACCTCCCTAACAAATATGAGTGATCCTTGACAGTAGCATGAAGGTGGGAGATTTGGCAAAAAGAGCCGCATGGAGTCAATCAGAAATTGATTGTCACCCCGACTTCGCTTGAGTGACAGATGCAAGTCTTCCCAGGCGGTTTTCCGGTCATCATGGCTTACAGCCTTATCCCCAACAAGGTAGTCCCAAAGCCGCCGGCCTAGATGCGCATTGATGGACGACCCAAACTGCGTTATGACGCTGGAGATGAATTTTCGGCGCGCATGGCAGAATGGATTAGCGTAGACCTTCGCAACACCCACAGCCTTTGCAGACTGGACCGCAGCCTCAAAGTCATCCACGAGAAGTTGGATGAAGTTGTGCTCTTCAATCAATGTCTGCAGCGCGACAGGGTTTGTAGCCAACATATTCAACACCTGCAAACTCCCGGAAGATGTCTTAGACAGAGAGGCGACATCTTTCAAGCAGCTCAGTGCGATATTGCGCCGTCCTTCCTCACTAGCCTCACTAGGCCCTGCAGATAGTAGTCTCTTCAACTTCACCTGTGCGAATTGGTAGATCTCAGGGTAGGCTATAGAGCCCTGGCCTGTGAAGACAGATGATTCGCGTAGTAATCGAACGCAGACCTCATAGGTGGGGTTTGGTGCTGGCTGAGGCAACTGGGATTTAATCAGGAGCTCAGTGATGTTATCAAACAAATCCCGCATGGTGGTTGTGAACGAATCTACAGGGACATGCTGAAACTTTTCAAGGAAGAAAACTAAATCGGCCGATTGGAGCAATAATGTGACCTTGACCATCATCTTAACTAGAGCTTCTGCGATGCGAGGGTCCTGGGTTGACGTTAAAGTTTGCCACATAAGATTAGTCTGCGCCACAGTGTACGTTTTAGTCACCCCAAGGAAGCCAACAATATTACTGCTGGTGGTCGTAATTTCGGGATGGCAGGTTGGGCCTAGTATGTAGTCTACTATGCCTGTACGTGTGATGAAATCTGATAGGTACCGTAAATAATCCAAGTATGGTTGGGTTTCCTCGATAGGATCGTGTTGGCGATCTTGATACCGTTTCCATTGAGTAACTAATTCCTCGCACATAGAGGCCGCAGCAGAGACTCGAAGCTGCATCTGACGCGACCTGATGAGTTTGCAGTAGATCTGGAAGCGCCACTCGAGCGCCATTGCCTCATATATGTATTGTGGTGACACCTGCGGATGTTCCTGGCGGTACTGCTGGACGCGTTGCGTGGCGTCAGGGTGGCTGCCTTGCAAGCTATGCTTGAGGATCTCAGACGAGTAGAAACTAATACTTGTAGCATTTTCTTGTGACAAGTTATTGATCGACTTCTCCATTACCACATCGATTGCGCTCGATAACAGGATAAAGCACTTATAACCTAAGGCTAGGCTAGTTCGTGAGCGCTCTAGGATGATTTGAGGGACGCCCACTGAGTAGACATGCTTCTGGTAGCTATCTCTCACAATAGCCTGCACAACGAAACAACTGGCAACAAGATTGTCCATGACTATTCGCGGGAACTGAGGCAAAGCAGTCGAATGGTATTCGATGAAGGAGACAAGCGTAGCTAGGGAAGTGCTAAAACTAGACTGGAACACCTCAATAGGGTCCAGCGGGTTTGGATTGCGTTCTATCCCATTCACCAGGTATGGCTCTTCTGGGTGTGGGAGGGCGGACAACGCCCGGAGATAGTGTGGACTCATCAATCCAGATAGACTCTCCTCGGTGGTCGGTTGTAGTGATAGATTACGGACGTCTAAGTGCAGAAGGAAAGCGGTCAACTTGGCGAACTGAGCCAACAACTGAGTGATGAGGTCTCGGATCTCCCTGGCTTTAGTGTAACTCAGTCTGGTGAAATTGTCAGCGAAAAACCAAGGATCACAAAACCCTATTCGGCGGGATAGCTTACCTCTGCCCGAATTGATAGAACAGGTCAGGAAGGACACTCCAGAAGATGCGATTCTCTCGGTATACCTCGGTGATTGTCGTCCGCAGCTCAGGACGGGCGCATGATAAGCATCGATTTACCCAGTTATGAATGGAGAGTAGGCCCTCATCCACGTGGCCAGGCTCTAGGGTCAAGAGATTAGATAATAGGCTGCCATATAGTAGTGCCATATGTGACTTACGCTGTCTGAAGTAACTTGAGAGACGAGCAACAGTGTCTTGAGGTAGCTCGCCATCATATCGGTAGGGAAAATCGGACACAATGAAATTGAGGTCGGCCATTCTTCGGAAGGAAGATTGCGACTCAATTGGAGAGAACTGGACTTCATCTTCCAAGTCCTTGGTACTGACGGCAGCTGGTCCGGGGCTATCAAGTGTACAGGAGGATGAAGCATCATCCATAGGGTAAGTTGGGACCATGTCAACCTCGGGTGCTTCGACGCTCGCACGAACATGGCCTGGTCGTTGACGCGAGGGCGTGGGTGACGGTGATATGGGGGAGGTGGGTGTGGCCTCTAGGCTGTCGGCGTTGCGCAGGTTGATAGTGACTCTACTAGACACAGGTTCGGCGGCGGCGGCGGCGGCATGGTCGGAGTGGGCTGGAGTGCTTGGAAGAGTGGGCTCCGGCGTGTCGACCTTCATATCGTGTGAGTCCGAAGCAGCTATGGTGTTGTCGTGTGAAAGGGCGGTCTCGACAGAGGTGCTGCGAGAGCCGGAGAGAGAAGTCCGACGACGTTTGCGAGCCGAGAGATTGCTGTCGTCGTCGTCAAAAGGATTGGGGCGAGTCGAGCTAGGCTCAGAGGAGAGGGCACGTTCTCGCGACTCGTCGGTCCTCGAATCCTGGTCCATCTGGCTGGTACAAACAGAGGCTGGGAGGAGAGTCGTGGAGCTCTGGACAACAAAGCGTGCAGCAGCGCCGTCTCAACGAGGCTCGGCGGCTGGCAGACGGCAGGGTTAGCATGTGGGTTGAAATATGCGGGGTAAAATGCTGGGTGCCTGGAGAGATGCAACGAGCAGGACTAGTCAAAGAAAGATGCAGAGGGTGTCAATCAGTTCATGGGAGAAAGAAACGAGATAGGTACGGAGCTGTCAGGTCTCAGGTAGACTACCCGTTGGAAGAGGTGGGAAGTCTTGGGAAGCTGGGGAAGCTATGGGTTTAGTGCAGGTGTAAAAAAGTGTGACGCAGATTTGGTTGGAGAAGCTCCAACTAGCATTCTGGATGGGTACTCTGTTAGGTAGGTACAGAGGTATTGTACCTCTGAAGGCACCTCAACTAGCGACAGGGTATGCGAGGTATGTATGACTAGACTCAGGTACCTTACCTACCTGTTTTGCCTGGAGGTATATTTATAAGGTAGGCACCTAAATGGGTTATGCAGTACACGTACCTCGCTCTAGCTTTTTAGTCAGTTAAGGTTCTGCCGGACTCTGAGGTATGCATCTACTGCCGGCCCGCCCTCAATCAATCAGCTGAACTAGGCAGTTACCGTGACTCCTCCTGCAGTCTACCTACTTCTTCTGCTTTGACGCTGGTTTGAGATGTAGGTGTGTAGGTGTGTAGGTACCGCTAAGGTACTTAGGCAGGCATGTATAGGCGTGCCCTCGCTCCTTTTCCTTACCTAGGTACCTTATGTAGGTAGACATTGACCTACCTGTCTTAGGTAGTAGATCCCCTGTAGCTAGGCAGCCTTAGGCGCACATGTGGGCTAAGGTGGGCGGATCCGTGGAAGGTGACTTGGCCGGGGGATCTGTCTATGGGAGCGCTCCCGCCGCGGTGAGCTGGGGGAGATTGGGGGTGGAAAGTGTAAACGTGCTAGGTAAGTGGGAAGCTCATAATATAGGTATGTAATGGCCTGGTTTTGTTGCGCAGATCACAAACTCTGATTGATGGCGAGCTAGTGGTGGGGGAGGGGCGCGGCACAGTTTGGGGAAAAGGTAGCAGGGGAGATGGAGAGATCGCGTTAAATAAAGACGCCTTGGAAACCCCTACGTAACTTACCTACCCAGTGAAACAGTACATAGTGAAGGTACCTCTTGTTAAAACAGCGGGTAGGTAATGCTGGTAGGTAACTGAGTACCTGAACTAACAGGAAGTGTTAGGTCTCTACATACCTGGGGTACCTATTCATGTTTGGTGCAGGTGCTTTAGGTACATACCTAACATTAAGGCTTGGTAAAAATTAAAAAAACACTACTGAATATGTAGGTACCTAGGTACTTAATTGAGCTAGCTGCCTCTAGGTACATACCTTATGTATGTATAGCTTAGGTAATGTTACTTGGGCAGGTTACATTGTACATGAAAATGTTTAAACCTGCTTCATGGTCTGCTTCACAATTCTAATAGCCAAAGCAGACATTACAACCTCCAAATTTGACAAGAGTAATTAAGGTTTCATGTGATTTCATTTGTTGAAGGGTTTGGTTCAAATTACCGGTGCTACGGACAGGTCTAGGAGGTACTCTATATCTACTGGGCGGTATCGAAACTTGATGACGAATGGGGACATGAGGGCTGCAGAACCCCCACTTTTGCACACGCTATTCCAATTGGTGAAATAATTTATCTAGAGGAACATCAGTTCAGCCATGCTAGAATCACGAGTAGAATTCCAGTATAATTATCTCCAGCTAGTCATCGTTGTCTATGATCTATATACTAGAGCCCGAATAATTCATTATCCCATAATTGATACAGTTCATTGAGATAATTAGGTTCTCTTCAGATATTCTACAAGACATCATCGACTGCCTCTTTCCCTGCCTAGTTACTCACGTGGCCTATTAGTCATATGGCGTCTAATACTTAGCCATGGACAAGAAAAGGAAGATATTATTTCATCTGGACACGCCATACTCGGCTGCGACATGGTAAGAACCCCTATAATTAAAACGAGTATCCTTAGGCCATTGACTGATCCGCATCGCCAGGCCACAGATATTACCAAATGATCAAGACACCATCGTAGAACTGCTTTGCAGGTAAATATATCTGCGCCCAGTCTCTTGCCTGTCGTTTTTTGTATTCAAATATTTGGTCCAGGCTCATGTCAGCTTCCTCGCTGATAAGCCCGCTCTAGTTTGCTCTCTCCTCTTGGACATTACCGGTCACAACATATTCCCGCATCCAAAGGCATTCGAGCAAAGAAAAGAAAGCGTAAAGAGCAGTCCTGTATAGAGACAGCACCACCCGTTCCTCCCACTCCTGAGCTCCAGTCTTACGTAGACATCGGCTTATCCTGCGTGTCTCGCTGCCTGCAGAAGACTGCCTCGGGTGGCCCAAAAACCAGTGCTGTACCGGATGGCAAGAGAGCCGAGGAAATGCCGGCAGGCCGTTTCTACTCGGCCATTTTCGTTGCCAGATCAGGCCAACCCAATGCTTTAAGCAGTCATCTTCCCCAGATGGTGGCAGTGGCTTGTAAATCCCACCCATCACAACCACCTACTAGACTAGTTGAGCTCCCCAGAGCTTGCGAGGGTAGGCTATGCGAGGCCCTAGGCATCCCCCGTGTTTCTTGTATAGGTCTTTGTGTTGGTGCACCAAACTCTAATGCATTGGTTGATTTTCTGCGGGGGCACGTTGCCACGACCAAAGTACCATGGCTACAAGAGGCTAATAATGCCGAATATCGAGCCACAAAGATCAATGTCGTTGAGACCGTCACAGGGGCTAGGAAGAAGGCAAGAGATAAGAGTGTCAAGTGAGACAACTCTTCACATTACCCTAGGATGTGTTACAACATAGGACATAGGGGATATCACAAGTGGTTTATTATATTATTACCCCAGCAATGCTTGTACGTGTGGAGTGCCCAAGCAAAAGAAGCATGTTAAATTTCTATCCATGGTCTACCAGTCTTATGCAGTCACAGATCTGTACGTTTTAATGCAAAAAGGGACGCATTTCTTGCTCTTTGAGCGGCTTGTTCAACTGTGCCAATCCAAGAGATCATATGGTGAAATCTGGGCGTGCATCTATGAACATGAGTCTCTATCAACCCCTTTCCTTCCACCCATTCTTCATATCACAATACAACATATAAACATCATCTCATGGCTCAGATTATGAGTCTCTTCGGTATTTTTTGCTACTCGTCCTTTCGGGACATATATGGTATTTACAGGCTACTACTCCTTTGCTGTATTGTAGGTAGTTGCTCGGGAGGTATATCCTATATCCTCGGAAGGCTCAACCCCCCTATACCCACCAGCTGATTCCTTCCACCTGCCTACCGACTCTGTCCAACGACGATATCAGATTGTGGACAAGCTAAGTCTTTTAGGTGCTACTGGGTAAACAATCCTCCTAGGTCTAGGTAGGTACTGGTACTCATTTCCTTTTAGTGTCCCTATTTTCCCAGGCAATCTTTTGCAAGTCTGCTCCTCAACCTCCACTCCCACACCACATCCATCACCTTCTCTCCAACAACATTACACCCTCACTTCCATTCCCTTCTCCTTCATTCAGCACTGAACACATCCCTCCATATAGGTAAGTCAACCTTCTTCTTTAGCGTCTTCTAGTACTTCTTCCATCTATCTCTGGTGATCACCAGCATCAGCTTGCCTTATTCACAACTGCAACTGCAAGGAGGTTCTCCTGTAGTAGCACCGTGTTGTATCTACAAAGTTCGTGCTCTTTCCATAGCTGTTAGGTCCTCATTTTCTATCTTCTTGATAAATTGTTTCTGTCGAACCTCATAAATATTTGATGTCTTGATGGTTGCTTGCTGAACTTCGTAAATTAGCCATACTGACATGGACCACAGGGCGAAGGCAGCATCACAATTCCACCCATACTATGGCCAACCAAGGCGATATTAATTTAGCCCGAGAGCTTCAGGCCGAATTTGGCAGGTCAAAGCCATCTAAGCGAACAGGACACCGCGTAAGAGGAGGAGGCGGTGGTGGAGGTCGTGTCAATTTCCGAACACTACAGGACTTCCAATATCATAACCAGCACCCATCGCAGCTTGGTCAGCGAACTGAGAGCGACGCTTTCCACCAAGGTAGAAGTCGATCCTCGGTCCAGGGCGGAACGCCCCCAACTACTCGCCCTTATCGCACACCTTTCCAAGGGCAACTAGTTACGAACGATTCACCAGGGTATGTGACATCTCAAGTGTACTCACAACACCATTTCTAGTCTACGCCTAAGTTTCTTACTAACAGCTTATTAGTAATTATTTTCTCATAGGGCTAATTATGTTAATCGGTTCTCTTATTCAACTATACCTAGGTAATAGTACAGTGGGCTCACATATGGCAGAAGCGGATATGTTCTTCCATCACCCCGAGCCTCCGCGTCCGTCCATGCCACCGACAGTTACTCAAACCCTAACTCCTTCGATCCCAATCGTCCAGCTTCAGCGCCCTGGTGGCCAGGCGTCGAGCCTAGGTTCTGTGGCTTACCCTTCGAACTCAATCAGTCAGAATGGTAGGGGAGCCTTGGGAATGCCGTTGTATCAGACGACCAATCAGCTCCCCTCTAAAGAACGTCATGATGCAGCTCAGCCGACCTCCACAGCTAGTAATAAGCGAACTGTATTCCCCTACGCTAACAAGGCAGAAGAGCAAGAGGATATAGAGATGGGAGATGCCGACTCTCTACCAGCCGCAGCACCCAAACCTAAAACCACTAATCATTCCAAGGGCCTTGCTGGTTCAATCTGGAACCCTGCGAATGAGAACGACAGATCCTACTCAACGGGCAGCAGCCAGGTACGGTCCGAATTTGAAAATCCAATATAATGATTGCCTGTTGACTGGCTAACGACGTTTCACTGCAGGCTTCCATTAGAACCCGCTCTGATACGTCTTCTTCGACTCAAGCAGTCAAAATAGTCACTAGTGGAATTTCGAAGGGACCCGGTCTCCAGGCTTCTCGGTAGTGCCAGAATCCTTAGCCTGTGTGCCTTGACGCAACATGACCGCTTTCTATGTCCTAGAGGCCTCGGAAAGCTGTAATGAAGATTACCTTTGGATGACGGTTGGGCTCTTGTTGATCTGGGAACCTATTATTTCAATTATGGTGATCTTGGCGTCTGTTCCCTGTTAGACAGTAGTAGATTATAGCAGTGAAATCTGCTGGGTCTTTTACTGTTGCATTCTCATGATTCTTCTTTCGTTGGCCTAAGAGCAATCCATCCCGGGTTGGGGTCACGCGGAAAAGGAAATAAAAACCAGATCCAGATACCTTGTGAGTAACAAAGCAAAAGACATATCATCGTTCTGCGCAATGATAAATCCTTGGTTTAACTCGGCATCTAAGGTAGATGTAGTTATGCCTTTGCACCATAGTGCTGGATAAGATACGAATACGCCCCTGTCGGTATTAGATCCTTTCGTTTTCATTTCCTTCTTTTTTTTTCGTTTGCAGATTCAACACGTCACCGGTACGTCCGTCTACTACCCTAAACCTCGCTGAGAAAGTGCTGATTTACTTATAGGTTTACCCAACTGGCGTGTAAACATACGTCGATTAGGTGCTGACATACGTGGCGTAAGAGGAAGTGGCCGGAAAACTCTAGCAAACTAAAAGTGGTGGGGTTTGATCTGATATGAGTACCTTGAAAGAACATGGACTCTTGTATGACGAGATTTGTCGATGGTCGACCTTGCCTTGATGTTGAGTGGATGTTTGATTACACAGAACCCATGTAGTATAGTAGACAAAAAAATGCTTCACAGCACACAAATCGAGACTATGACGTATCGTGAAATTTTATAGAATCTACTATCACTGGGATGATAGATTAAGTCTACAAATTCCGATGATCTTCTAGATTAGGGCTTTCGGCCCGGGTATGCTAACCATCCTATACTAACCATCTATCTATGCTATGCTATGCTTCTCGCTATCATTGCCTCGTCTTCCCCATTCCGTTGAGATTTCTGTCTACCTCTCGCTCATGATATTCTTCTCCATGATCTTCACCGCGTCCCGGACTTTGGGGCAGTAGTGCCGCCTCAGCAGCTCGCCCTCCCAGACCGTGGTGGCGTAGGGGTTGCTCCCCTCCTCGCTGCGGGCGAGGGCGTTGAAGACGCCGTCGCCCTTGCGCTCCTCGGTGTTCCAGAGCGCGGCGATCTTGCGGCCGTGGGTGTTGCCGACGTCGGCGAGGAGCGCGAGGAGGGCCTGGGCGCTCTTCTCGGGGACGTGGAGGGACGTGGACATGAGCTGCTTGGCGAAGGCGGCCAGCCGCAGGGGCGGCGTGGAGCGTATGTTCCACGGCGGCAGGAGCACGGCCGTGAGACACCGGACCAGGAGGACCGTGGTGGTCTGTAGGTTCACCTTGTTCCCGCGCGTGTCCGTGCGGAGCTTGCTCGCTGCCGAGCCCGGGGCGTCGGGGTCGGGAAGGTGGAGCGACCGCGCGCCGAGTTCCAGGTCGGCGTTTTGGGAGATGGGGAGAAGGGTTTGCCAGAGGTGCGTGGTGAAGAAGGAGAGGTCGAGATGTAAGTCTGCTTTGGCGTTGTGCGCGTCTTGACCGGCGAGCAGGGTGAATGCCGTCGCGGTGCAGAGGAGGGCCTCGCGTGTTGAGTTACGGGTTGTTTCCTCGTCATCGTCATCTTCTTCTGCTGCAGCTTCGGGGTCCTCGCTGGGGTTTTCGTCGGACTCGCTATGCCGGATTAGATCCTTTAAAGCCTCGAGAAGATCACCAAAAAATTGCTGGTTGATAAGATGGCTAAATTTTGCGAGCCCCTGACTCCGTTAGCTCTGCCTACCATCTGTAGATGGTTCTCATTTCTTACCTCCAGCACAGCGCCCATGAGATGGGGTGTTCTTAACTTTAAAATCCTGAAGTAGGTAGCAAAGACTGCCTTCAGACACTCGGATTGCATTCTATCTCGCTCATCATGGAGAACGTTTGCGTCTGCCTGATCCATGTCTTTCTGCAGAGCCCTTTCTTCCTTGAGTCTGGTGACAGTTAGTCGTTGTAACTAATAGTTGATGCTCGGAGGCAGGTGTGATGACAATTCCAAGCAAGACAAATCCCATATCACTTATTTATTAAAATGTAGGTACTCACTTTTTCCGTTCTCGTTTTGTCCTAAATTCTCTCTTCTGCTTTTTGCGACTTTCCATCGGTAGATCGACCGCCTCATTCGATGCCTTGCCAGAGAATTCAGATAGGAGTCTGAGATGAAGAAACAGATTTACGACAGTTTCGTGAACGAAGTAGTCTTTCGACTTCATCATCCTACAGAGAGTTGAGACGGCTTCAAAAGAAGGACGGCCCTCATCATCCTCGACGAATAAAGTGATGAGGGTTGAAATGGCTTTTTCAAAATCCTTGTCTGTGCGGCGTGAGCTCAACTTCCAGACTAAAATGTTGATCAGGTCGGACCGAAAATTAAAGTGAGGGTGAGTCGTCAAGAGCGATGATGCACACGTTATCGCAACGCTTGCAATGGCATCTGCGCTAGCTTCGCCTCTCCGAGCCTTCGCATACCGAGCGAGCTCTTTCACATAAGTTTGGTAACCAGTAACCATCGCTTGCTCAAAAGTCCGTATTGCCCTAACTTCCTTGCTCAGCTTCTCTCCCCTTGGACCATCTTCCACGATAGGCCGAATCCGGTATCCTGGGATGAGATCTTTGTATATAGCCATCCTCGTAACCAACGAGAGCGTTATAATTGCGGGAATCTTAGACTCGCCAATTCTGGTCAAGGCCTTGAACGCTCCCGCATTCTCGTAAGGTTCCTCGTTAAGCACAGTAGCCAATTTCGCTAGCTCTTCCTTGGCGTTGCGGATCTGCTGCTTCACAGGAATCGGAGGTTCCTCCGGGGGCATCTGCTCTTCTGGCTCGTCGTCTTCTGCCTCTCTATCTCCCTCATCTTCTAGCCAGTCATCATCGCTCTCCTTGAGATATTCAACTGGCGCAGAAACAGCTTGGACACGTCCATCTCGTTTCACTGGTAACCTGGTGTTCTCTTTCTCTTTCTTTTTGCCCTTTCGTGCCTTGTATTGGTCTTCAAGGAGATCCCATTTCGCAGCATTCTGAAAAAAGGACCTCTGAATCTTGCCGCCTGACCGTGAGTCTCCCTCATCCTCCGACTGTGGAGGTGTCAATTTTCTCTTTTTAATCGGCCTTGAAGCCATTTTCGAACATATACAATGAGATATATAGGTGGTTTGGTGTGTTAATAATTAGGCGTTGGTAGGTACTAGTACGTAGACATGAGAGATGAGAGCTCCATGGACTAAGTATCTCGAAGTTTTCCCAATTACAATAGAGGACCCTGTCCGATAAGTCCCACTTTAATACCGATAACTAACCGATAAGCTACATCCAACCAATCGGATTGATTCCTGGTCTCTCAGGGCCAAAATTTCTAGAATTTCCAGAGGAAAGTTGCAGAGCGAAACGAAGCATCTCTACAGAATACCGACCGACCCCCACCAATTATTGCAACCGTAGCTCTCAGCTACAATTTGTATTGTACTTTATAACCAAACTGCCGTCTTTAGCATTCTAGCTTGTCGCATTCTCCCATTCTTAGATACAATGAGGCCCTTAACAGAGGAAGAGACGGTACGTACTAGGAATCGCATATCCTGCGCCAGTCAATGTCCAAGTCTAACCTTTTATTTCAATGTAGAAAGTCCTCTTCGAAAAGCTCGCCAACTATACCTCAGATTTGAAGCCGTTGATCGCCCCCTTAAGCGATGCGCCCGATGCCGACCGTTATGTATTCCGATTAATCAAGGATCGTGTACGACACCACTCTTGTGATCTCCCAGACCGAACACTCGCTCACCTAGATGTCGCAGGTCTACTATGTACTTCTTTCAATAGCGAACCGTATGGCTACCCTTGAATCGCGTCGTCTCAATCAGATCCCATCGATTAAATACTCAATATCTCACACATGGACTTGCAGTTGCTACTTCGATTGCTCGGGACAATTTGGCTTCAGTAGGCATTTGCTTAGGTAGGCTGCTTCCTTCGTAAGGCCAATGGCTCGGGAGCCGTATGGACTGACGAACTCTGGATCTCGACAGGCAAATTCACGAAGGTGCGACCGAATAAGCTCCCTCAGCTCTATTTACAATACAACGAGAACTACGAGACAAGGGTAGGCGCAAGCTAATACCTCGGCGCAGACGTTGAAGTTTAGACTACACATCACGGCCTTGCCAATCCTCGCTGCGTAAGTATTACGATCTACTATTTCTTTACCACTAGGACTAACATAAATGCGAATATAGCCATGCGAGATATAAGATTTGGGTTAAACGTAGGCTCAAAGCACTACATCCTCCTCTTGAGACAACTACTAAGTCTATATCGTAGCCAATGGTGTAATGCCTTTCTTATACGGCAGCCATGTAGCAAAGGCCCACGTGGGCCGCTGGACTGAGGATTGCCCTGCCAATGTCGGAGTAATAGTAAGTAGTTAACCGGTGATGTTTTATTAGGAACTCTCAATTGATCGATTGTTTAGGTCTATGATATGTCGGATAGCGCGATTGGCTGTGAGTTTTGTAGCCTCTGCACGTTGCAGTAGAGTGATGCTGACATATCATATTAGTTGGTGTATCGGCGCGGAGTACTACAGAGTGAGTTCTTCCTATAGCTCCTAACCTTATTTCAGTCATGGCTGCTAATTTCTATCACCTACAGAGCACGCAGACTAGACCCCACTGGAATTGTTGTTTTCAGGCAGGCTGATTGCGGAGAGTACCTACGTGACGAAGATACCCTATTTGCGGGTTAGTGAGGTGCCAGCCTGATAAATATCTTAGTTGGAGTTGAGGGTTTGTCAATTTTCTGGGACATAAAAAAATGCATAGAAGGCGTTTTGAGGATACCAAATTCGATTCCCGTCTATTGATTTTCTGTAAATTCAAGTCTAGCCGCCCCCCGATTTGTGATCTATTCCCATGATCCTGCCCAGGACACTGAATGCCTATCCCTGACCTTTATGCCGATCACGCAACCACCCCTGGTGTAGTGAGATATATATAACTAGTGATCTTAGGACGTTGTAGATGCCGTATTAAGCATATTTTCCAGCTCAGATTGATCTACCTACAACGTACTCCCTGCCTCATAGTCCGCGACACCGCGGATATTAGCAGCGATATCTGGGACAGGCGAGACAGGTCGACTCTCTCGCCTAAATAAACTAATGTTCTCTCGGTGCGCCACGTACTCGCTATCAGCATAGCCAAGGAGCTCACCGATATCTCTGCTACGATGGCCCTTGATGCGGATGATCTCGGGGGTTGCGTAGTTGACGAGGGCGCGGCCGACCTCGACAGGGTTGCAGGCCTCCCACTTTACCGATACGGGGACGGGCGTAGAGGATCTAGGGGTAGAAGTAGAAGATGAAGCAGCAAGGTTCGTGTCGACGAGCGCTGGCGCTGCTCGACGGTCCACAACGATGAGACGCACAGCTTCTTGTTGTGCGAAGTTCCCTTCTACGTCGAGAACGCCTACGGGCAGCAGGCCTGCCTTGTTGGAGAGCGCAGCGTATGCACCGGTGTCGATGTACAGTGCCCCGTGGGGCGCGAGGCCGTGTAAGAGCCAGAAGCTGCGGTCGCGCATTGGCGTTGATAGTGGGAGGAAACGTGTGTGTAATGGTGGTTCCTCTAACGCATCAAGGGCTAGAGACGCCGTTGAACGGGTTAGATTTCCTACGAGTGTGGAGGCTGTTGTACCCGCCTCTGTTGTGTGATTCGCATGTGATATTATATTTGACAGCGAGGACTGCGAAGCGCTAGTTGGGATACCTTTTGTGGCTTGGTGATACCGCACGATCTTGGCGATATTCCCTGGGTTAGAGGATCGAGTGATGACCGTTGTCACACCGGCTGATGTTGCAAGGCGCGCTGCCACGATCTTAGTACCCATGCCTCCAGTGCCCAGCGAGGAGCCCGCGGATGAGACTACGACTTTTTGGTTAGATCGATCGGCCAAGTTATATATTGTATAGGGGGCCGGTCATTTTCACACACCATCGGCCTGTATAGCCCCTATATCCTCAACTTCTACTATTGGTCGAGCATCTGGGTGTGTGCGCGGATTTTTATCATAAAGACAATCCACATCTGTCATCAAGAAGAGGTAGTCGGCGTGCACCATAGCAGCCGTAATAGCGGACAAGGTGTCATTGTCACCAAACTTGATCTCAGCTACAGCTAGCGTGTCATTCTCGTTGACAATAGGAATAACTCCCATGTCTAGAAGCTCAGCCATGGTGTTCTGGGCATTGAGATATCTCGAACGCTAAGGTATATGTTAGATCAAACCCGAAAAGAGTAAGAACAGGTATAGTAATGCTATCTTACGTCTGCTATATCATTCCGAGTGAGCAAGATCTGAGCGATGGGTTGCTGTAGATGGGCAAATAGACTATCCCAAAGGCTGATGAGACGACCTTGTCCAATAGCCGCCAGGGCTTGGAGCTTGGAGAGATGTTTGGGTCGTTTGTCGACGTCCATCCGCCTTAAGCCAACGCCAATTGCGCCAGACGACACAATGACGACCTTGTGGCCATCTTTACGCAGCTTTACAGCAGTCTCAATAATGAGACTCAATATTGAGAGGAGGGGTTCATGTGTTTTCTCATCTACGATGGAACTAGTTCCTAAGACTTGTTAGTCGAAAGGGGACATATATTTCGTATAGCAATATACGGCATCGCAGAATGGCGCTAGAGACCAAACGGTATACGGTATGCGGGAGTTAGGTAATAAGTATTATTATGACGCACCGAGTTTTATGACGACGGTAAGCTGTTTCGTGCCCTTCATGTCTACAAGGAGGCGAAGGTAAACATTAGTTATTTCGAAAAAATGTACCAAAGAAAAGACGTAAAGTGAAGTGGTACGCAAAATCAAACGACGAAACACATCAAGCAGGCATTGCATGCAAAGCAGAGGAAAGCAGAGCAAATCATGTATTAAGAATATACATACAGGGCGTGGAAGTCCCAAAATCGGTCATTGTAAGGGCTCAACTCATCTTGTGTTAGTGATTGTATTACTCGGTTGGTCGACAAATCCACAACGTGGATCGACTAACATGGCTGAAGATTAGTTCGCTCGACCGGCAGAATACCTATCCAATTGACCAAGGGCCGGAGTCGGAGCTTGAATCGGAACTTTTCTAGTTGGGCACATTCGAGCTCTGCCACTATACCGCCTTCCTTTTTCGGCAAATCAACTAATCCAGAATCTAAAGCACCTGCATTAGGCAATCACGCTAGCATTTCTATCTAATCAGTTGGTAGACACTATCTAGACTATTAGAGCGACCAGAGGTAGCAACAATAGGTACAGACACACTCTACGCCTCACGACCCTTCACTCTGTGTTTTACACCCCGTAACCTATAATCGGCGGCTACAAAAGTAATAATCATCCACAATGGCGTCTTCACAACCAACGCCGACCGCCCCTACCTCCTCGCAGACACAACCATCTTCATCCGCACCCTCATCAACACCCGCCACAGATGCGCCCAAATTCCCCTCGATCATGACGAACGACCCGAAGCGCACCGGTTTCGATCCGAACACGCAGTGGTGGGTGAACTACTTCAAGATCATAACGGGGTCCATAACGCCCGAGGGGGTCTTCCACTACCGGGAGTCGCGGTACCGGGCGAACGAGGAACGGGACTGCCGGACCTGCGAGAAGTGGCGGGACTGGGCGCTGCAGCACTCGCCCACCGTCGTGTTCCTGCGGCAGAAGATCGCCGCCCTGAACGGCAACATCGACTCCTCCAACGTCGTCTGCGCGCGCTGTCCCGCGCGCCTGACCGAGGACGGCGAGGTCCACCTCCAGAGCGGCGGCTTCGACCCCCGCTCCGGCATCCTCATCTGCTCCAACGCCATCTCGAGCCAGAGCCACATGGAGGACACGCTGGCGCACGAGATGGTGCACGCCTGGGACCACCTGAGATGGAAGATGGACTGGGTCGGCGACAAGGATTTAAAGCATGCTGCGTGTACAGAGGTCGGTCACATCTATACACGTCCCGTCTCTTCTCTTTCTGTCTCGTGATTTATGTTTTATGAGCGATGATCAAAACACTGGGATGTTGCTGACGCGTTTGATACAGATAAGAGCTTCGATGTTGAGCGGCGAGTGCAGGTGGACGAAAGAGGCGATTACAAGAAGGAATTGGACCCTAACACAGCAATTCCAAGACTGCGTGCGCAAGCGGGCTGTACAGTCCCTACTGGCTCGGCCGCGCTGCAAAGACGATGTCCAGGCCGTGAAGGTGGTGAACCAAGTGTGGGATTCATGCTTCTCAGATACTCGGCCGTTTGACGAAGTCTACAGGTGAGTCGAGAGTGTCTATAGAGTGATATGTCGAATATTCCACAATTGGCTTGTACCAACAACAGCGATCGCATGAATGAGGGATTAGCATCTCGTCTCTGCATGAAGAAGCCACAATGAGCAAGGACGGGTCTCAGATATGTTTGTAATTTGTATGTTCAATTACCATGAATGATGAAAAAGTACGACCGTAACAGAAACCGAGCTCCCTAATTCCCAGATCCCCCCTTGTTTGTCATGCAATAACCCTGGACGCCGGCGCCGTTGATGATATAAAATTAGATTCAATTCATTATCTCGTAAGCCTCATCAGTGTGACTTGTCGCGACCCCCGCTCTTCACGCAATGCTTCAGGATCCATGGATGCGTCTGCACCTGGTCTAGTGGTATCCTCTTCTCAGGATCAAGGACGAGGAGCTTTTTGAGAGTTAGCATATGAAATTATTCAACAAGCACAATTGAAGGAGGGCTAGTCTTACCTTTTTAATGAGATCCCGCGCTTCGGGGCTAACGAAGGAGGGAATCGACATATCGGCCCTCGCTATCCTCCTCTGCGTCATAACGGGCGTATCCTCGAAGGGAGCCTCGCCCACGAGGAACTCGTAGGTCAAAACGCCCAGGCTCCACAAGTCAACCTTCTCGTTGTACGAGTTATCCGAGCTACCAGGCTTGATCATCTCCGGGGGCAGGTAGTCGAGGGTGCCGCACATGGTCTCGCGGCGGCTGTTGGGGGCGTGGACGCTCCAGCCGAAGTCGGAGATCTTGATCTCGCCGTGAATACCCACAAGAATGTTCTCGGGTTTGATGTCGCGGTGGATGACGTGCTTGCGGTGGAGGTAGCGCAGCGCGCTGGCCATCTGGGCGATGTACTGCGAGGCCTTCCACTCGGGGAAGCGGCTCTCGCGGCGCAGGTGCTTGTACAGCTCGCCCTTGGCGGCGAACTCGAGGATCAGGAACACGCGCTTGCTGTCGTGGAAGTGCCCGAACAGCTGCAGGATGTTGGGGTGCCGCAGGTTGCTCTGGATCTCGATCTCGCGCCGCACCTGCTTCTCCACGCGCCCCTGCGACAGCTCGCTCTTGTGCAGCACCTTGAGCGCGCAGATGAACCCGCTCGTGCGCTCCCGGGCCAGGTACACCCGTCCGAACTTGCCCTTGCCGAGCGGCCGGCCGATCTCGAACATGCCTAGGTGGAAGTTCTTGATGGACAGCGGCTGGTCGATCGATAACCCGGATTTCCGCTCCACTTGGGTGGCCTCATCTGATGAGGTTCGGGATGCTGCTGTTGGCAGAGCTTTTCTTGTGGGAGAGGCAGGTGGTGCGGCTTTTCTCTGGGCGGCTTGGGAGGGGAGAGTGACAGCAGCAGAGACGGTGTTGGCGCTCTGGGTCTGCAGAGCAACCTTGTAGAGATTTGTCCTGCTCGAACCATGCGCTGTTTGTGTTGTAGTGGCAACGACCTGTAGTTGTTTGATGGTCAGTATAGTTTCCAATGGCTGCACAAGCATGTTCCTAATTCTCCAACTCACCTTGGTCTTTTGGTACTCGTTCTCATCGTTCACCGACATTCGCTCGAAGCGAGCTTCCAGTGTGCGAGAGGCCATTGTTGCTTCTATTTTCCTTCGCTGCCTACGTATACTTGGTACTGAGGAAATTCGATCGAAAATTACACAAAGATCGAGCCAAGTTGACTCGCGCACCGTAGTGTTGAGTTGATGTGTAGGATGGTGAAGTATAATGTGAGTGGACTTGGGTTTATTTAGCTTGCAAGTATGTAAGTGGGTGGGTATTGTTTTCTTCTCCAGCTAAGCTATGGTTGCGGTGGCAACCAGTTGCTACTGCGTAGACTGGAGCTAAGCCGTGCTGCAGAAAATAGACCCACCATCTCCCGAGTCCAGACTATGACCAACCAATCAGAGTACGTAGATTGACCGGTACCTACAGTAGCGCAGCACATTCTAAATGCATGTAGATAAAGCATCAAGGAAAGAAAGAGCATATGAAGAGTACCTTATGTAGATATTATGCAGAAATTATATAACAAGCTTTTTTCATAGATGCCCGTAGGCTCGTATCTGGGGGCTCAAACCTAACAGTAGCCACGGCGCCAAGCCACAACTAGCATCATGTGTCAAAATGCCACCACTCTTCACTCTAAACATCTTCGTCAGTATTTAATCCAAGTTGTCCTCTACTACTTGTCCTGACTTATACATGCGCTGTGTAGCTGCACAGTTTGATCCCTGTGCCCAGAACACTTAAGCCGCAGACGGGTCGTTGCACGTCCGCTATCAGAAGTGCCCTGATTCCCTGGCCTCGTAGCATCATGACGACTCGTGCAGCACCACGCGAGGCGGGTTACATGCCGACAAGAGAGGAGTTCCTCGAGTCCTTTGGCATGACCATACCCGAAAGGCGACGCGGTACAGGACGTGTTTTTCCAACCGAGTTCGTCCCGCCGCCAGGGCCCCTCTCCACAAAGGCCCCGGGGGTACTGTTCATCGGCCGGCCCGGTCCAGTTATCGACTACATGGAGAGATTCACCTACCGACACGATCCCACCAAGATCCTCATCTACACCGACGGCGCATGCGTCAACAATGGGCAGGACGGCGCCAAGGCCGCTTGGGCCTTTCACTTCGGCCCCGAGCCGGACGCGCGCACCTGCTCGGGGCGCCTCGAGAGCAAGGGGCCCTTCGGCGACGACTGTGCGCAGACCAGCAACCGCGCCGAACTGCGCGCCGCGCTCGCCGCCCTTCGCGCGCGTCAGTGGTCTGACGATGGGTACCGCACCGTCGTCATCGCGTCTGACTCCGAGTATCTCGTAAAGGGGGCGAGTGAGTGGGTGCGCAAGTGGACGGACAACCACTGGAAAACGTCCGGAGGCAAAAACGTCGCGAATCGAGATCTGTGGGAGATGTTACTTGGTGAGGCTGAGCGCTACGAGGAGGAAAACTTAGCGATTGAGTTCTGGCGGATCGAACGGAATATGAATGAGATCACTGATGCTGCGGCGAAAAAGGCAACCTTGAAGACTGACCATGAGAGTTTTGACGATTTCATGGTCCCTGGGATTTGATGGCGGGGTGGAGGCGATCCTCGAAAGAAGCTGCTCTGTCTCGAGGCACTTTGACTTATGATCCCTTTATGTGTGTTAACTAGAAAGTTTTATACGTTTCTTAAAGCACTTCCCTATGTCGAAGACAAAGGCCGGTTAAGCCGTCACGAACGACGCAATCTTATCCTTCTGGCAGACGAGCTAGCTAAAAGGGGTTTTAGTGGTCTCTGCAGGGAGGTTGATACGTATCTCCAATAGCGGTACTTCTCAGCACAGAAACTCTTTTGCGAGGGAGTATTAAAACTACTGAAACGAAGCGTGCAATATACACACTACGCACTCTAGAGGACTGGCCACGGCCATCTAAATCACTTCTAGAGATTTAAAGCAATAAAAACGAGTAATCTAGTAATAGAATCGAGTTATATTGGTGTAGCAAACGCCCATAAGGGCTGCCTAACAGCCTAGTCGGCCGACTCTGAGAGGCATGCCTCATTCTAGAAACTACCTTCTTTTCTAGCTAATAGAAAAACGCGAAAACTAGGGTCCTGATGACCTAATTAACATGACCCCCTGCAGCAGTGCCGCACACACTGTCTCACTATTACATGGCTCAAGAGTCAGCAACAACAGTACCTAAGTCAACACAGGTTGCTACGGCTGGGGGCACTCTGGAACCGGTCCCATGATTATAGTCCGTATCGTTGTATTCATGTAAGGGGTGCCTATCTTGATCATTAATAATAACCAAGAGTCAAGAGTTCCAATGGAGGAGGGGCAAAATGACGGCACCCCTAGGTATGCTTATCTGCTGTTATCAAGGCTTCAATTAATTTTAGTTTCTCTGCTCCCAACGTTCCTGGTTGTTCCCTAGGAACGTAGCTGAGAGTCTGGCACAACGGTTGTTTCGACAGTTTTGATCTACGCCAATTTCTAAGATGCCAGCCGAGAAGCGAAATCATTTCCTCGATATAGACGAGAGCGACGACGACGGTAGCCAGGGTTACGACTCGGAGGCCGAACAACCGCCTAAGGGTACATCGAAGAGTCGCAAACTCAACCAAGACGATGGGTCTGACGAAGAGCCCTTAAGCGATGATGAGATCTTTGGGGAGGGGGGTGACGGAGACGAAGAGGAAGAAGAACTTGAAGAAGATGGTCTTCGACAAGAGACGGCGTCGCGCGATGGTGCAAGTTCACCTGGCAAAGACATATCACAATCGAAGCCCGTTTCCGATTTACCAGACGTATCGTAGCCATTGACTAAAAAGAACCTCGTAGCGTCAGAAAAGGCAGTAAAAAGGAGCGGTGTCATATACATCTCCAAGATACCGCCGTTCAGTATGTGATTCCCGTGTTCTTAGTCTACAGATTTCTAACCTAAGCAATCCTCCGAATCTCAAAGCTTGGAACTTGCGCTTCGCCATATACTAATTGCAACCATTTAGTGAAACCCAACACCGTCCGATCAATATTCGAAAAATTTAAAAAAAAAAAATATTAATAGAGTATATCTAGCCCCCAAAGACGCGCAAATCTGGGCTCGAAGGCTTCAACAAGGGCAGGACCGCAAGAACTTCAATAAGGGTTAGCTAGAGTATATAAAGAAGTCCAATACGAAAGCGGCGGTTAACACACTTAACAGCACAACACTGGCGGCAGTAGGCATAGTAAAAAAGGGAAGCTATTATCACGACGATATATGGAGGTATGATATTAGACTTCTTGTTATTTTTTCTAGGATAAGGGTTATCTAACTCGACCTTAGTTTGCAATATTTGAAAGGGTTTAAGTGGTGTATGTAATACCGAAACCATACATACAACAAAATGCGCATATCGATTAATAATTTCTCTTCCAAACAACCTTATTGAGCAGCTCGTAGCAGACACAGCAGAACAACAATCTAGAATGTGCGCCGAGATTAGCAAAGCTACTAAGGAAAACAAAAGAGTTTATATACAATATCTAAAAAGCGAAGGAGCTCGAAGGCATACAGTCCAAAGCCGAAGTGAAGAAATTTAGAGACACCGAGAATACAATTAAAGCAACAGCAGATATAAAAGTAACAGTCTCAACAAATAGTACAGAAGTGAAGAGTCTGCATAAGTTTAAGTAGTCTTTAGTGGGAAAGAAGGGAGCCTCACAGCCTATAGAGGAGGCGAAGAAAGCCCTAAGCTAGTTGTTTTGATAACTATATACATATGTTTCTGATAATAGTGATACCCATTTTCGAGACGATGAAACTTTCCCTGAGCTGAAAATGTGCGGTTGCGGCAGTTAACGCCGATCCACTACTATGTGTTATTTGTTGCCCCTGTTTGCTGCTCTTTCCGCGCCCTTATTACTAAATATGTATAGGAACATGGGTCGCTAGCAATATCCCCGAGCTGAAGGATAGATCATGCTTTCCATTCTGAAAAGAGCCAGAACAAGACTAGCAGCGACTGACTCTATCTATAGTCTATACTACGTATGCTACCCATGTCAGATAAGTTATATTCTCATACCCGACGGCAGCGCTACCCACAGGTAACGTCAGTCAAATAATAGCCTCTTGACTTGTTTTACCTGAATTGATCGCAAAAAAACGCTTGTTTGACTGACTTGCCCGAATCTATTGACTGGACTGATCAAGTTAATTGACCAAGTAACTCAAGCAATGTACATAAAGGGTACAGATTGTAGAAAGCAAGGTAGGTAGGTAGGTGTAAGTAGGTGGTAGGTAGGGTGGTAGGTAGGGTGGTAGATAGGGTGGTTGGTAGGGTGGTTGGTACCTAGGTAAGGTGGTAGAATGTAGGCTAGGTAGATGTAAGTGGCTAAGTCAGTGGCTAGGTAAGTGGCTAAGGAAGTGGCTAGGTAAGTGGCTGAATACGTGGGGTTAAAAACAAGGTGCCACCCAGCCTACCTAGGAAAAGCAGGCCTCTTTTTTACCAAAAACAACAAAAAATATTTTGAAAAAATAGGAAAATTAATTGGAAGTAATTAACAAGTAACAAGTCAGGTAAAGAATTATTACTTTACCTGCAATCAATTTAAAACCGATTATTTGGACTGGATTGGGTCAATTAATTGACAGTCAGTCAAAGTATTACTTTACCTGTGGGTAGCGCTGCCCGACGGCTACGAGCTCCTATGCTAGGTGCCGTGAGCGATTAAGATAAGGGGCTTGGAATGATCTCTCTTGATCAGTCACCTACTGTCTCAATGTTTCCCTCGGCCTTCTCTGGATAGGCGCACCTCGTTATCTATATTCTAGTATCTTCACTTCTTGTTGCCCCTTCTATTCTTAGGAAGCTCGAGCTTTTGCGTGCCTTTGAGTAGATGGGGTTGCTTTATGCTTTGGATGGCTACCCCGTTCCCTAATATTCTACATGAGCTTTCCTAGGTTGGGGCTTGTGTTATAGAGAGCTTATCTATCAATAATCTAAACATCTATCTAATCTTGCATGTTGAATGAGCTTATTCTTAGATTACGTAGTACGAAACGACATTTAACCGTTTGATGTACCAGAAACAAAGACAACAAGAATGGTAGCAAACCTTTGTAGACCTTAAGTATTAGCATCTTCTCTACCTCAAGGCCATGTCAAAACGATTAACTTACGTAGCTCCTGCCAATATCAACTCGAAAGTTCGGGCCTTTGTTAACGCAGACAAAACCGCGAGGTAAACAGCGGTAGAGAGTATGATGATGATAAGTCGAGCTGTCATACTAGTTATTGCACTGCAGATAGTAACGGGCAGTAGCAGGAGGACGCTTATTAACAACAATAACAGAAGTTTGGCAGTGCGCTTTATCATGCACCCGGAGTATATATACACGTTTGCATCAGTTGAAACGTTATGGGATGGCATCTGTCACATGTTAGTATAGAATGTCATACCCTATCATAATAACGTACCATACGAAAGCTTGGATAATAGTCAATAAGCTTGTCCTCTATCCAGGCTTCGAGCTGCGAAGTTGCTCTGTCACCCGAGGCGGCCAGACCGAAGAGGTCTTCCTCATGATCTAAGTATGCTGTTTCCAGCCTGCTCACGCAACCATTCCCATTTAACCAATTCCTTAGACTGAGGTTGTCCCTTAGCGCCACAGGATTGGAACTGAGGGCTCTAATAGTCCCGTCAATGAAAGAGTCTAGTTTTATTCAGTATAAACAATTGACTCCTTAGAATAAGAATTACAAGCATACCGTAGTCAGCTATCGCAGATTCAATCTGTGACAGAATTGATAAACGTTCGGAATTAGTATCACCTCGACTTTTCCCTAGAAAAACTGGCAGAGGTTCGTCTTGGTCAACCTTGTCTAGCTGCTCTTCTAGACAAGTGATTCGATCTTGCTTCAACAGCAATATCCTGGCACGAAGCCTCCTGAAGCATCGGCACATCATAAAGCCATCATGAGCCCCTAGCAGAGCACATAGCCGCGGATAGCCTGGCCTATAGTCTTCGACTACATGTTATCAGCGAGTGCCCTAGACTCTGGGTTTCGGGCTGCTATCATACTGCATTTAGACGGCACGCCAGGTGCTAATGTATTCGGATTACCCAAAAAGGTGAGCTGGAATCTCAATGTAGATAACCACTGTCGGCCAGTGGAGAGCATCGCGCGAGGTCTTAGTCCGAATACCCCGGTCGACATTCTGGCTTCTCCCGATTATCGACAAAAAACTAGGTAGTGATAGCGACCTTCGCAGAACTCGTGACGCATGGCTCAGTAGGCAGGGATCAGATCTCATATTTTACGCTTATATAGCTGCCCGATCTAGACGCGCACCTGTTTGCCTCGTTATTGTATCTATCTCGGCTACCTAGCCTGCATACAAAAAGTGCAAAAGCTCATCCACGCATCAGGGCAGTGCTAGGAGGCTTATGTGTATCATAGGAATTAGATGCTATATAAGGCCTACTGACTCCTACCGTGCCCGACTCTTTTGACCTTGGGTCCGAAAAGTCTTACGTATTCTGCGACAGCTAATTCCGCCAAGATGAGCAACCTAAGACCGTGAGTAATAAAGGAAATGTCCCGTAGCGACTACTTATGAATGCTGACTGCCGCTGCGCAGTGATAGCCCAGATTTCGACTTCTGTGATGATGGCGGTCGCCCGAAAGTTGTAACCTACATCACAGTTAGTTGGCAGCTTAAGACTTCTCCTGGCCGGCTCTGACAGTAACTTCATCTAGTCAAGCAAGTTCCGAACCGGAGACAAAGTGTATCTCACTGTGGGCGCAGCGCGCGAGGGGCCATACGTAATCGCGACTGTGCCTTCTCCTGGCAGATACACTTTGTGCCTCGAAAATGGTCAGCCTGCAAATAATGGGGCGGAGGTTGAGGAGGATAGCATTGTTTCTGCCTGAATGTACTTGTGCCCGACGTTTCGGATCCGAAATTGGGGCGGAAGGGTTGGGTATGGGGGCAAAGGCCGTGACCAATATGCACCTTGATGCAGGCAGGGTCGCATGAGATGTTGACAAATGAAAGCCTCAGTGTACCGAATTAGCTAGTCTCCGAAGACAGTAAAGCAGTGCGTTTTACCAGCATGGGCAGTTATTCGGGACTATCGGGAGCGAAGCAACGTTGCGGTGAATTTACCTTGTTTATATTCTAGAAGGTGACTCGATGTTATCGATATTTGGCCCTTAGTTGCCCGCATTCTACATTCTGTATAATCTCGAATTTGGAAGTTCGTGTGTTACTATATTATAGCTTGATTCTCCTCTTCTTGGCACAAATGATAGCTATCGCTCGCCATGGAAGCCGTAGAGAATAAACTTTCGCATTTTGCCCTCCTTATCGGGGTAAATTCTGATAGCGAGCGTCCTTTGAAGGGATGCGTCAGAGACGTTCGCGAAATCGCCAAATTCGTGAACAACTCCTTATCTAGAGTGCATATGCAGCTCTTTACGGCGGATACTTCCATTACTCGATCAGACACTCTAGAAACCCTAGCAACATACGCCAATGTCAAAGCTGGGTTCCAAAACATCCTCTCCATTGCGGCACCTGGTGACTATGTGTACGTTCACTACTCTGGTCATGGCGTACGAATGGAAGCTTCCAGCGAGTTTTCCAATAGAACAACTGGAGATTTGGCTTTGAACGTCCTTGAAGACTCAAGCCAGGAGATCACCAGACCCTTCCCCGGAGTTGAACTAGCCCATGTATTGGATGATATGGTGACTCAAGGTCTAACCGTAACACTCGTCCTGGACTGCTGTTTCTCGGGCAGTATCGTGCGACACCACTCTGTCTCGGAGTATTCGTCGGTACGCTACCGTGAGTACACTAGAGAGGCGTATACTACGTGGTTTCCTTTCCTAGACGACAACGAGGGGAAAACTGAGAACATTGAACGGCCCAACGATAGGGGCCGTCGTAAAGCAACTATGCTTCCCAACTGGCTAGTAAACCCTAAAGGCTATACTGTTATTACGGCATGTGGTCCTCATGAAGTTGCGTCCGAACTCAGCTTCGGCACAGCCATCTCTGGTTATAGGCACGGGGCATTGTCGTACTTCCTGCTACGAGCAATGGCAAGGCTGGGTGGTCTGGGAGGCAGGCATGCACATATTTACCCCTATTTATGTTCAATGTTCCGTCAGTTCCGCCCAACGCAAAATCCGATGTGGTATGGGAACAAAGACCTCTACTTCTTCGGGAATGCTACTTTTAGCACAGAGCTAACAGGTGCTCCATTTTCTACGACCTGGGCTGGCGCTCGCTTACGACTGGAAGGGGGCCAAGCGCATGGTGTATGTGAGGGCGATCAATTTGCCGTGTATACCATCGATTCTGGACGGCCCCTAGTCACTGGCACAATCCGTAATGTCAAGCCCCTAACATCTGACATCGAATTATTCAACCCGGAGGTCATTCAAAATGAAAAAGGTTGTATCGCTAAGGCGTTGACGCATTTGTCACTAAGAGGCTATCCAATACAGCTAGATCAGGGTGGCTTATACTCAGAGGAGTGGGCTACCGCTCTCGAAGAACGAAATTACCTTGCGTTTGAAGACAAGGATCATCCATTTGCACTTCATGTATACCCTAAAGGTAACGGAAATGGGTATATAATACAAGACAGATATGATCGCGAAACGGAATGCTCGACAGACAAGCTAGGGAACAACATACTAGCAATGAGTCCTAGCAGAGTCCTTGATATAGTAGAGCATCTGGCCAAGTTTCAACTCATGCGGGATATGACTAACATGTCGCAAGAAAAGCCCTTCGGCGGACGATATAGAGTTATGCTCCTCAACGAGGCAGGACAATCATTTCAAGCAGGAGATATCGTCAACGTAAAGGAGCAGGAGTTACTACATTTGGTTGTAGAGAACGAAGGCAAAATGGATCTTTATGTGCACGTCTTCAACCTAGATTCGCTAGGTCAGGTGGAGAACATACTGAAAGCAAGTTATGTTGTCATTTCCCCGCCGAATCTGGATGATGGCTTTACGGGAGAATGGGTGAAGAAGCTTCAGACGCATGTTCCACCAGGATTCATACAACAAGGCATTGCTAACTGCGAAGATATTATCAAAATCTTCATCACTAGCCAGCCCACCTCTTTCGCACCCCTAGAGATGCAGCAACTCCATGACTCAAACGACAGTAGGGTAGTTGAGTTACCTGATCGAGAACACACACCTTATACGGGGAAGGAAGACTGGGTTGCTCTGGATTTCAGAATCCGCACTCATAAGTAGCGTTACAAAATGCACCCACCAAAGTGATATGCTTTAGTTCTGAACTTTGGGACGGGGAATTCCGAATTTCCGCTTATAAGAAAGCGCTTTCCGCGCTTCAAGAGCCACAGTGTGGGAGACCAACTCTTAATATTGTCTAATCAAGTCTAAACATCCATTAAAAATAAAAAAAAAGAGAGGCTCTAATGCCACGCAACTCTCATACTAGAAGAACTCGTGTATCCGCGGACTGTGAAGGAATCACCAGAAAGTGCACTATCTTCTGTGTGTCAATCAGTAATCGACTTGCTCAAGGGTTTTCCTTTGGACTGTCGTCAGAACAACAATAGGTAACCCGGGTAGCTTACCCGTAAATGACAAGAATTCCCTGACACATGACCCCTGGCCCCTAAAGAGGATTGGTTGACGCAAGCCCTGGCATTACCCACAAACCGGCACCGAAGGAGTGATTATCTGGTTACAGTATTGGGGGCTGAAGTGATATGCAAGGGTATCCGTGGCCGAGAACTCTGGGCAACTGGCCAAATCGGTGACTTCAATTCATTAGCGATACCCAACCAATCTATCTCAGCCTCATGTCAACCTTCCCATGGAGATGCTCCACTGCCGGCACTAGGGTGACCTACGCCTAGACTCTGGCAGCACGCCAATTGAATTCCTAACCCGCCGCTTCGTCATAAAGGATATCTCGGGGAATGGGGCTGTTGCCTAACTCTGGCATCCAGGGCGTGTTTTAGCGGAGATGTTGGATCGCATTTCTCCTTCCTACATTAGAGCCAATCAGCTTGCCTGCAGCTAGATAATATTCCAATAGCCAAGTCCTCAATGCCTCTATATGTAAGCTGAGCTAGTAGAGCACTATCAGTATTATCTCTAGCTTTCGCCATTCATACCTAAGTATTATCCTTCATGACACGCTCTTGGTTATGAATATTGAAGCCATGACTGACCCTAATGAGACCGTGGCTAGCTGTGATGAAGTCATTACTAAATTCCGACAGGATCTCAGTGCCACCCCAGAAGACCACCCTGACCGTTTCAAGCAGTTAAATAACCTTGCAGCAAAACTGAGTCAAAGATTCTCATACACAAAGAAATTCTCTGACCTAGAAGAAGCTTTTAAATTATCTGGTCAAGCTATCGCCGCCGCTCCAGAAGGACATCCGAAACGAGCCTTCGTCCTGATGAACCATGCGCGCAACCTGGTTGATAGATTCCGGGCTACGAGAGTCATCCACAACCTAGAAGAGGCCATCAAATTCCAACAGCAAGCGATAGCTATCACTCCACAAGACGATCCAGCTCGTTGTGAGCTCTTGGGGCAACACGGAGCATGGCTTCATGAAAGATACTGCGTAACAAAAGACTTACGTGACCTTGAAGAAATGTTGGAGATATGTCGACAATCTGTTGAAGCTGCAACGAACAATAACCCACGTCGTGCTATATTGTTGAACAACTTGGCCAATTGTTTAATTGACAAAATCTTGTTGACGGAAGATACAACGGATTTGGAGAAAACTATAGCTACATCATATCAAGCTCTCAGTGCTTCAAACGATAACTCGGTCCAAGCTGCATCATTGCATACACTCGCTATTTGCCACGGCCTTAAGTTCTCGGAAACCAAAGCTACTGACGAGCTGCAAAAGGCTATTCAACTGCAGCAACAGGCTGTCGCCCTTACCCCCCAGCACGATGTGGAACTGCCAAGGCGGCTAAATAATCTGGGTATATTACTCGGAAAGAAATATCTGGAAACAAGGGTCGTTGTTGACCTGGAAGAGGCTATTAGACTATGTCGAGAAGCCGTCGAAACTACCCCGAAGGGAGATCCAGAACTAAACAAGCGGAAGAGGGATCTTGATTTTTGGATTGGTAAAAGTGCGACAAGAGAGATAAACATCGACGAGCAGGATGGACCTATTTCAGCACCAGGACAAGTTAGAGATGCCAATTCAACTAGGGAGACGAACCTATTCAAAGTTGACACTGAGATGGCCTCATGTCTTCAAGATCTAGAAGACGAGAGTCTTCAGTATTTCCTTGAAATTGAAGAAGAGAATACAGGGAACGATCCCGATGAACTATTCATCTATACATGTTTTTTAATATTCTCACGATCTCAGAATATCGAATACCTCGATCGAGCTATTCGACGCGCTCAATCGTGGCTCTCATCAACGCCTCCTGAGAATGAAGATAGAGCGCGACGATTTGAGATACTCAACATAGCTATTGAGAAAAGAATCCCACTCTGTGGCACAAGCACTGGGACTTCAGCAGGCGAAGCCATATTTGCCTGGCTTGACGATATATTCGAAGGTTTTACTTCGGAGAAAGACGTACAAACCGCCTTCTCCTATGCTTTGAAGAGTGTAGCACGCCCTGAGTACTTCAAGAACAATTCCAAGCTATCTAATGCGATGAATAGCAAGGCAAACGAAATCAATGAATCTTATGAGGCCACAAGTAACCTAGCCGCTTTAAACGAATCTATTCAAATCCATCGATATAGCTTGAAAATGGCTACTCCGGCTACGTCAGACTGGGCGTGTATCTCCTATAACCTTGCCCTCAGATTCAAAAACCGTGCCGCAATTACAGCATCACTAGTGGATGTAAACACATCTATTCAATATGCCAATCAAGCCGCTAGTACCGCTCTTGAAAGTGATGAGCATCGCGGGATGTTTTTAAAATCTCTCGGGAGTGCTTTTCGACAACGGTTTGAGTTGACTGGGGCAATCGACGACTTGGATGAGGCCGTTAAGTATTGCACCGCTGCAGTAGCTGCTTGTGACCCGAATCACTTTGCATGGTCATCGTGCTTCAGCTCACTTGCAAACGCCTTGGGTAGGCGGTTTGAGATGACAGGGTCCCTTGAGGATATCAACCGCGCCGTAGAAGTAGTTGGCTTCTACACGGAAAGTGGTGGACAATCTGAAGTGGATTCCATTAGTTTATGTTGCTGGCTTATGACACGTTCTGAGCGGACTGGATCCGAGGAAGATCTCGACCGGGCCATCGAGGTTGTGACCCGGGCGATTGATGCTTCTCCCGAGAAAGGATATACGCGACACCTCTCATTCGCTAATCTAGGTCGTTGTCATCTAATGCGCTTCGACAATTTTCATTCGCCACAGTCGCTTGATCTAGCTATTGAGGCCACCACCAAAGCGATTGAACTCTTGCCGGAGGGCCATAGTGAGCGCTCCCGTTGGCTGTCTAATCTCGGGGTGATGCTTTTGAGGCGTTCTCAACACAATGGTTCCAGAAACGATTTAGACAGCGCCATCCAGGTTGCAAGGCAAGCCGTGGGAGCTCATCGTCCTGATGGCCGCAAAAGTACGTTTCTTCTCAATCTCGGGGAATCCCTCCGCATTAGGTATGAAGAATATGGGTCCGAAGACGACCGCGAACTCTGTCTCGCTTCCTACATGGGTGGATGGGATTGTCGCGACGGTCCACCTGCCGAACGCGTCTTGCTAGCAAAAAAGGCGTCAGAAATCCTCATCGCCCAAGGAGAATGGCCAAAATCTGCTTCTTTGTTGAAGGCGGCCGTACAACTCTTGCCGCTCGTCAGCCCACGGGCTTTACAAAATACTGATAAGCAGTACAGGCTGGGGACCTACGCGGGACTTACGTCTAACGCGGCTGCCGCATCGCTCAACGCTGGCGACGGACCGATAGACGCCTTGCAACTCCTCGAAGCCGGTCGAGGCATCATATCTAGCTCAGTCATGGACATGCGGATCGATGTGTCCGAGCTCGAGCAGCAGCACCCAGAACTTGCCGCAAAGTTCAATGCTCTTCGAGAGGTGCTGGACGCCCCAAGAGAGGAAACAAACATGCCGAGTAATGATTTTAGTGTGTCTCAAACAAGCCTTCGACGAAATGCAGAGCAGAACCTTGATCAAGTCCTTAAGGAGATTCGGGCCAAGCCCGGGTACCATGATTTTCTCCTTCCACCATCCAAAGAGGAGCTCCTGGCAGCCGCCGATCCAGATCCGATTATCATTGTGAATCTAAGCACTATCCGATCCGACGCATTCATCATATACAGATCTCAAATCAATCTGGTCCCGCTGCCAGACCTACGGGTGGTGGATGTCCAGAAATGGAGTATCAAGCTGCACCCTGCTTCATCTCTTCGGACTGACCAAATGCTGAAATGGCTATGGGACACAACATGCAACCCGATCTTGGAGGCTCTAGCTTCCCAAGAACCACCACACTGTAATGGCCAGCCACATATTTGGTGGATTCCAACTGGCCATCTGAGCCGGTTTCCACTGCATGCTGCAGGATACCATCATCTGAAATCAGCCAAGTCTGTGCTTGATGTGGTCGTATCGTCATATGCCTCCTCCGTAAAGGCATTGCTTCAGGGTCGAAGAAAATCGGCTCAACTCGCCTCGTCACAAAACCATGATTCCCTACTTGCGGTTACTATGAAACATACCCCAGGCTTGCCTAGCCACCAAACCCTACCCTTCGTCGAGGCAGAGTGGGACATGCTAAACCAAACATGGTCGACGGCGAAGACAAAGATGACCTTGACAAGACCACCCCCCCGTAAGAGCGAGGTTCTAGAACGGATGCCTTCGACCAAGATCTTCCACTTTGCGGGCCATGGAAGCTCAAACCCTCACGAGCCATCCAAAAGCTGCCTGTTACTTGAGGACTGGCAGACGGATCCACTGACCGTTGGCGATCTCCGTGACTGTAGATTCCAAAAAGACCCTCCATTTCTAGGATACCTCTCCGCTTGCTCAACAGGGGCTAACAAGGCAGCTGGACTACAAGACGAGGGCATCCATTTAATCGGCGCCTTACAGTTGGCCGGTTTCCAGAACGTTGTCGGCACACTTTGGGAGGTTTCAGACAAGCATTGTGTTGACGTAGCGCGTGTTGTATATCAAACCTTACGTGACGAAGGGCTGACGAATAGAGCAGTATGTAGGGGATTGCACCGGGCCCAGTTGGCACTACGCGATGCCGAAATCCGTAGAGCAAAACCCGCCAGAGCTATCAAGGCAGTGGATTCGGATGATGAGAGCGACGACGACAGGAACTGGTTTTGGATTCCGTATGTCCATTACGGTGTCATCTAACACGTGTCTACGGAAACCCCTAGTTCTAAAAGTTTCTATACCAACGCTTCAACAATTATATACAACATTGGTCACTCTCTAACATCCACCATCCCAGGAGAGGCGTAATCACTAGGAGTGATGGGACCTAGATTGATTGTCAGGCTATTGGGGTAGGAGTACTTTATGATAAGAGGCAAACAAATATATGGACTCAAACTGAGGTCATGCCCCCTATTGTACTCAGCAAGTAGATAATGTGATTCGAACAGACCACTATATAGGGTCCAACCAGCACTCTCTCAAAGACATCAGCCACAACTTCAGTTCGGAACCCATATGTCTCAGTTTCACGGTATACAACATGACACTTTCCTGCACATCCAACAAGATGTAAATTCATCGCTTCTAACGCAACATGGTCGTCTTCCTTTAACTCCTAGCCCTTTTCAGCAAGGACCAAAACAAATGCACAGGATACTAATCAAATGTAACAACCTGGCGACACTTCGCCTTACCATTCCTCATATCATCCACCATCGCAGGCAAGTCCTCAATTTTTCTAAAGTCAACATTAGGCTGGATATTATGCTTCGCAGTGAATGCGACCGCCTTAGCCATGCGCTGCGGGACGCCGGTGCTGTCGGCCTTGATGCGGTACCTCCCGGTGATCAGATCTAGCGTGTTGACCTTCAGGGGCTCCATCGCAATACCGACGATCATGAGCAGGCCATTGGTGCGCAAAAGGGGGATGGCACCATCGTACGCCGCGATGGCGCCCGAGAAAACTGCTGCTGCATGCACGCCCTTGCCACTTAGCTTTCTGATCTCCTCCGCGTACGTGTCGGCTTGTGTCCGCGAGTTGAAGACTGCGTCTGCGCCGTACTCCGTTGCCGAGTGCAGCGAGTCGTCGCTGATGTCGACGCCGATCACGTTACACCCCATGGCCTTCGCGTACTGCACTCCGTACTGGCCCAGCCCGCCGCAGCCCACGATGGCCACCCATTGACCGGGCTGCAGCTCGCAGCTGTCGATGGCATTAAAAGCTACGTTGAAAAAAAGATCAGTTACCTAGAAATCCTAACAATGAGGAAATAGGGTCGATGAGCCCCGGAGAAACGATCCCGGCAGAGATGCGGAGGCAATGCAGTGCAACATCTTACCTGTAATCCCCGCACAAAATAACGGCGACGCACGCCTAACATCGATCTCCGGAGGCAGGACGACGGCAGTGTGGTAGTCCACAATGACATACTCTTGGAAGAAGCCGTTGACGTGGAAGCCCTGGCACATAGGCAGGTCGGTGTTCTCGCAGCGCTGGTTATGGATCTGGCAGCCGTCGCACTCGTAGCAGACGTTGATGAAGTAGTTGAAGCCGATGGCGTCGCCGACCTTAAACCCCTTTCCCTCAGCCGAGGGGTGGATCTTCTCGATGATGCCCGAGCCCTCGTGGCCCATGGTCACCGTCTCCCCGTGGTCCCGAGCCAGGCCCATCAGGTCGGAGTGGCATAGCGACGCCGACTTGATCTTCACCAGCAATTGGTCCTTCTCCGGCTCTGGCGTCGGTATGTCGTTGATAACGACCTTTTTATTTTGCTATGAGAAGCAGAAGATGTCAATCTTTTTTATTTTTGAATTGAGTTGACTCTTGCAGCAAGCGACTTAAACGGCCAAGCCGAGCGGGTGTTCGGAGAGCTTACGGGATCCCACTGTCCGGCCTTCATCCTGTCAGCAATATGGGGGTCCGATCGAAATGTGTTCGGGGTAACGAATACACTAAATTACGAGGTAAAACTATAAAGAAGGGAAATATCTAGGGAAAGTATCACGAATCTCCACCAAGTAAAAAGGAGCGAAGAAGAAACTATCACTCAATCAAATACATGTCGTAAAAAGCGTGAGACGGGACGAGGATGCCGGAGCTCAAGCACCCAACTTCTAGAAACATAACACAATGGTTGAGCACGGCACGCGTGGATGGACAAGAGCGAGCTTGGCGATCCCGGCGCTGTGCTTCTCGTCTACGATATTTGAAATACGGAACATGGGTAGACCAGTTTCCCGCCCTATATACCGCTTACTGTCTTACATGAGGGGAAGCCCACGAACGCGGAGTTGGAGAATGGAGTCGCGGTCCGTCCCGGTAGATACTATCCGGGCTAATATAGTAACATGTTTTTTGTATGACTTCCTATAGCGAACAGAAGTATATTCTTTATAGTTCGAGAACCCGAAATCAGTGTGTTTAGCAACGTCGCAAATGGCCGAGGTATGTGTAGTATAATCAATGAATCACATCCTCTCCGTCTTAAGACTAATTAGAGAAAGTAAGTGAGATTATATGACGTGGACCAAATCTTTTTCTTGTGAATTAACATAAATATCCCCTAAGCTCGCTTTGCAGCGAATTAATATCGATACGACTTAATCTCATTAATGTGGCATCTGTGAACTCGAACCATCCATCTCTCTAGCGAAATTCCTATGCTGCGAGATTTGGTACCAAATCTAGTGCAAGAACCTGGTGCCCGCCTTCACGATCGTCATAGCCTCTCAAGCTATCGAGAGAGATTTTACGAATCACCACTACACCGTAAGATTCGACCCTTTTGTGATTGATAGACATCTCGACGGCTGGCAGTGCGAACCCTCGAGCAAGTAATTGCACCCCCTCCCCGGTTGCCCCAATCGCCTTCAGATGGTCTTAGGCCTCACAGAGCTGGTAGACGGCTCGGCCGCTCTTCTAAAGCGCTCCGATTGAGACGGCAGCCCCTGGTAAGAAAATCGCATCGGACATGGTAAAGCGCATGCCCTCTAGATGGTCATCGGGCTAGACGTTGAAATCAAAATCAATCTCCGTGGGTTTGGGATGGTCTGAATACCAAATTTGCACTTCGGATACGCGCCGTCCTCGATAGCTTCCCATAAATCTTTCTGGTGAAAGTCCGGGTTATTGAAATACTAGTCTACCTACTGAGGGAATTGGTAGAGCTTTCATCATAGGTCCTGCCCAACTAGCTTCAGTGCCTCATCCCACACAAGTGAATGAACCCGAAATTCCGGAGTGGAATTGAAAGACAGACAGAAATGGAGTTTACTCACTCGTACTATTTGTGTATAGTAATATGATAAAAAGGGAAGTGTTGTCAATTGCTTTGATACAATTGCTGCTTACGGTTTGCGCGGAGAAACCAAAGTCGGAGATGCAGCGACGAGACTAATTATCTAGGTGGGGACTTGGATCGAGCAGCACTTCTGGTAGTCGTTTAAGGGAAGACAAAGTTAGACATATAGACACCTGCTGCACGAATCGCGAAAATCCGAGTTTCGGGGTCTGGCGACATCAAACACCGCGGGGGTCTACCATTCTTTTTAAAAATCGCCGCTATGCTTACCAATAGTAGGCACTTTGATAATGCCATGATATGGGCGTCATCGTGAGGGAGTCGCTAACAGGAAATGCATATAAGGAGCAAGCGAAAGCCTGTGTTTTGCAGTAGTACGCTGGGCATTGGAGCCGATTAAAAACAGTCTTCTTATTGCGCAACAAGGGATCAATCATGTCTTCTACTACACCAGCTGCTTCAGCAGACGATATTGTCAAGCATGGATGGTCGGCCGTGCCCTGCGATGCAAATGTCATCTTTGCCAAAAACCCCATAGTTAAACCATCCGCTTGGAAAGTTGCGGATATGCAGTTTCCGGTCAATGATCCTGTAGTAGCCGAGGTGCAACAATATGCGAAGGAGCATCTACTGGAACAGACGTATAATCATTCTATGCGCGTCTACCACTGGGGTATGTATTCTCGTTAGCAACATGCCTATGCGGGAATATCTGTATACTTACACACTCAGGCTATTCAATCATCAAGGACCAATTCCCGGAGCAGGGCAGTAGACTATCTCTATCTACGTGGGCATTAACCTGCCTTCTCCACGACATCGGGACGACGCATGATAATCTGCGCGCAACGCTACTGTCATTTGAGTTTTACGGCGGCATTCTCGCCCTGAACTTGACCAAGAAACACGGCGCATCAACAGCACAGGCGGAAGCTGTCGCCGAGGCTATCATCCGACACCAGGATCTTGGTACAGTGGGAACCATTTCGTTCCTGGGACAGGTGATCCAGCTCGCCACGATATACGACAACATGGGTGGCAATCCGGGGCTAATAGACGAAGCGACCCGGCTGGATGTCAACCGGGCATTCCCGCGTAAGGGCTGGAGCGGTTGCTTTTCCAAGACCATTAGGGAAGAGAATAGCTTGAAGCCGTGGGCACATACCACTCATCTTGGCGAGGAAGACTTTCCAGAGGGGGTTAAGAACAATAGTCTCATGGCAGACGTGGATAACTGGGGACTATGAAGAGTGTGCAGTGAGGATTGAAACCTCTGAGAACAAACTATTACCTAGTGCAAACTAGCACAAAAAAACAACGATGCTACCACATGATAGACGGTACAAGGCTTAATAAGTTGGGCAAAATTATAGTCGTACCGTGGATCGAACACGGAACCTTCTCGGGACAAAGTACACATGTAATGTGAACGAGAAATCATAACCATTAGACCATACGACTTGTTAGACGAAGCTTGTTAGCGCTTGTTGATGGAAAGCGGCGTTTGTTCGGCACTGATATAGGGCGTGGCGTATAGGCGGGGCCACTTTAGGTTCCGAGGCCCTGGTAAGTTGTTGATAGGTGGGAGGTAGAGTTGTAGGAAGAGTAAGGTTGAGGTTTGTATGCTTAATTGAGAGATCTGATAGGGCATGGTAGGTACCTACTAGTTTAATAGTACTTTGGTAGTGGCATTTGATAGGGGCAATTATTGGAAGATACATTCTTGTCTTTGGGAGCTATACGTAGTGAACTCTACGCCACCACGCGACTAGCTGGCTGTGGTGCAAATCTAATATTTTGCATGGCTAACTAGAGGCAGCCTGGGCTAATGCAATCAATATGCTGTACAAAAAGCAGACTGGTTTTTCATTTCATTTTTTTCTCTCCCGGTTGTTATCGGGACGTACTGAATACCCACCCACATTATGGTACTTGGGAGGGGAATGGTAGTTTAAGCCACAGCACAGCCACATTCTTCACGTAGGTAATACCTACCCTACCTGCAAGGGCGGGGTCTGTAAACAGGTTGCTGACATCATAGTGTACTTACATAGGTCACTTCCAAGCTTTGGGAGTTGGACAATTTATTGTGTTGGGTGTTAGTGAGGTACCCTTACATGTGATGAAGTAATTACTTTAGGTATGTATCTAATCGCCTTTAGGCAGGCCTCCTGATACATCAAAGGTTTAGCATTTAAGAAACGGTCCTTCCCTTTACCGGCCTCTGCTTGGTGCAATCTGAAACCCCTAGACATTGAGTGGACGGCTTGCAGTTTCCCATCTGCACTCATTTTAATATACCTACCCCAAAACAACATTTCCCTGTCTCATCACAGCTCCTCACAACACTGCTGCGTTGCACATCCATCCATCATGGGGAGTTATATTGCCAAGTGGATTGGGGGAAAACTTATTCAAGACAAGATTCTTAAAGAGAGACTTGAGAATAAGTTTGGCGCTGAGGTAAGTACTCAATCTTGCCACAATGATCGCACCTAACGCTGGGCGCATGGTTGCTATGATTATACTATACTCGTGGGTTCAAAGACTAATGCGCTGCCTAGGATCCCTACTTTGAACAAGTTCCGGCAACAAGACTTGATGGCACGCCGAATGGGAAATTCAAGAAAGTTCGCAAAGCTGTGCCGCCTGGCCTGTCTGCCCACGATGCAGAGGTACTCACCAAAGTGAAGAGACGGGCTTACCGGCTAGACATGGCTTTCGGCAGTTTTCTCGGTATCAAGTTTGGTTGGGGTAGCCTCATCGCTATTTTCCCTTTGTGAGTAATCCAGTTAGCATGCTTCATTCTTCACAGACTAACTGTGTTTTCCATCTTTAGTGTTGGAGATTTTGCGGACGCATTCCTAGGACTTCTCGTCATCCGCACAGCCCAGCAGGTCGAAGGCGGTTTACCCTCCGGGCTTCGTCTCACAATGTACTTCTGGCTCCTCATAGATTTGGTTATTGGATTGATCCCTTTCGTCGGTGACATTGGCGATGCTCTCGTCCTTGCCAACACACGAAACGCGACTGCTTTGGAGAAGTATCTTCGGGAAAAGGGTAGGAAGAATCTCCGCTCTAGCGGCCAGCCTATACCCGCTACCGACCCCAGCGATCCCGTCGAGTTCGATCGTCTTCACAGCGAGTCACCTGGTACCTCGCGCCCTTCTCGTGTGGACGGAGAACACATCACCACATCGCCGAGTCAGCATCCTCCCCAAACAAGTGGTGTTGCATCCGTGCAATCTCCCCCATCGCAACCGGCGCCGGCAGCGACCCACGATGGTCGACAGAGGAGATCCAATGGAGGTTTCTTCGGATTTGGTCGGAAGAAGTCGAGGTCGGCTGATGTTGAGGCAGGGATTGCCCTTCCCGACCAAAGTAGGCGGGGTTAGTGGGAATGTTAACTATCAAGGGCTGCGTCATTAGAATTTGCTTTAATAATCTTGACTAACCACCCCGTGGTAGCGGCGCAGGCTGGAAGGACCTTGCCTGGGTTTAGCGTGTAGGGCTGTGGCGATTGAGCAAACAGATGTATTTAGTCCCATGGGATGAAGATACATTATTGGTTTTCGATTTTCGCTTGGCAGAGATTACCCAGATTAGTTTCGGGCTGAATGGGTCTCAAAACATGTTGCGTAAGACACAAATATCAGATGTGCAACAAATAATATTGTAATAGATCACAAATTGAAACATAGCACTTGCCCCTTGATACAATTGACATGTACATCATTGAATAGCTATTAACTGCAACCTAGCTGAATGAGTGGTTTTACTCTGTAGTAGGTAATAGATTATACATACAGAATAGGTAGAATAATTACGGTACTGTGCAGAGAATTGTACGTATGTACAAGGCGCGTCATAGATAGAAGACGCGCCAAGCGAGCTTGCTTAGATCCAAATTAAGGAAAGAAGTGGCCGGCCTAATCTAATTTGCGATCTTTGTGGATTGATAACCGGATCTGATAATGCTGACCCATTCCCTAGACTTGTCAAACAACCGAAAGGCCGAGGATTTTGGTGACACACAACTTACAGATGCAGTAAGGGCTAGTGCGAGGCTGGAGCTGCTATCCCTGTTAACGCGTGAAAATGGAGTGGCGGGGCACTAAAACGCGGTGCAGGGGGTGGGGCATCCCACTGTAGCGCGTCTTGCCATTGTGCAACATTGTCTCTACCATTGCAAAGTGGGTGATCCAGCACACGTGATTTGGCGCGAAAGGGTGTTTAAAAGCTTTGGCTTCCCAGAACACGCTTCTTTTCTGCATCATCTCGATCAACCACTTCCACCCAAACCACTTTACGCGTGCAATAACCCTCCTTCTAGATTAACTCAATTCCCAATTGGTATTAATCTTCTGCATCTTCATCACCGGTTTAACCTTGTTGATCATATACCTTACACAATGGCCACAGAGATCACTCCCTCCAAGAAGGTACATAACCTTGTCTCCTTTTCTCAAAGAACCCGCTTGGTTTCCCTGGTAACTAACGCACCAATTCATAGGCTGCCTCTGCCATTGAGTCCCTCAAGATGGAATCACCCATCAAGAAGCTAGATTTCACCGCTGCCAGCAAGGAAAACGCCCCTTTCGACTCCGAGGTCCACACTCTTGCCAACCAGATCGATTCCCACAAGCCCACAAAAGTAGAGGCACCTGAGGAAGCTCCTAAGCCTACTGTGGCTCCCACCATTAAGCCAGAGGAGGCTGATGAGCCCCTCTTGCAAGAGAATCCACAGCGATTCGTCCTATTTCCCATTAAGTACCATGAGGTGAGTGACGCGTCTCTTTACGCGTTAAGTGGATTTTCGACGCGACATGGGGCTAACCACGCATCTTAATATAGATCTGGCAAATGTACAAGAAAGCCGAAGCCTCCTTTTGGACTGCCGAAGAGATCGATCTGTCTAAGGACATGCACGACTGGAACAACAGACTCAACGACGATGAAAGATACTTTGTCTCCCACATCTTGGCTTTCTTTGCTGCCTCGGATGGTATCGTGAACGAGAACCTTGTCGAGCGTTTCAGTGGCGAGGTTCAGATCCCTGAGGCTCGATGCTTCTACGGTTTCCAGATCATGATGGAGAATATTCACTCCGAGACATACTCTCTGCTCATTGACACTTACATCAAGGAGCCCGCCCAGAAGACCTTCTTGTTTAATGCCATTGACACCAGTATGACTATCCATTGAGTTTCGTATAACGGCATAAGCTAACCTTATTTCTAGTTCCCGCCATTCGCAAGAAGGCCGACTGGGCTTTGAAGTGGATCGCCGACCGCAACTCCACTTTTGCCCAGCGTCTCATTGCTTTCGCTGCTGTCGAAGGTATCTTCTTCAGCGGTGCTTTTGCTTCCATCTTCTGGCTCAAGAAGCGTGGCTTAATGCCCGGTCTTACCTTCTCCAACGAGCTCATCTCCCGTGACGAGGGCCTTCATACCGACTTCGCCTGCCTGCTGTTCTCTCACTTGAAGAACCGACCTAGCAAGGAGGTCGTTGAAGCCGTCATCGTCGACGCTGTCAAGATTGAGCAAGAGTTTTTGACCGAGGCCCTGCCTTGCGCTCTTCTCGGCATGAACGCCAACCTCATGAAGCAGTACATTGAGTTCGTGGCCGACCGTCTCCTTCTGGCTCTGGGCAACGAGAAGGTCTACCGCGCCACCAACCCCTTCGACTTCATGGAGAACATCTCTCTCGGTGGCAAGACGAACTTCTTCGAGAAGCGCGTCGGTGAATACCAGAAGGCCGGTGTCATGGCCAGCACTAAGAAGAACAACTCTACCGAGAATGCCTCAGAGTCTCCTGAGGTCAAGGGCGAGAACGGTGGCGACTTCACATTCGATGACGACTTTTAAACACGTCGTTGTCTGCTTCAATGTGAAGCTCGTTACTGCTTTCTCTTATGATACCCCCTCTCTTTTTTTCATTCATAAATACATCACAACTCTTCCTTGCTGTGTATATTGAGCTTCGATAACGACGAAGTTCATCGCCTCCCTTTCGCATGGCATTCTACCATAGACTAAGAGGTACTGCGAGCAATTCCGCGGCGTAGCATTTTTCTCTTCAGCATATTATCTCCTTCATTTTGCGGCTTGATCATTGGGGGGGCATTGTCAGACACAGACGGGAATGGCGTTCGGGGAGTTTAGTTGGGCGTCCTCGTTGGGTTTAACGAGGTCTCGGCCTGGGGCCTATCACTGGATCTGCCGCGGCGGCATCCTGTATAAAATGACTAAGATGGCTATTGCGATCTCGTGATCGTATAGATATGAAATGAATGGGATGGCGACGGAAGCATAGTGGTGTAATTCTAGCTAGTCCTGGACGACTCACCTGTAACTGATTAATGCGAAAGATGACGTTTGGAAACATGACACTGCGATGATTTGTCTCCTGTATTTGATGATTGTGATTTTTGCCATTCCATTATGTTTAGTATGGTCAAGCGAATTATCCTATATGTACGTGTTTTAACCTCGTTAGCCGATATCTGGGTATTCTCTCATTTCTTGGCACGCTTCTTCTTCCCCTTCCCGCCACCACTACCTCCCTGTTGTCCCTGTCCTTGTGCTGTCTGCGTCTGTCCCTTCGCACTAGCACCCGCACCAGGGCTCGCCTCGGCCTTCTCTACGCCCGGTGTCCCGACCTCCTCGGCGGCGGCCGCGGCGTCGGCCATAGCAGCGTCGGAATCGGTGGGCAGCGCGGCCATCCTGCGGCCCAGCTGGCCGAGCGACAGGATCAGGCGCGAGACCTCGGCGGCCTTGGTCGTGCGGTACTTGAGGCAGGCGCCCGAGTGCGGGTCGAAGGTCTTGATGGTCAGCGAGGCGCGCGGCGCGGCTGATGTCGATGGTGCGGTGGTGGTTGTGGCTGTTGTGGAGGCTTCTTGCTGGCGGCGCTTTTGCCGCTTCTTGGATGTGCCCGTCTTGTCGGTTAGGTGGTACGTTGTTGTTATGCGTGTCTATTCGCAGCTGGTTAGAGAGGGGGAGGAAGGGGAGGATGAGGACCTCGACTTACGGTGTTAGGCCGCGCTTCTAGTAGCAGGGCGGACTGCCGAAGCCATTCCTGGCTCGTCTCGTAGTACGGCATGTTGTCGTTTTGGCGTTTGGGCTTTTCCCACTTATTGATCTCCCCTGTGTTCTGCCCTCAATTGCTTTCGTTTGCTCGCCTGATTCGTGCCCAATTCAGGTCTCGTCCAACCTACCTAGTCCAAAAGCCTCCCCTGTTCAAAGCCGGCGCGAACTAAGAATATGCCCTGTAATAATTTGTGCGCGGGATGTTGTCTCTCGGTCTTCTTAGGAGCGGAGCCAGAGTCGCAGAATGTTTGCGGACCGACAGGCGCAGGAAGAGAGAGTGCTGTAGCCTGATGGTCACCGTAATCAGAACAGTCGCGATAATACCGTCAGTCGCACAACAGCGGCACAGTGCTTCGGGAGGAAATTCGTGGGCGGCGACAGGAAATGAATTCGGACGCAGGGAGTGAGTACGTTCACAGTTAATTCTGCGGAGAACACTGCTCGAAGATGTTAAGATGCGCGTGGTTCCGAGCTCGGTAACCAGGTGTGTGACGAGAAAAAAGTGGTTGTATTCGAGTGCTCGTTATGCGGAGAGTTTTTGGCACCATTTGATTGCAGCAGCAGCGTTGACGAAGGTGGGGGCTTGTACACCGAGCTCAGCCTGAGCCTGGCTTGAGCAAGACCCGCTCTTGCATAAGCTAGGATGAACAAGCTTGCATAAACTTCTAATACGTGTATTACCGTAAATTTCAGAGTACTGAAATAAATGAAAGGTAACCGTTTTATTCCAAAACGGATTCGCGTATTTATTACTATAAGTAACTAACTGGAGCTACTTCCTAGCAAGTTACTCTATAAACAAAACAGCTACTTAAATTTAGTATTTATTAGTATATTATTTTATCCTTTTTATCCTTTTTTCAAAATTTAAAAACACTAGCAAAGTTATTTATCTTTCTCAAAGACGGAGAGATGGTCGAGATCCCTAAAGATGAAGTCTACCATGTCATGGATGGCTATTATTTCCTAGCTTATCCGAACCGAAACTCCGTGCCCTTCCGAGACGTTTATCAGATTCTCGAAGCCCAGACTGTTATTCGAGGGTCTTTGCGATATGATGGCAACTCTTAGCTTGTAAAGGCTCTAATTAACTTAGGGCAGATCGAAGCAGGTATTCAAGACTTCAAGACTGGCTTGCGCCAGTGTTGACTTGGGCATAAATTTAGATGAAGCTGACTGGAGCTAGCTCAAGCTCTGAGCACGATCTCGTAGCTAAGGTGAAGGACCTGTGTTACTTTCGGAACCCCGAAACCGAACAAAACGTGATCTTTGGGTTGCGATAGATCGGGCTCTTCTCAAGCCACAAGCGTCCGTTAAAGGAAACAAACTGTCTCTCGAAAAGCCTGTTCTCCGAGGAAATCCTCCTCTTTCAATCGATATCAGGTTGAGGTAGATGAGTGACTCATCTCCAACCAATCCTCTCTCTATAGAGATCTCGACCGTTGTCTGGCCTCTTTTCCTGCATTGAACACGATGAATGACAGGGCTGACATGATATATCCTCTCCCAGTCATGTCCAATCCCTAAAACGGAGCCCCACGCCTTACCAGTATCAGTTGTCACAGTGAAATTTTTGTCGCCTGCGGAGGAGCAGAGTGAGAAACTTCCTAGAACCAATGAGAACCTTTGGTCAGATGCATTCCAGAGCGCCAATAATGCCAATGACCTGCTAATTTGAGGGGTCAAATGAGCACTCAGTCCGAGACCACTGGATCTTTCTTGTGAGGCTCACTTTCGTCTCAGCGAAATGCTTCACTGGTGCCCGTTTGCGAATGCTTTGAAAAGGTTCTCTTCATCATGGAACTAGACCCAGCCGTCCTTGCCTCACTGCACCTTTCTGCTGATCAAACATGGGCGACTACGTCGTCGGGTAGGGGTTCCAGCAGCGCCTCTACCGTCAAAATCAGCAGCATAGCGAGTAATGGGTCTCTATTAGCGCAAGGTGTGTTCATTTTCTGCGAGTATCACGAACGCTGGCTCATTGAATTTTGGCCCAACAGGTGAATTTGAATCGCTCCAAGCAATCTCCGCCGCGGTCCCGAATCTTTGTCCACGTTCGCTGGGCATAGGAACGTACACCTCCTCCCCTTCAACTCATTTCATCGTGACACAATTCTTACGGCTCTACGAACCACGCTTCCCATTCCTAGCAGGAGTTTATGACTCAATAGTCTCCCGACGACCAGACCTCGCCGCGAAACTTGCTCGACTACATACTACACCAGCCCCCGTACCTGAGGGCTTCAAAACCGCCCAATTTGGATTCCCGGTTACGACATGCTGTGGAGATACACCACAGGACAACTCTTTCAAATCATCGTGGGCCACGTTCTTCGCAGAGAACCGATTAAAGCATATACTGCAACAATGCAAGACTAATCAAGGCGTAGATCTGGTCATTCGGCAAATGATTGAGGATGTGGTGGCGACAGTTGTTCCGCGTCTCCTCGGAGACGACCACTTGGGCAATGGCAAAGGTGTAACCCCTGTTGTCGTTCATGGTGAGCTTTGGTACGGAAATGTTGGTCGTTCAAACGTGCCCAACGAACCCCCGCATGATGTGATTTTCGACCCTTCGGCATGTTACGCTCACAATGAGTACGAATTAGGCATCATGCGCATGTTTGGTGGATTCAGCCAAAGCTTCTTCAGCGAGTACCATGCGTTATGCCCAAAGACAGAGCCCGTGCGAGATTATGAAGATCGCTTGAAACTGTATGAGCTGTAGGTCACGTATTCATTCGCTCTATCTGATTACCTTGCAATCGGGAGATCTGACAAAAAGGCATTTGTAAGATACCATCACCTAAACCACTACGCGATATTCGGGCCGATGAAGAAGTACACCTTCCTCAGTTATACATACAGGGATGGGTCAATTGTCATCATGAGAGACCTACTTCGAAAATATGGCCAGGGGAGGTAGATATCTGGAGACCAGATAGAATGACTGGAGAAGCTAATAAGCAGCGGCATACATACATGGATTAAGAAGCTTGATTTGGGTATGTGTAGCTGAGCAGCTCTCAATGTTACGTCCGTGATGAGAAAGCTTCGCAAGGACATAGCGCACTGGAGCCAATGTTCATGTCGCCGACAATATGGGCTGGACCGCCTTGCATTATGCTGCTGCTCATGGAAACGTCCAAATCCTTCAGGTTCTACTCGATGCAGGAGCGAACCTAAATGCCAAGGATATATCACTACAGACTCCCGTGCAGCGTGCCACCTTTTGCAACAATCTCCCTATTATAGAAGCTTTAGTAAAGCGCGGGGCAGACACTTCGGTTAGAGACAAATATGGACTTACCTTGCTCCATCTTGTAGCCCGAGATGGACATTCCGAGTTGCTCAAGTATTGGCTAAAGCTGACTGGAGCCTTGGAAGAGATAGACGACTAGGCTTGGACGCCACTTATGGCCGCGGTCTGGTTTGGGCATGCGACTGTGGTTAAATATCTGATCTAAAAAGGAGCTAACGTGGAAACGACATCGACTGATGGTAGTACAGCACATCATCTGGCGACACGGAATGGCTATGAGGATGTCGTTCGCCAACTACTTCAAGGGGGTGCCAATCCTAGCGAAGCCTGTGATAGAGGCGAAACTCCACTGCATCAAGCAGCTGCGAATGGACATAAAGTTGTTGGCAAGCTGTTGGTAGAGTCGGGAGCGGACCCTAATGCTGTCGACTCCACGAAGCAAACGTCCGCCGCCCAAGCTAAGGAAAACAACTACCACACCTTAGCCAATATTCTCCAGAGTCTCGAAATAACGAGGGATTACAGGACAGCGGAGTTGATTCAACAATCGGACCTAGCTAGTTGCCGCGTTTTTTATTGCAATATATTTCTAACGCAGTCTCTTGAATGTATAATAATTAGCAATTGCGATAATGGTGACTCTGATCGATCAGGTCATATAGTTACTTGTTTAGCTGCTCTTAACATGTTTCTCGTGTGGTAAAGTAGTGGCAAGACCTTAACTGTTTTTGCGTTAAAAGGTAAAGTAAACCGTTTTCCAATACCGTTTTCTCTGTGCATAAATGACCTGAGAACCGAGTCCGAGATGGAGGGCCAATAACGCTAGACCCAGAATGGAAGGTCTTGGCATTTGATAAAACGTGGTACCTAGGCCTCGAAACTTAATCGCGGGGCAAAATACGACTGTAACCACATTCGACGTGAAATCTAACTTCCTCTTAACTACCTAGGTACTTAACCTACCAAAACACTTAATAGTGATGCAAGGTATTGAGTAGGTAAATATTTCTAAAGGGGTTTTTATTTATTTCCCCCCCTATTTCTCTTTATGGGCTCTTTTTAGACTCTGAAGCATAGAACTGAGGGTATCTTATCTTTTGGGTCTACTAAAATATATACAACCTGAGCACGCGCTCGGTCTCATCATCGTACAATCAATTTCGTTAAAGCAATGCCGCATAGCCCTGCACAGCTGGCAAGACCTCAGCATGTTTATTTGGTGTCGGCGGTGCCTTCTAGGCGTGGGGGTCCGGCAACCAGAATAGCACCTCCTGATCTGCTGTCGCGAAGAAATTAAAGCGCGGGTTAAAGGCTACCACCGCCGCCTGTCTTGGGTCCTCTATTGTGTGAGCTGGCGATAATATCTTGTTCTCCTCGGGCTGCGCAAGAGTATCCCATACAACAACACCCTGTTTACTACCTCCAATGACGAACCTGCCATCGGGTGTAAAACAGCAATCTCCGCTACTTTCGACGTTAGTGCTATTCCATCCTCCGTTCATGGCTGCTTCTTCTCCAGGCGCCAGCCGACCGGTTCTACCGTCGGGTTTCCGCAGATATGCCTTGAGGTGTCCCCCAAAAGAATCCAAAAGAAAGTGTCCCCCTCCTTTAGTACCTAGAAGTATCATTCTCCCATCGTTGGAGAATTCTAGTTTTGTCCAACCTTTCATTAGTTGATCCGTGTCAGCTGACGCGCATGACTCAACAATATCAAATGTGCTAACTGGAGCTTTGTCGAAATTCCGATGGTCGTAAATTAGAACGTGTCCGGCCGATGGCGAGCCAACAGCGAAGACCTGTCCGCTGGGGTCAAAGGCGGATAAATAGGGTGTATTAAGGTGTAGAATGCCGGTCGCGTGCCTCGTCCCTGTATTCCACAATCGCACCGTGTTATCCTTACTGCACGAAATGAAATCGTCGCTACCGGGATGCATCGCCAGATTTGTGACAGCGCCTTCATGGCCTTCGAAGTATCGGATGAACGCGTTGTCGTGTGTTGTCAGATATCGAATTGCGTCTATGTATAAGAGTGTGAGCTACCGTTGTTCTCCTAGAAGGTACCATAAAAAGGAAAGACATCTTAGTCGTACCGTTCTGCTTGGTGCTTGCGTAAATGATGCTCGAGCTATTCCGTGTGAACTTGGCCAACTTTACACCATACTTCTTGCTGAGCAATTGCTTATCGTGTCGTCCTTCTCTAATCTTGTAGATCTGAATAGCCTCGTCGCTCTCGGATGTCATTAGGAGCTCGCCGGGGTCATCGTAGTCGAGACTAAGAACATAGGGTTGCGAGCGGCCATCTTTCGTTTCATCGCACTTGAAAAGCTGTAAAAGGTCAGGAATGTTACAACTCCGACAGTTTCAATGCATTTTCTCTGATCTTTGTTCTGGGTCAGATTCTGTTCGGGTGTGACGAAGGCGTTCAAAGGGCTTTATAATGAATGAACCACCCGTTGCGTAGCAACAACACACCGCCAGCCTGGGAAAGCGAAAGCTAGTCGCGAGACTAGAGGCGAGCGACGGAAAGAGAAGGTATTACCTTGGTTGGTCTAAAGTTCGCGACTATGTCCGGCACAGACGAGGTGCTCGGGAGATTGCTGGCTAGTGTCCGCGTGATATTGAGAGAGGTGGACGGGGTTCCGTTGGCCGGCGACGCACCATCAACAGGGTCGAGGTCCATCGGCGTTGAAGCCATGACGCAGAAGGAGGAACTCTTCGCTTTCGAGAGGCTTGTTACGAACGAACGCGATTTATTTCACTAATGGCGGCTAGTCGTAGTCAGGTCGAATTACTCATTAACTGAAGGGATCTAATAGTAGATCAATTGGCGCGTTGAGAGTGAACATAGCAAGTTTGCAATTGATAGGAGCATTGTCCGAAAGTAAATGAATACAGACAAGTTCCTCTAAGACAGGTTTTACTACCTATCCTAAATCAGAATGGGGGCCTGGGCAGGATCTGCTTCTGCATAGGTAGTACCTATGTAGGTACCTAGACAGCGGAGCTCACAGTGGAGGTAGTGGGGTAAGCCGGGTGTTGTCCACAAACCGAGCACCTATCTAACCAATTGAGCCATCCCGGCAACCTACAAATTAGGTAATTATTTTGTATACCACGATTCTACAGCACATCACAGGGCACACCGGTTGCAGTATAGTTGATAGTACTGGTATTGAAGAAAGCGTAAGCCTAAATAGGCTCGTTTTCGAAGCAAGGCCGATGCTAGCCTGTAGCCGCTGAATTATAGTTAATCTAAAGCCAAAAAAAAATATACTGCGAACATTAAATTTGCAATAATATAACTTTAAAAATAAACTTATAAGTGTTTTACTAGCTAGCTATATAAATTAAACAAAAAAAACAAAACTAAAAAAAAAAAAAAAAAAAAACGTAAATAGTAGTAAATAAAGAAGTAGGCGGGACGAATTTGCAACGTATTTGAGCCGAGTGTGCTTAATAATGTGGTGTTGTAGAAGAGAAGTTGTGCAGTAGGTCCCTGAACCCTGTAGAAACCACCTAATATACAAACATGTCCGATCTATTGTCGTAGCCATAAATACAACTGAATACATATACGCTGTTACTATGTATAACTATAACAAAGCGCTAGGTAGTTTGTCTATGCTCCACACAGCAGGGCCGACCTCTAAATTTTTATTTTTAAACAAAATGACATTAAAATCTTAGGCTTTGCTGTGGTTCTGGCTGTATACAGTGTACACAACAGACCGAAATATAGCACGGCTAGTGTGGATCGCCCATACCAGTGTAACACCACCCATTCACCAGCAAATCGCCAAAACGCCAAAACGCGTGAACAATTCATCAAGCAACGCGCTCATCAATCGACACCCTAATTGATTAAAATCGAGGAATATGTACCCACTGAAAACCCCTCCCTCATTCCTGTGTACCTATATTGCTCTACCCTATTTCCTTCTACCAGGCCAAATCCTTTCACCATGCCATCTCAATTATTAGGCAATAGCCGAGTGACCAAGTCGGCACCGCCCTCAAAGTCAAGACCTAAAGCAACAGCCAAGCCACGGTCAAAAAAGAGTGCCAAACCCGCCGACCGAATGGAGACCGACGTCCTCCTCTCAATCAAGTCAGTCCACTTAGCAAATATCGCTAGCCGAAAGAAGAACCACGAGTATCGCAAGTACCGGCTCCGTGACGGCGTTGAGCGGCTATGGTTCTATGAAACGGGCGATGAAGGCGGGAAGTCGGCTATCACGTGCGTACGCTTTGCGAGCCTGTTCTCGCCCCCGTTTTCTCTCATCGCACTAGTCTACTAAGCTAATCAATCGCCTTGCTTTATAGACACATTGCAGTGATCCCGAAATCCGTGCGTCACACCCCAGGCACCGTCCCCACCGAACCCTTTGGGATTGGCAATGATGATTTCAACGCCGGACGGAAGGTGTCCAAGTATGGATACCCTATCTTGGCACTCTACGAGCTAGTCAAGCCGGTGACCCTCGCCGAGATGAAGTCCGAGTGGGCCATGGGTGGCGCGCCGATGGGATGGAGATATGTGGGGTCTGAGTTGTGGAAGGATAGATGGGGCGTGAGCAGTGAGCGCGATGACAAAGTGAAGAAAGTATTTTAAGTGATGACTATGACGTCTCATTATGTTCTTTCTATGGGATCCTCTGCAAGGCCAGGCCTAGATTTACATGCTATTCATTAACTTCATTGATACCCATTGAGCCAGGCGCCATATCACGCCCTTCATCATATTCTAGACGGCATGCGTTGGGTTGTCCTGCAAGATCACATCTTTCATATACGCTAATGAGAATGTTCTGAACAGCTTCTTGGGATCTGCGACCCAGTGTTGCACCTCGTCCCACACCTTGCGTAGTCCTTTGCCACCATCAGCGCCAAACGCATCCCTCAACTGCGCATAGCTACAAAATGCTTCGGTTCCCAATAATTTCATGAGCCTATACGCCCCATCGTTTACGTACAGTGATTTTGACAGCTTTGCACCACTCCAGTCTGTGATCAAGGGGGCATACAGGATGTGCGGCGTCCGGCCGCTTCCCAAACCTGTGGTGGCGGTCCAAGTAGCGAGAGGACGATACAAAAGCGTCTCTTGGTATACTCCCGTGTAATCGGCACCGGTGACACGGATATGGTGCACAGAAGTATCGAGGAGGTGTGACATGCTACGAAGGAGGTTGCGCGTCGGAGTGTTTGCCTCGAGACGAGCGACCTCCTCGCGGCGGGAGAGCTGGATGGTGTACTTTCCGTGGTAAGGGCAGGAGAAGGTGATGGCGCCTAAATCTTCGTTGTCAACTGCTTGGTATTCGTTCAATCGACCGTGCTTCTCGACCAACCCGCAGCCTGGTTCTGGGCAGGCTGACCGTATGGCAAGAGTACCATACTTTGGGGAAAGCTGAGGTCCGAGGGTGTCTCGCTGCGAAACGATGTAATTAACGAGAGACGGCATGCTTGGGTTGGAGAAAAGGTCTGACTGGACGGCTTTATGGAATGGAATCCTAGACCACTCAGACAAATAACCAAGTACCTCTTCATAATCTGCCATATATTTGGTGATAGCCTCGGGAACATCTCTATATGACCTTTGATACTGGATCCCTTGGGATTCAAAGCCCTGGTTTGTCACGGGAGCAGTATCGACAAATGTGATTAGGACAGAGACGGCCGGAAGCGTCGTATTTTCTTCTGCAGCTGCTATTGCCTGCATTCGATCACGAAGTGCTTGGGCAAAGGCGAACGCGAGGGAGAACACCACTAAGGTGCCAATATGAGGTGAGTTGTTCGGCTGCAGTCCGGCATGGATAACGATTGAGCGGGCTGGAAGACTCTGAGAGTTTCCGGTTTCAGGTGAACATAACCTTTCGTCATACAGCAAAGCACGTATCACAGGATCTATCAAGTCCTTTTGGAAAGCATAGGCGCCGCCACCCAAGGGATCGTGCACTTGGCCATCATGAAATATCGTGAAGAGGGGAGTTCCAGGTATTAGCTCCTTCACGGCACGCTGGATGCAAGTGAGAACTTTTTCATAGCTCATAATAGTCGCAGGGTTAGTCGGTGGGGGATCGGATCGCGCCGAATCGTCAAGCTGTGCATTGAGGAGGTGGACAAGCTCCTGGATGGAGGTGTTGCGAGAAGAAGACATTCTGTTCCGACCCTACTACGTAGCTCAAGTCCAGTATGAAGATTTTGATTGACTGTCCAAAAGCTGAGTACTGACTATGATGATTGGAAATAATCTAGGAGGATAATGTGCGGAAATTCTATGTACTTATAGCCGTGTGTTTGACAATCGCCGGCCGTTCGAGAAAGGACTATTTACATCAAGTACCTAGGTAGCTAACCGTACCTCCAAGAGGGGGGCAGGTGCGAGTGTGTAACAGGAAGGTGTGGGGGGTAGAGAGACTACTACAGAATTCGCTGGCTTCTGTAAGGCTACAGTCCTCTGGTTCCCAATAAAGCATCCTTTTTACCTGTCGAATGTTTTCTCTAAGAGATGTGTACTAATAGTGATCTGACTCAGAGACCTGTAGTAACACTACTGCGGAGAAAAGTGCATAAATGGGACAAAGAGATCTGAACTACCAGCTAGGCGGAAAGATATGTCATAGGCGGCATCCTAGTTTATTCCCTACTGATAATAGGCGCCTCGTCAATCAATATGTAACGGACCTGCTCTGCATCACCTGAGACGGAGAGGCAGTACGTCGTGGGTTCTTGATTTGCAGGTAACAATAGGAATAACGACGGGGCATTATTCGCTAAGGAAGTTGTAGGAAACTATATAGAGATGGAAGTCTGGATAGCGGTCTAGAGAATGGATATCATTTTGAAGTTGATAGCTAAGGAACCCCCAACAAGTGACTACCTAAGTAGAACAGAACGAGTGCATGACACACACCACACTTATGTAGTCACAAACGCACTTCCAAAGATTTACTAGCTTCAAAAATATTCTTGGAAAATCAAAGCAACGAGGAGAATTTAGTGTAGGAAACCTGCCTGACTAGCTAAGTCCAGCTGTCCTCAAAAAGAACTGCTTACAATAAATAGAAAATATTCAACGCGAACGTGAAAAACTAAGCCTATTCAATACAACCCGCTTACTTTCAAGTGCAGGTTTGCACGCACTGTCACACTAGATATAAAGCAAATCATCAGCAATACGGGGTTTTCCGCCAATCTGCCACATTTCTTCATAATTTGCTTTTTTTAATTGCTTTTTAGATTCTTCCAGAATCTCTAAGACAGCTGTATTTATAAGGCACATGGTTACACACTAATTATTGTCAAGTTTAGCTCAATGGGTTGGAAGATCTGGTACTGCATAAAGATGTAGACTTCCCGACAGGGTATGGCTTAGTGACTTTGAATCTTTGATGCATGTGCAAAGCAGATACCAATGTTGAGATATACTAAGTACTTTCGAGTTATGTTTTAAATCCTGCAATGCATGACTCGCCCTCTTAGATGAGTTATAGTAGACATGTGCTCGCCCTCCGCGATCTTTTGTTGGAGTGATACAACTCTATAGGGTGTAGCGACAATAGTCCTGCGTTGTTGACTAAGATTCCTGACTGTCTTATAATGTTGGTCAATACCTCCGACAGTAGAGGTGTAGTTGGGACATAATTATAACCCACTTTCTTATATAAAATTTATTTGTTATAATTAATTGTAACTTTTATTCAATATATTTATTATATGAACCATTCACTATTTAAAATTGATTTATGGTGTAATGTTAAATTTTGCACCGTTGAAATTTATATAACCATTAAGGTTGGTGGTCCTATAGTGCTAAGAGATGCCTAGAATGTCTGTTTCCCCGCGCCAGCGCTGCGATGATCGCAAGACCAAGATTCATCGGTACCAGTAGTCAGGGAGGCTCAATAACATAAATTACAAGTTGCAGGAGGCTTGTTTGACGTAGTTATTCTACATCATTAATTAACTAAAAACACATATGCTTTTGTGAGCTTAGGTACTTATTATAGATTTACTAGAGAGCACTAAGAATGGGAACAACACTTTCTCGAAGTAATAATACACATTATTACAACAATAAGCATATGAACTTCTGGATAGGCGGTAGGCCCTCGACTCAACACCATATGGCCTAGCTCACCAGGTAAAGGTGAAGCCCCTAACTCTACCCTCTTCCCGAAGTCGACTAACACTACCGCGCTCATTGCCGGCCATATACTCGAGTACCTGGCGGAAAGCCCCGAAGTCGTTCCCGTAGCGATTAATGGTGACAGCCTGATTAATTCGCCTGCCATCAGCGTCGTAGTCCCAGCCCCTGTGCAGTGCAATAACGATTCTATCAGCGTTAAGGACTGGGCCACCGGAGGTTCCTGTTAATCTGGCGTTAGTATAATAAAAGAATTAATAATGCCAATCACACAATAGCCACCACCGAACGCACCTTTCTCAGTGTCACCCTCATACTCAAGCATTCCTGCGGAACAAGATAGACTATAGCGCACCGGACACATGGTAGCACATAGCCTTTGGCCTGGCGCAGACTCGGGAATATCGCCCGGAAACCCGTAGACACTCGCGGTGATGCCATTATCAGTAACTGGCGTCTGCATGTATTGGAGAGGTTCAACCGTATTAAACGGGCTCCCAAGGCGGATAAAGGCAAGGTCGTTTCGGCCTGAGCGTCCGTTGTACCAATTGGAGTTGACGACAACACAGACGCCACGCCGGGACTCGATAGCATTATCAGCACCTCCAAGACCCGCCTGGACCACCACGTACTGAGCGTGACCATGAATGTCATCGTCGACAACATGGCCAGCTGTCGCAACGATCAAATAATCGGTCAGAAAACCTGATCCGGTGGAACTGGAGCCATCGCTGAAGAAGACAATGACCTTGACGACTCCTGTAGATTTGTTAGAAAGGTGTAATGGCCAAGACGGATATCTGGAGATATACCACGCATATAGCAACCAGGCATGATATCCGTGGGTGGGACCAGATGCCGTAGGTATTTGCCGATGAGAGTCTCAGAGAAACCGACACCAAGCGGCCAAGCGACCGCCTTCGTAGGATCATCGTACGGAGGAGTGATTTGGGCGAGAAGGAGGAACTTTTCGACTGGCACTGGCTTCGCCAGAAGGTCTATCACCTGCCGCAAGACTTCCTCTTTCATCAGGTCCTGGACTGTAGTTCTAAATTGGACCTGGTGCTCGGGGTTGTTGTTGGAAGTCGAGCTATCCAAAAAGAGACGTGTCAGTCAATATTGCTCCGCGCGGCGGGAGGGAACGCATATCGATCATAGAGATATTGCCCGCAGGAACGACCTACTAGTGTGTCAAGTCACCTAGTGCGCGCATACGGTCGAGAAGAGTCGAGGCAATTAGCGGGCATGCAATATGCAGGCGGAGCAGGAAGATCTCCCTGTCCTTGTCGCTCAGTGCCACGAGATCACTCTGTAGCCTACCCAGGAGCTCATTCGTGGTCACCGTGGGAGTACGCTCATCGGTAGCCATTGTGGGCGTCGGTCTTCGAAGCCGTAAATTTAGGTGAGAGTTTCGGAGTAGATAGTGACTTAGACTGGACTTGTTATCTGGCAAGGCGGGCGTGAAGGTGAGGGGCTTAAGATTTGGATGACAGCAACGGGCTAGGTACAAACTAAGCCAATGGGAATACAAGAGTAGGAAAAGGACTGTGTGGGATAGGCTGATGCGAGCGAATGCCAATAACCTGCCATGACCTGAAGTCGATGGGGGTTAGACAGGCTGTCTCTTTCTATCATCGTAACGGTTCAGGTGTCGACTCAACAGGGGTGTGGTTGGCTAGGTGGTGAAGGCCTGATAAGGTAGGAATTTAGAAATGTTAGTAAAACTAATGGGAGGTAGAAAGGTATTAATACATCACGTTGGGTTGAAATTGGGCATCAATTAGAATACGACTTGTGATTGGATTAAATATGTATGGTTACGTTGATAGGCTCTACGGAAGGCCGTGTATGGAAAAGTATGAGGAGGGTTGTAGAAGCCACAGCTTACTCCGAAGCCTTTGGAAGGGCCCTTGAAATCTACTTGACGATAGATTCGGTCACTAATCGACCCAAAAGGCCTTAAAATCGTTCATTGTTGCAGCAGACACACAGACGATGGCAAGACTTCTATAATATATACTATATGGTGGACTACTGCCTGTCTCCGGCATCTACGAACCCCTTCCTGGCGTGGCCATCTGACCATCAATCAGGAGGGACAACCAGCTCACGACCGAGGAAGAACACAGACAGCCGAGGCGTGCACCACCACGAATTATGTCTCTGGTGGCACCACGACCTCATCGGCCACGCTGTGCGAGACAACCTCAAGTTTCTCTATCAGTAAATCTACAATAATTCCCCCACCTTTGGCCCGTCTTGCAACCTCTAATGCACGCTCAAATCCCTGGTAGAACTCACTTCAGTGTATTTACTTCATATAAAAAAGTCTGTGCATATAATAACTTCGCGAAAAAAAAGGCCGTACGAAAAAGAGGTTACCTAGTATATGCGTTATTAGAAGTTTCAGACAGCCCTCGGTTCACTAGCTTATATAACTGGTATGAAGTTATCACTACGTCTTTCCCTGTTTGAAAGATTTATTGCCCTATTTCTCTAGGCAGTGCTTACAGCATTCTTCAGAAGCCGGGCTATCTCCGACTTCGTTACTATCGGAATTATTATACCCGCCAGACAGACCTGCTTTGCATGTGTCAACACTATGACCCCCACCGCTGCCTGCTATACTGTGTACATATCATCCGTAGCAGTCCTTAATAGTCCCCTTGATGCCATAGATGCAATGTTGCCTGATGCGTACCCCGCCGGAATACTTACATTTACAATAATGAAAAAAAAAACACCGCATCTCTTGCCTATGCAAATATATATACACGCGTGATGCTGTATGCCGTGCCTAAGCTGTGACCGTGGGGTATAGGAGACACAATCCGCCTAGCCCGTTAACCATCCATTACAGTATATTCAACCTCTTTCTTATCCTCATCTGAGTGAATAGTGGTTTCTGACGCGCCGACTGTATAACCAATGGAGGCTCTGTGGTCATCTATTACCCGGCCATATCTATTTCCGTGTTAGCAGTGCGGTGGCCAGAGAGACGAAGACATAAGTAGAACATACTCTAAAAGTAGCCTGAAGAACCAAACCTCCATATCCTCGTGTCTGAGCACCTTGTTGGCCCATTCACTTTGCTGGTTCGCGAGGCGTTCTGCCTCCTTCTCTCCGTCGGGTCTATCCGCAAAGTACCTGACGGCCTCGACCCAGTCGTCGCCCTGCAGACTAAGCGGGATGTAATGAGCCCACGGCTTGAGCCATTCGAGGTGCCATTCTCTGAAGATAGCCCACTTGTAGGTTAGGCTCTTACTCCTGAGGAACGCGTAAAACCGGCCGCTAAACGCATTGCCGTCGATGTCGAGGAGGTACTTGAAGGCCCAGGCGTCGTGCTGCTCGGCGTGGCCCTGGATGGTGAAGAACTCCTTCTGCGCAACGCAGTCTCCGGGGTCGCATTGTCCCACGCCAGAGAAAAACACGTCCATTAGCTGTCGGTAGTCGCCTCGGGGGACAACCTGTGTCTCCCACCTCGGGTTCCGCTCGCTCCCGGCGTTCTGTAGGATCTTGGTGCTGTCGATAGCATTGATTTTCTGCACGAAGCGCTGGCGGTGCTGGCGCCGCCAGCCCCCGTTTCTGCTAAACCCTCCCGTGGTTGAGCCGCGCCAGTAGAACCTTCCCTTCTTCTGCTCCCATGGCATATCTTGCGACTCGTCGTAATGGACCTTCTCATACCAGTACCAGGGTGATGGGTATAGTATATCCGCGTACGAGGAAATTTTAGACTGTGAAAAAATGGGGAAAAGATCGTGCACGATGTTGTATGCATTCGGACGATCAAAAAACCCAAATGTAGAACTTAGAGTTGGGGAATAGCATATGTCGGACATAGCTGACACATTGTAAACGAAACCCAATTCACTCATGCCATATCTTGACACGTCATCAATCCTCTCGTCTTCCTCGAGTGCTCGCGAAGGGCTCTCAGGCGGACAAGACATTCTCGAATGTGTCCATGTCGGTTGGTGGGCAAATACGTTAAACCGTGTTAGCTTGCTCTCTTCAAACCTTGTTCCATCGTTAAGGCCCTTTGGCTCCGACGTAAAAGCGTTCTTCGGGTTTGGTATGTTGGCAGCGGGCATATTAACTTCCTTGGCCCTCCGCACTAGTCTGGCCATGTCATCGTGCGGCACCACGACTCTTGACTCGTCGTGTAAGTTAAAACAGAGGTCCATGTCCGGCAGCCACTTGAGGAACTTGCCCATCATGCCAGCTGTGGCCTCCCGCTGCCAATCCGATCCGCCTTCCATATGTGTGATCTTGCCACTGCGAACTTGAATGCCAAGCAGCGCATTATCAAACCCTAAAGCTTCGGCAGCTCGTTCTCGTATCGTTGCAGGTTTCAGTCCCCAGAAGGGCGTGATAGACTCGTGGATCATATCGAATTCGTCGATCAGCTGAACACCCTTCGCTTGCGCGAACTCGAACCACCTGTTGAAATTCGGCGGAGGGGGGATACCATAGCGGCGGCGGTATTCTGCGACGGCCTGGGCTAAGCTCGTGGACTGTTTCGCTACCGTGGCTTTAAGCTCTTTCTCGGCGTCCGCTATGAGAAGCTGTACAGGGTGGACACCTGCCGGTGCGGATTTGTATTTGGGATTAGAAGTTGAGGCAGGAGATTTGGATTGTCCGTTTTGTGGGTGGCCATCGTTCTGGTGGCCGGCTTTGTTGGGCGCGTGAGCTGAATGGCCCGTGGACGAGTCGAAACCACTGCCGGGCGCATGAGCTCGAGAAGTGTCAAAGATGCCGTCGGAGAGGCTTCGCTCAGAGCCCAGGCGGAAAAGGCTTGCAATGCATATGAGGATGAAGGCAATGCCGCCGGTTAACAGCAGCTGACGCCGTCGCATTGCGCGCACGAGATGGTTGGTTTTGCAATCAGAAGCTGGCTGCTCTCTTCGGTCGTTCACTGTCTTTGATCAGGGCTTTCGCGCGCTTGCATCTGCACCCGGTGGCAAGGATAGCGACAGGTAACTGTACATCGGACCACCTCGAAAACAAGAGATCGGATATCTATCTGTATGGACAGGCCAGCGCGAGCAACGCGGTGGGTGGAAGGAGGGCAGATGGCAGATGGCAGAGGATAAAAAATAGTTAAGGGCAGACGGAGTTGCTGTTCCTAGCCTCTACATACGCAGTAGGTAACCAACCACAACTACTGCTACTAAGTATAGTACAATTGCTATGCGAGCAAGGATATAGGTATGTACTCTGTAGGTGGACTGAGTAACGAAATCATGATGCAACGAGGTTCAGGAGTCCCAACCAGCACCAAGGTACATCGATCGATCCATTATCCAACTAGTCTAGCCGTCCAGAACCAATCAAACCAAGCCCCTAACTCTACCTGGGTATCCAGGTAGTCCACTGTAATGCAGTGTCACTTTGTGCCTTTCGTCTTCAAGGGCCTAGAGGTGTCTTGATTTACCCTGTGGAAATTAATTGAATCCATGGTTTATGTTTTTCTCACTTTGTGATCCCTTCTTTCAGCTGCGAATAAGATACACGTCAGATATAGGTACGGATATCGGAACCTGCCAGAGTCACACAACAGCAATTCCTACACAAAAAGGATCCACAATATCAGACGAATTCCCCTTGCCAAGCTCACGATTCCCGGGAATGGCGTCGATCTACTTTCATGGCGGCGGCACAGCACCGTTACATGCACCTACCTATATTGCATGTACCTAGGAACTTGTGCATTAGAAATATAAGTCTGTTCACACACACACACCAAGTCACCTGTAACCATTTGCTGTCATCCCTTTTGCAGGTGCAACTCAAAACATATATCATTTGGTGGTATCACATTGTATTTTCATCGAACTCCTTGTAAAGTTCAGCCATTATCCATTCCCATAACGCCTGAAAATGCTAAACCGTCCAAATTTGGCCGGTTTGTTTTCCTTTCCCTTTGTAGACCGACGATCGCTTAGTAAAAGAAGCCAATAATCTTGCCGGATACATGGCGTCTACGGGCCTCCTCATGATCCATGATGCCAGCAGAGGTGGTAAGAATAACATACTGCATTCATCAGTTCAAGGTTCCTCTGGACTTAATGAAGGCATAGCACTTACGCCGAACTGACGAGCAGGGAGCAGCTTGACAACCCACTTCTCTAGTTGAGAAAGGTGGACATTGTATCGAGGCGAGATAACGCCGGCTTTGTTGATACGCCCAGTGAGCTGAACAATAATCTTGCCTGCAAGGTATTAGTATCTAGTCAACAAAATTGAGAATGTTATAAAACTGTGCATACCAGATCGGTGATCATCGACTTGTTCAATCTCGCCAATACTGTACTAGGTTAGTAATCAAGGTTGCCTAAACCCGAGTTGAGTATCTACGAACTATCCCTATTGTGGCAGTTAGCAAGTTGTAGCGAATGACTAAACGTAAAAACTTCATGTGGTGAATCAGAGACACGTGTAAGATTCCTTCGCTTGCGTAAACATTGATCTATCGGCAACTTAAAAGACTTTGGTCGTAGGAGATGTTGAAACCGTCGTCCAGTTATCATGCCGAAAGGGAATAGGGGGAATAGGTACGGGTGGACGCCCAGCGAAGGATCTTTTTAATATTGAAGTCATTGATTCCGTACCTTCTTTTGCATAACAGTAAGGAACTATAGAAACTGAGTCAGTAATTTGGTACCCCAAGACACAGAACATATGAGATTAAAACAGCTGTAAAGAGAGGCATGAATATTCACCTTCACAATGACTTTGGACGAAGGGCGGATAAGCACTTGGCGCTTTCCGGTCTTCTCGGCATTGTTGATAGCGTTGAGTGCATCGTGGAGGCCCATTTTGGAGGTGTCTACATTGACGCGACAGTTTAGTCTTCGGAGGCCTAGAGCATGGAGAGTGCCAACTTCAAATGCAGATTGAAGAGGTTCTGCCCGCTCGATGCCGGAGAGGAGATGCGTATCAGGACTGCCAGGAGCCTGATTGCTCTCCTCCGGCCTCAGAAGAGCATATCGGAAAGGGAACTAGGGTGTCTGGGTTGGGAAACCCAGGACACTGCGAAGAGTCTCACATACCTCGGTGGCAATCGCGAGTAACGGGAAAAGTTGGGTTGGTTGGTTGGTATTGGCTGGTGGTCGACTTGGAGAGGTCTGAAGGTGTTGATGCAAGTGTGAACAAGTTAAGGAGCGGGAACAGGGTCGGGGACGGGGACTCGCAGGGTGGGTACAGGAAAAGTTCGTCAGTAATGAGCGAGCAATGACCACCAGCTCCTATTTTCCCTTCAAGCAGTCAATTTGTTCAATTTCTGGTGGGTGGACCAGTCCCACATTGTGTAGAGCCAAGCTAGCTTCCTTGTCATATATGTAGTGTGCCAGCTGTGGACGGTCCGGAGAATATCCAAAGGTCCGAGCTGCAGCCAATGGGACAAACTCTGGTAAATCGAGCCCTAACCGATACACAGGATACACAGGACACACAGTGGGACCCCCCACTAGAGTTGCACCTGGCCTCCCACCAGCACCCTGCGCCCAGGCTCAATTGAGAATTGCTAGACATCTCGAATCGCGAAACATTTATCGGCTTTTCTGCACGCCTCTCTTTTTCCCCAACACGTCACCCATTCACCTCTACAACTCTACAATCACCAACACCATCTCTTCGAGGATCGCACCGGTATCAAACAAGCCAAGATGGTATGTCCCAATCCAATCTAACTTCCCTTTTTCGGCAACTTTTGTTGCACCTCCTGCGGATTAGCCCCGCCTGGCATTTGAGACGGACTTTTACGAGGCTGCCTGGCTATTGAAATTATATCGACCTCCTGCCTTCCTGCCTTCTTGCAGCTAACACTTCCCCCGTTTATAGTCGGACGTAGAAGAGAACAACGCCCCCGATGCCCCCGAGGAGGTTGAGGTCTCCGCCGAGGCCTCCAAGGGCCAGATGTCCGTTCTAGATGCCCTCAAGGGTGTCCTAAAGCTCGCCCTCATGCACGACGGTCTTGCCCGTGGTCTCCGCGAAGCTTCCAAGGCCCTCGACAGACGCCAAGCCCACATGTGCGTTCTGAACGAGAACTGCGAAGAGGAGGCCTACAAGAAGCTAGTTATTGCCCTATGCCAGGAGCACAAGATCCCTCTCATCAAGGTTCCTGATGGAAAGCAGCTCGGCGAATGGGCCGGCCTTTGTAAGTTCCGGACTTTCCAATGTGGCGGGATTGGGCTGTAACTAATCACCACGTGTTAGGCGTTCTGGACCGAGAGGGTAACGCGCGCAAGGTTGTCAACTGCTCGTGCGTCGTAGTGAAGGACTGGGGTGAGGAGTCTACTGAGCGATCCGTCCTCCTTAACTACTTCCAGTCTGAGCAGTAGACGGTGTCGAAGGGCGTTGTATGGAGATATAGACAACCGGAACTCGGTGTTCCTACCATCTTCAACAAAGGCTCAGGATGTTCTCTGGTATTCTCAGCTGGTATAGATGCCGGAGATAGGAAAACCATTGCACATCTGAATCAAAACAAAAAAAATGAATTGACACTCTTGATCCCCTGGTTTAAGCCAAGGTTCCCCGAACCGCAGGCATAGTGATTAGCATCAAGTATTATGGTCCCGATTTTCACAAACGCTTGTCCACCACAATGAGATGATAGCCCCAATCCGTCTTTGCTTCTCCGATATGGACAATTCCATTCTCTGTTGGCTGTAGAGCATACGCAACCTTTTCGAATTCTGGATGTAATGAGCCCTTCGTTTGCTGGCCAAGAGATCCTCCTAAGCCATCATAAGTCTCCGGTTATCGTATCAAACAATTAAGAAAATGGACGGCGGAAGGGAATCCTCACCCTGGCTAGCCTTGTCTTCTGAAAATTGCTTAGCCACATGAACAAATATAGCATGTGTAGGCGCCTTGGTCTTCGTCTTCGGATCCATCTTCCCTACCGGCTCTGGCTCAGACCCTGAACTGCCCTCTTTCGGCTCACCCCTGGTGAGACGTTGAATCTCGGCCAGAGCCTCTTCTTTCCTCGAGTGCTTTTTGCACTGAACCATCCTCAACGTTATTACTATTGGTCTTGCATTTTTCAGAGAGACCGAGACTTACGAGGATATGTCTGACTTCGATTTTCTGTCCACCCTTCAATTTGCCACCACCCTTGTCACCATCGCCGGCCGACTTGCTGTCGCCCTTCGGCTTACTGTTGTTATTCTTCTTTCCAGCCATTGCTGAATTTGCTTATGGTTAACGCAAACTTTAGCTTGACATTACATAGAAGGGTGACAAAAGAAGGTACTTAAACCACCCCACCTAAGTTGTAGCTAGGGGTACGTACTGATGGAGGGGCGTGATGGAACACATACGCGCTAAATGAATACCACATCATATATGCATTCATACCAGAGGAAATAACAACCCACCGGCAATAAGGACAAAATGAGGTCAGCCGGCAGGAACACAGCAGTTGTACAAGAAGCAGGAGTATCTTGAGAAAGGTCTAGACTCTAAGTACACAGCGAAACAGCTCTAGCGATTTCTACATAAATATAATATACGACGTCATGAATAGCCTTCTTACGAAAATCAGTTAGGGTCTTTCTGAAATATGGTATATCCGACTCGTAGTCGATCTATATCACATGAACAAACATATTCTCCAAGAACCTGCATAGCAAAAAGGGTTCTGGTATTAGTTCCATGGCAGCCCAAGATCCTCACGCCGTCCCTTCGAAGCGGGATCAAGATACGGCACCTCGCCAATACCCGACGCCCTGACACCAACCCGTATCCCCTCAACCAGATGCGTATCGGGCTACCAACCCAGGCACGTGTTAGCTAATTCACTTCCTCTCCCCAGACCCCGCAGGAGTCGGGCGCAGGCAGCTCAACGCACCGTGGCGGCGTGCAGCGTGCACGGGTTGCTCCAGATGGCGCAGGCCTGCCGCGTCCAGTGCATGCGCGCGACGCAGTCGTGGTTCCGCGTGATCAGCCGCATGACGTAGTCGCGGATCATGGCGTCCTCGCAGGCGTGGACGCCGTCGATGCGCGAGACGTGCAGCCCGACGCCGGCGAAGACGCTCTTCCACCCCGTCACCGGGTGCGTGCGCACGACGGGGTGCGACGGCGCGAACTCGTAGGCCCGGTTCAGCGGCGCGCCGCGCGGCGACGTCACCTCGTACCCGCCCGCCTCGCAGGCCGACTTGAAGACGGGCTGGGCGCAGGTCGCGGTTAGGGTCTCGAGGTAGGCGCGGAAGGAGGGCGACATTCGGTCGTAGCTTTTTGGGGGCGGGTTGGTTAGTGCGTGCCTTGATAGTGTATGATGGTCCTAGATCACGATATGGTGTTCTTCTGGCATGGGGTGTGGGCGACGTACAGCTCATAGCCGGAACACCAGAGGGTGTCACCTCCAGATGCCGGCGTGTCTTGCATCCGCAGAAAACTGAAGTCTGAGGGGCAATTCTCAAAGAGACCTACATGTTTAGAACACAGTCATCTTGGGGCTCTGGAAAGGGAGGCGACTGACTATCGCTATGCCACTCTCGGGAGAGATCTCGAGGCTCACTCGATTCATGTGGGGGACGTTTCATCGTCTTATACAACTTCTTCATTGCTTCTGAATTGATTACGTATCTACGTCATGTTAGTAAGTGCGCTTTTTGGTCGGGACAGAAGCAGGGCGTGAGCATCAGATTGCTGTAGTGAATGCGTACATATTCGGATCCGTAGTCCCATCAGCCATCGGTATATTATTAGGATCGTTGTAGAGTGGATGGACATGTAATCCATGACCCTCCGGGCGTCGAGTCAGCTTCCCCAACATATACGTGACATGTTTCTGCTCTTCGACTGTAAGATCATCCTGCGGTGCCCGAAAGAACACTGTACTTTCTACGTTAGTAATCGGCGTGTTGTAAGTGTCGGAGATCATGTGCGCTGTGGCGGGCATATTGCTAGCCCCAGCCCGAGTCCTTCACTCAACTCGCAATCCACGAACAAGACACTCTAAGAACTTGCTTACCGACCCCACGTTCACAGATTGTGATGGCGAGATCTCGTAGCTGCTGATCAGAGTTAGGGGCGTTGAGGAGGTCCTTGATCTTAGCTGTTGGGTACTCTCGTCCAATTATCGGCGTCACATCTACATATTCTAGATGGTCGATTGACCCGGACCCCTTCATGGGCTCCTGTCGTAGCTTGGGGGCCTCTGGCGAATGCCCATTGGTCCCGTTCACATGATTTCCGTTCTGCTGTGCGGCCATGACTTTCGGGAATTCCTTTAAACTGCACTAGGGAAACGGCGTCTAAAGCTGGTAGATAAGCTTTTGGTATATGGATCTTCACTGCGTCCACGAAGGGAAGGTATCGAATCTCATTAGAAGGGGAGTAGAGTATGGGGTTCTGTATGCATGGTCACTCTCTTATAATATGCACGTTGACGGCTATGGTCTAATGATCAACTCGACCACATATTAGTCCCGGGGATATCAAGCTCCTCGGTAGACTAAAAATACAAATGCCGGCTCTTTAGGTTGAATGGCATCCATTTCTCCGCACTCTCCATCTTATCACACTCACTTCTACTGCGTATAAGCATGCTCCACTATGACTAGCAAGGAAGTATCGTCTCTAGAGATCTCCCAAGCGTTTTGCTACTTGGTATTAGCTTCCTGCAGAGGCGTATCATCCCGCTGCCAGGAATGCAACGTAGTCTTGACAATAGAACTCGGATAACAACATGCAGGGCGTTGGGGTTGTCAGTGGAGATTACCCGACAGAGGTATAAGGAGGTAAAGGTTGGTAGGCTAATATGATAATACCTGTTATGAGACACTCATAAGTTATTGTTTCTCTCCATTCACCTTTTTGATATTGGACCGATGAACTATGAGAAAAATGAGATAGTGACAACATGCTCGGTGCTACAATCTCAGCAAACCCCCTGAAGCTTGATGTGAGAAGTCACATAAAGTGCATCCTAATATGCTTTATCGCGACGGTATCTACTTTTCAATATGGTGACTCTACTCCTATTCAAACTGTTACAACTAGCTAGAGCTAAGATATATCTAGGACTTGATTATGCCCTCGTGGGCGGTTTCCTCTCGTATGTACACGAGCCCCGGCCAAGTACTAACTTCGTCCATATTGACTTAGGTAAATAGGATGCCAGGCTTCTTGAAGGTGTATGGGTACTATGATACTAGACTCCATACTTGGAATATTGACGTAAGGACCAACGTTTCATAGCGGCTAGATCTTATAACTAACCCAGTCAACAGCCAACAGTACAGCAGCTCATATCAAGTCTCATGACAATAGGAACCCTTATTGGCTCGCTCCTGGTTGGCCCCTTTAGTAGTAGCTTCGGGAGAAAGGCCGGGCTTTGGGCGGCATCGTTGCTTAATTTCGTCGCAACCGCCATCATGCTGGGAACCACGAACCTCGGCGCTCTCTACTTTGCTCGTCTGCTTCTTGGTACGCCCCTTCGTGAGATCTACCAGGCCTCGTGTTGTTTACATACTAAACAGGCATATCCGTGGGCTGGTTCCTCACCTTCTCGCAGCTCTACGTCCACGAAGTGGCCCCCGCGCATCTCCGAGGCATAACGTTCGCCGTGTACCAATGCCAGCTATCCGTCGGCTCGATCGTCGGCGCGGCAGTCGACTACGGGACGCACGATATCGGCAGCCGCCAGGCGTACCAGATCCCGCTCGCCATATTCTTCGTCGCGCCGGCCATCCAGTCGGTCGCGTTGTTCTTCTTCCCCGACTCGCCGCGATGGCTTGCCGTTCAAGGCAGGGAGGCTGAGGCCGAAACAGCGCTACGCCGGCTCCGCAACTCGCAGATTGACGAGAATGAGCTGCTCGCTGAATTTAACGAAATTAAACAGTCGACGCGTGAGCAGGTCGAGCAGAATAAGAAGGCGTTGTTTTTAGAAATGTGGCGAGGGACGAACCTTCGGCGCACACTACTTTCGATCGCTGTCGTGTGTTTTCATTCTGCCAATGGTTGGTTCTTCTTTTCATGTCTCGATGCGGATATATGGTAAACGGAAGACTAATGAAACAGCACAGGCTCTTCCTGGGTTAATATATATACGACATATTATCTCAAGATAGCAGGAGTTTCTAACCCTTTCGGCTTCTCAATCTTAATAACAAGCCTGGGCTTCATTGCGGCCATTGTCAGCTCCCTGTTCGTGCGATACATCGACCGCCGCGCTATCATGATTGTCGGTGCCTCGGTATGTGGTCTGGCACAGCTCGGGCAAGCCATAGCTTGGACTGTGAGCCCGGGGTCGGCAGCAACTGGCCAGGTGGTGGTCGCATTGATGGGATTGTTTACCTTCTTTTATGTAGCTTATGGTAAGTTTTAATTTTGTGGTGCTTCACATGACCGTACCCTCTTTGCATTCACAACTTTAAGGAGACTGTGTTGATCATTTCAAGCCCCATTCGCCTGGCTTCTCGGCGGCGAATATCCTAATAGCGCACTGCGTGGTTATTGCTTCGGAGTTGCGACCGCGTTGAACTTCCTAGGAAACTTCCTGGGTACACTGACAGCACCGTATTTCATCAACCCGGCGAGTCTCGGCTGGGGCCCAAAGTACGGATACATCTGGTTCGCCTCGAACTTGATGGTTGCTGCTTTCGCGTATCTCTTCCTTCCCGAGACTCGAGATCGGACGCTTGAAGAGATTCACGAGATGTTCGAAAATAAAGTTCCGGCCCGAAAATTCAAGACATACGTCTGTGTTGGTGTTGAGACTTACGCGGCTGAAGTAGGGAAAGAGTCGGTGCAACATGAAGAAGTGACGATTGATGACGGGAGAGTATCTTCTAGAGCGGATTCAGGAAAGGGGTAGTATGCTTGCTTAGTATATGTTGAGATACAGTGTAATATATATAGCTTAGGTAGGTAGGTTACAGACGAGAGATATGCAATAATTTTAGTCAAGATTCATTTTCTCCTATATACATATACATTAATCATTAAATCATCTACAAGTCGTGCCGCGTGTATATATATCCAGTACCGCAGCCTCTTTCATAAGTATTCCGTATGTCATTACTCCTTAGAGCTTTGCCAAAGCCAACTTTAACCCCATTTTCAACAGGCCCTTGGTGGCCGGTGCTTTTATGGTGCGCGATCCATATGGCGTTGACCGCCCAATCTTAAGTGACGATTCAGTCGTGGTCGTGTTCGCTGTCGAATTCCAGTGGCCCAAAAGGCCCTCAATAAATGTCGAGTTGCCGAAAGTATCGCCGAGCAAGTCGGTAAGAGAAACATTTGCACTGCCGGTGAAGCTGCCAATGAGGTCGCCTAACAATGTGATAGCTGGCATAGTCGCCACCAGGGTCTTTTTGTTTAGAACCTGTTCCAGGTAGCCGATGTGCATCCCGTTGACCATGGTGGAGTTTCCGGTAGCCCTTATCTCGATATTACCATCAGCTAGTGGCGCTGATTGGCTGTCTAAAATTGCGCCGAGATTTGGTAGCAATTCTTTCAGGTAGATTTGACCATCGAAGTTTTGTGAGTTATTTCCAGGGGGTAAATTGACATCATAGATGCTCATGTAGCCAAGCTTGATATCCCCTGAAAATAAATTGAACGTGAGATTGCCGAGTCCAAGGGTTAGCATACCCGAGTTCGGCAAATTGATGGTTCCCTTGATGTTTCTGCCATCTTCCATGGGAGGGTATACTAGCTGTAGGGTTGTTATGCCGAACCCCTCTAGACTGTTGAGAGACTCTACCTCAAGGGTCTTCTGGATAGTCGCGCTCATCTTCAACGCTCCAAGATGAACTGTTGTTTTGCCTTTCACAGATAGTCCAACTTTGGGCTGTTCAAACACTTGATCAAGCCACTTAACAAGCTCGGTTTCGTTGGTAACTGAAACAGTCTGATTTGTGATTACGACTGGCGTCTTGTGATATACGTGAATCTTTGGTAAAACGATGCTGAAAAAGGGTGAATAATCTGGTGTATCCTTGTTGTAGATAGCTAGATTTGTAGGATCCAGGCTTGCTGCTATTTGAGTATCGAGCTGCGTTTCTAGTGTCACAGAGAGTGAAGTTGGCGACAGTGCTTGGAATGAACCCCCTATAATAGGGAGCTTCTGGCTATTCACTATGTCCTGTGTAATAGCTGGAATAATCTTGGTGAATCTGAAGTTTGGTTAGCTTCGCGGTCTCCTCATATCTTTAAGGGGTACTTACAAAAGTGGTAGTAGGATGATGAGGATAATAAGGCCTACACCTAGATACCACCACTTGAACCGACCACAGTGCCGCTTGACCTTCTGCCTCTTGGTTAGTGGCACCGCAGCCGCCGTCTTCTCTTGGACATGGTCAACCGATGAAGTGTCATCGCTGTGCCGCTCCGGAGCATTGGACAGTCCCCCGCCTGTATCACCTCTGCCACCGTGAATCGAAGCTGGAGGGCTATCGTCCTCGAAGTGAGACTGCTCCTGGAACTTAGACCCCATGGTTATCTTGTCAGCGACAGTGAGTAACACGCTGCTGGTGATGGATGGTGACAGACGATGAGAGGACAGACGGACAGAAAGGTAAGTGGATGGGGAGTCTGACGAGCGGCCGGGGATTAATCGACAGGTATCATGGGCAGAGATGTCCCGATAAATCATCAACGATCCCGCGACATGGCACCCTATGTGCCATCTTCTAAGACTAGATCGTCATCTTCAGCACCTAGGCGGACCTAGAAACCAAGCTTGCCTGCCCTTGCTTCTTCATCTTGCATCTCCAGACTTCTCCTCACAATCTCACCTGCACAAGAAATATTTCCTAATCCTAGTTGTAAACATGCAATATTTGCAGGGGCCCCGGCCGGCTTGTCTTACTTATTTCCAATTACCAGGCTTCTTACTGGCTGCCACCGGTCACGTTCTCCGCACTTTGTGGCGCTCGGTCGGAGACCCGGCGATAATCCAAGACAGTCTGGGTTAACCCTCCGTCGTCTGAGTAGCTCAAGTGGGTTCCGATCACTTTGCGGAGAGGCAGCCAGGTCTCGCTAGCTAGCGTTGTCTAGTCTGGGCGGGATTGATGTCGATCCTCCACTATAGGCACTTAGTCCGTTCCTCAGATGACCATATCGACTACCTACCTATAACAAACCGGGCAGCTTAGTCGAAAGCTTGCTTCTAGTAAGACGCATACTTCTAGCTAAATAGAAAAAGATTTCCCGCCGTATGAGGATGTTCGTTCATGAGCGAATAAACGGTGGTGACTTTTAGGCTAGCTATATCTATACATACAGTAGAATGGACATCGAAGACTGTTGGCACTATGTAGGCGTGATCGGTCCTATTTCTTACTAGGTAGCTTGATAGAGTGATGCTCAGTCCCGCTTTAGACTTGTGTGTTTAGGTAGGATCGTCGGGGATCTCACGTATGTACTTGCTACCCCGAGGCTTGAATCTCTCCAGAAGATGGTGTTGGAAGATGTGGCAGCCTCACGACCAACAGTGAGCACTCGCACGCATGGCACCTAGGTAGTTTATGCGAGTCACATGCGAATCACATGCCTCCCTCGCAAGCTAGTCGAGGATACGAACAAATCTGGGATTTAGAATTTTAGTGTTCCCGTTGTTGACTGCGACTCAGTGACGCCACCTACCAAAAAGCAAACGGAACGGCCGTACCGTTTACATACATACCTATGTACTGACCTACTCATAAAGTTCTGCGCTAGGTAGTGTAGTATTGCTTACTTGTACAGAATAGTGCCTCAGTGAGTGCCTTTCCTGGTTAGGCATCTCTACAAAACGAACAAATTAGACTACCTAATACTACCTAAGAGTGATGGGATCATGAAGTTGCGGGGTTATCTCGTCTCTTACTTACAGTACCAAGACTTTTGATACCAACAATAAGGTCATGGACCAGGGATGGAGAGCGGCCTGTGCATCTTCATGAGATGGTGTTGAACTAAGATGCCTCGGCAATGCAAGAAAACAGCATGGCAAAGTAGCCCTAGCTCGTGGGAATGTGTAGCGAGGAGCAAGTATTCTGTACCAAGTATGCATGTTGTGCATGTTGATCCAAGCAGTAGCTTGCATGAGCTCTCTGAAGGGAGCAATTAAAACATCGTGAGCTGTAAAGCTAGTTAGGCAAGATGTGAGGGGGATGGATTTGGTTAGTTAGATAGAGTGTGTACTATGCTAGCTAATCAGGACCAACTAAGTAAAAATCAGCCAACTAAACTTATTAGGTGCTCCAAATACCTAAGTATTCCAAAGAAAGATACTGTAATGTAACGTATGTATGTATGCATACTGGGTAATTAGTCCATCCACGGATGCCACCTTGTACTATGTCCGGAGCACTATCTCCACTATCAGGTCAAGCATTCTGCTTGGAGGTTTTCCAATTGGAGGCTTCTGAGGAAAAAAAGAAAAGAAAAAAGCTACCCCCATCTGATATAAACGTCAGAGGATCCCATAAAGTTTACTATGTAATCATTTCTATAGCTCTCGGGTCACACAAAACTAGTAGGTAAACAGATTGCCCGAGTTTGGCCCCTTTTAGCCCTCCCACCACAGATGACTACTAATTGCCAACGGGTGATTTCCGGATGCGAAAGTGAGTTCCGCTGCGGAATTCCTGTTCCTCGTGAGCCCTTAGCCCCTCCAATCTAGCTAGCTAGAAAGCGGGGTGATGGTGTTGTCCCTCTGCGAAGGTATCGAAAATGACTCCAAGCAAAGGTCGATCTTGGAGCGGCGTGAAAACAGTCTGGGCAGAGTCTGGGGAAGAAGAAATCGAATCTCGCCTAGTGGGAGCTAGCATCTATCCCTGCTCTAGCTTACGAGCTAGTCAGGGGTCTCCCTAGTGTACCCAATACTTATGACATACGGTTAAGCTAGGCCAGATCAATTATTTAGCATAAGACATTGTTAAACCGGGATCTGAACCAGCGGCGCTGCGGCGCTGATTGCCCAATATGGAGAAATACCCAAATGAGGAAATGGATCTTCTGCATCCTGCAGGGCGACTACAACCTAGGCTAACTTCTGGTAATGGGTGAGCTGATGCTGTTCATCGTCATGTGAAAGTTAGCGTGGTCGTAGTATACAAGGTCGATCACAGAGGCGGACGAGACGAGACACGAGATGGAAGTGTCAGCTAAGTCAGCTAAGTCCGCTGGAGGGACCATTCCTGTCAGGATCTCCTATTCTTGACTCGTCCATTCCCTCCCTTTTTGCTCGTCACGCTCCCTTCGTTCTTGTTGAGTCGGACGCGCTTCTTGGAGCTCGCCAGGGGTTTCTACTCGTACGCCGGCAGACAAGCCATACCTCACGCGACACTCTATACCCTCAACTACCACCATGCGTTTCTCGACGCTCTTAGTAGGTGCTTTGGCACCGGCCGGGTTGGTTACGGCGAACGCGGCTCAGACAGCTTCGACAGCAGAGCTTGGTCTAGATCCAGCAGCACTGGACGCGCTGCTGGCGAAGCACAACCTCGCAATAGTACCGCGGTCAGAACTCACAGACGCCTTAACGGAACTCAACAGCCTTCTTAGGAAGAGCCAGGCACAGCAGCTCAGGACTCCATTATATCCGCGGCGGCGGCGCAGCACAAATGAGACGGATTCGAATTCGGGATCAAGTTCAAGCGACTCAAGTTCCGACTCGCAGGGTCTTGGAGATCTTGAGGACCTTATTCCCGGCCTCGGTGATTTGACCGGCGTTCTCGATGGGTTAAATAGCCTCCTAGGCGGCTTAGGCGATATTGGGGGGCTCGTAAAGGCTCTTGGAGAACTCTTAACGCCTCAGTTCTTGCAAGCTGTGCATGATTCTCTTACATATCTAGCTGCTACTCTCGAGCCTCCTATGCCCACGCTCACCAGGAATCTCGTGATGAAGGCAGGCCCATTGGTTGATCTACTCGGCGAACTACCGCTTGAGGACCTCGTTAATGAGATCAAGGACATCGATCTTGCGGGGATAATCACTGCTTTGAAGCCGCTCCTCACGCCCGATACAATCGACAGCGTCGTCCAATTACTAAACAATGCCGGTACTCTGCTGACCAAGGATACGGTCAGTGACCTGAAGTCGCTGCTTACTAGCGCGAAGCCGCTCATCGATAGCTTGGGAGATCTTGACCTCAAGGGACTTCTTGACGCGCTCAACCCCCTCCTTCAACCCAGCGCCATCAATGGCCTTGTCGGTCTACTCGGCAATGCAGAAGAGCTTCTAAACAACAACACTGTCAGCACGCTTAAGTCATTACTGACAGTCGCCGAGCCACTGGTCAGCACACTAGGAAAAATCGATATTGAAGGCCTACTAGAGGCCGTTGAACCGTTGCTCACACCCAAGACAGTCAATGGTCTAGTAGGACTTCTCGCCAACGCCGAAACTCTCCTGACTGCCGATTTCGTGAAGCAAACCCAGAGTCTGATTGCCGGCGCTGGACCGCTTCTTGAGAGTCTTAGCGAAATTGACCTGGCCGCCCTAGTCAACCAAATTAAACCAATCCTCGATGAAGTCGGCAAGCTCGACTTAGAAGGCCTCTTTAACGCGCTCACGCCGTTGTTGACAGAAGATTCCATTAAGGGCTTGGTGGGTTTGCTTGGTAATGCTGAGACACTCTTGACTGCCGACTTCGTGAAGCAGACCAAGAGCTTAATCTCTGGCGCTGGCCCGTTGCTGGAAAGTTTGAGCGATATCGACCTAGCTGCTCTAGTTAACCAGATCAAACCTATTCTTGACGAGGTCAGCAAACTCGATCTGGAGGGTCTCTTCAACGCACTTCAGCCGCTATTGACAGAAGATTCCATTAAGGGCTTACTAGGGTTGCTTAGCAATGCTGAAAATCTACTTACGGGTCAATTTGTCGACCAGACCCAGACCCTAATCGCAGGAGCTGTACCGCTGGTTAAGAGCCTCAGCGATATAGACCTAGCAAGCCTGATTGACCAGATCAAGCCAATTCTTACTGAAGTTGGCAAGCTTGATCTGGAAGGCCTTTTCAATGCTTTGCAACCCTTGTTGACAGAGCAGTCTATTAAGGGATTAGTCGGTTTACTTGGCAATGCCGAGAATCTTCTGACAGGCGACTTTGTGGACCAGACCAAGAGCCTAATTGCTGGAGCCGCGCCCCTCATTGCGAGTCTCGGCAAGCTAGATCTCCAAGATTTGATCGACCAGCTCATGCCTCTTCTCAGTGAGCTTGGCAAACTTGATCTCCCAGCTTTACTCGAGGCAGTGAAGCCATTGCTGTCAGAGGACTCCATTAAGGGCATAGTCACACTTCTTGGAAACGCCGAGGCACTCTTGACCACAACGTTCGTTGATGAGACCAAAGAACTGATCGGTGGTGCCGTTCCTTTAATCTCATCACTTAGCAAGCTCAACTTACCCGCACTCATCGATAAATTGGCGCCGCTACTCGATGAGCTAGCTAAGATCGATCTCACCAAGCTTATTAGCATGATCGAGCCTCTGCTTACCGAGCTCAGCGCCATCGACTTTGAAAGCTTGATCAAGCAGCTCTCGCCTATCCTGAATGCCGTGGGTCAGATCGACTTAGTGGGATTGGTCCAGAAGATCACGCCAATCCTAAACGAAATTAGCAAGCTTGATCTCGAGGGCACATTCGAGGCTGTCGAGCCTCTATTGACTCCTCAGTCCGTGTCCGGCCTCGTGGGTCTAGTCGATAATGCCGAGTCGTTGTTGACGAGCCAATTCGTCAACCAGACACATACCCTAATTGGCGATGCTGTGCCTCTCGTCGATGCCCTGAGTGGCATTGACCTCAAGGGTCTTCTAGCCGAGGTTACTCCCTTACTCGAAGAGCTCAATGAGATCGACCTCAAGGGCCTCTTGGCTCAACTAAAACCTCTGCTTAACACGCTCAGCGAGGTCGACCTATCCGGCCTCATCAAGAGCATTAAGCCGATCCTGTCTGCGCTCAATGGCATTGACATCGAGGGCATCGTCGACCAAATTAAACCCCTGATCACACCTGATTCCGTGAAGGGTATCGTAGCCCTCGTGAACAACGCCATGTCCCTACTATCGTCTACCTTCGTAGACCAGACAACAGAACTAATTGGCGATGCCACACCGGTAAGCCTCCTTGTTCCCCTCCCCCCTTCTCCCTCCCCTTCCTCTTAGCCATTGTGGAATATTTTCTAACCTCGTCGCAGATTGTCGCTACTCTGTCTGATTTCATCAATGCTCTGCTTCAGGCGTTGCTGCAACAGAATTAATAAAAACCTAGCTAGCGATATTAGGAGGCGTTACAATAGTGAAAAGGAAAAGAAGAAAATGGCTAGACTAAGCTAATGCGTATGAGAAACGACGCTGTGTAATTAATGAGTAGCGAATGAAGTTTAATGATACCATCAATTGAGAAGATGTTAATTTCAATAACTTTGTGTCCTAGTAGCGGTCAGGAGTCATCCTGACCACGACAGATGCTATCATATTGCTATGGCAAGCGTGGTATCATGGTATTGGTATTGTAATAATTCTATCAGAAAATCTAAGGTATAAAATAAAATCATCTGTTTTTTAGTATTGGCCAGTAGCACGCCTACCGAGTTGTTCATTTCGGGCTACTGCTCGCGCGAATGAAGCTTTAAACAGCCTCGCCCGTTGCCATTCGTCACGTTCAACTTTCTCCTTTCGCTGCTCTAGTTTCCATTGTAGATAACTAGATTCACCCTGTAGCAACTTAATCTTATCGCCCTCCAACTTCTGGTAAAGAGCCCAGTCATCCAGCTGTGATGGTTTAGGCACCTCGCGGACATAGTCGAATGGCCGTTGGTCTGCGGCGCGCTCGAGCGTCAGCTCTAAGCGGTACTTATTGATATTGCTATCAAGCTTGACGCCGTACTGCCGGATAATGTATCTACAGGTCAGTCTCGATTAGTAAAAGAAGGGTGTTAGGTAGTTAAGATGCAGGGTACGATGTTTTACGTACAACCCATCGTATCTAAGGCCGGCTTCCGGTGCGAAGATACTCCTCAACCTGTACCCTCGTATAATTCGAATTTTTCGACCGACCTGAGTCATCAAAGGAATATGCATCTCTGACGTGCGTCCCTCTCGCACATATCTGACCTTATTATTAGAAATCAATTCCTCCGAGCCGGTTAACAGTGGAAGCGCTGTAAACCCGTAGCACCCCTTAGTAGGCGTCTCTAGTGAACTATTGACTATGCCATCTCGTTCGGCGCACGTAATGTTGAGCCACCAACTACTCGGTGTTAGCCAAATGAAAGAGCTGTGCCCTGAAACCACGCCACGAATGCACTCACTGTCCGGGTTCAAATTGCAAGTTGGCCTCCACCTCGGATACTGTTCCCGTCAACCTCTTCGTCTGCCATTTGCCTAAGTCATAGTCGAGCGAGCTATTGAAAGAAACATCCTTCAGTCGCCCGCCCTCAACCAAGACTGCGCATCGGTGTTGGTCCATCATGAAGAACTGTTCTCGGAAGCGACGACGCCAAAGGCGACGCAGATTCTTGGCCTCCGAGACATTGACGCGAAAGCGTAGCAGGAGCTCTGGCGTCAAGTCGCCGGCCTTCATCGTGTCGGCGAACTGGAGGAGCTCAGCAAGCAGCTTGTCGAGGCGTGCATACTCGATTATCTCAAAGTCTAGCGTGGGATACTTTCGCTCTTCGTCCTTCAATGCGGCCTCGAGGAAGTTGCTGAGCGTTTCGGTATCCGAGCTGGAAACATTGCCCCCTCGTAGTCCTGCCCGTACAGAATCTGAAAGGCCTAGCAATTTTGTTCTGTTCCAGTCGGGCTCAGCCCGCTCGTTCGACGTTAATAATTGGTATGATTGAGCTATCATCATGCACTAAGTATAAGACAGTTCGGAATTTGACCTGTTCAGATGAGATCTGCGCACCTCTAGGCGATGGAGACCGTCGGCTAAACGACATAACACTCCTACCATCGAGGTTGAAATTTATTATTGTCGGACTCAGCATCTTAAAAAATTAAAAAAAAATCTCTTTAGCGACTGTAGCGGTGAAGATGGTTGTGGTTATTGATGTTGATGATATAAGCTTACATGATTCATGATGTCCCGTTGCCTACTGAGCAGCGAATCGCCATGGCCATCATCGCTAATACGGACCGGTTTCGGCTTGAGAGATGGCCTATCACGGCGGGCTCGAAGGCTATGGTTACGTCGAGCAAATATTTCTAGCATGCTCATCTTGCCTGATTCAAATGTGCCTACTTCTTGTGTCCAGGTTTATCTTAATTGATTACAGAAATCCTATACACACAATCCAAATTATTTATTTCTGGCAAAGTTGGAGAGATTGTGAATCTTTGTTGGGGTAGTAGGATCTATAACGTGAGTGCTACGATATTATGACTCCAGTGGCAATGTTTCAGTAGAAAGGTTTTGTGCCTATTTTCGCCTTGCTCTTTATCTTACACGATTGAAAATGGATCAATCCTCTCTTTGTTATCAAATCTAGCTAAGGGGGATTTGAATCTGCACCTTGCGCCCGTCTTCACACTATAAACCTACCTATGCACACTTCATTCTCACCTATCTTGGTATCTTTTCCCCATGGTCCATTAGCTCGATGATTCGAGTGGCCCTCTAGACGCCCTGGCACTACCGTCGTTCATCATCACGGTATCTCAGCTTCACGTCGCTAGACTCATCACAAGACGCCGCCGCCGCCCCCTCGAGTGGAATTGGAGCCCATATTCTATCATTAGTAAGCTGCTCGCGCATCCTTTTATTCCGTTCATACTGATGGTTGAATGGAAAAATACAAAGTCCGGCTTTGACTCAGACCGAGATCGTAGAGATAGAAGTCATCATTCTGCAGCAACACTTATCGTCTCAAACATAAGACGCACACCGAAAGGGCATAGGAGAACATACAGAAAGCAATCGATCTTATCTTGGAGCTTAAGGAAGACTGGAACAGCGTTAGTTCTGATGATCAAATGAACGTACCCGCCTAATTCAAAGATGAGAAACTGATCAAAAACCGGTCGCCAAGTCTATCTGCCGTGGATCCAAGCATCGTGTTTGACAATTTGTCAAATGCTTCCGACTCATTCCTAGCTGAGCTTACTGCCTTTGTTGACACGAGTCTTACATCTGCCAAACCTAAAAGGGTGGAACGCGACTCTAACTTCCAGCTCTTTGACAAGGACGCGGCCGACACCGAATCTATTTGATCTCGGATTAATATACCACCCTTGGTCGAGTGAAGTGCAACAGGTCCTCAGAGACCGATTTCAAATGTCTGGATTTAGGTGCAATTAACTGGAAGCCATAAATGCAACGCTCGCTGGTGAGGACGCCTTTGTGCTGATGCTAACTGGCGGTGGAAAGTCTTTGTGCTACCAGCTTCTTGCTGTTGTACAAAGCGGGAAGACCCGTGGAATCACGCTTGTAGTATGTCCTTTTTTTAGCCTGATATACGACTAGGTAGAACATCTCAGGGCGCTTAAAATTAGCGCGGTAGCCCTAAACAGCGAGGGGACACTAGAAGATCGAAGTCGCATTATAGAGATTCTCAGGGTCAATAGTCCTAAATATATTGAGACGGTGTGGGTGACATAACCACATGGGGATTAGGTTGATTAGGTCATCAAGACTTAGTTTTTCTTTTTATATTTAAGATAGTTAGCCGAAGCTAGCACTTCTTACAGATAGTCACGCCTTTCGGCAGCCCCTCCGGGGGTCTGCTACTTCACAATATACGTTTGCGTTACCAAAATACTGTTTTCTTTAGCCTCAAATCTCTAGAAGAGATCGATATGACAGTGGTCAGTCCTCTAGAGTGCGTAGTGCGTGTGTGTGTTACACGCTTCGTTCCAATATCGATCTTCTTTATGTTACCCCTAAGATAATCACTTAGAGTGAGGCCTTTCTAAGTTGTTTTGACATCTTGTATCAAAACAGGAAGCTTGCATGTTTTGTTATTGACGAGGCCTATTGTGTAAGTCAATGGGGTTACAATTTTGACCCTGGGTTCGATCTATTATAAGATGTTGGATGAGTGGCAATCAGTCTTACGAAATTGCTTTCAACTGTTCCTCCATTATGCCCATCGCCTCCGAAACATGCTGGTTTATATCAAAATCGATGATGAAATCCCACCGGGGCGACAGCTTCGCTCTCAACTTCCCAAAATCTAGCTTTGCCTCGCTGTCCTTTCCTGTCACAATCATTCCCGTGCCCCGACTCGACTCAACAATACGCTGTGTGCGGGGACGGCGAACCTCGTCATAGACACGTAAAGCCGTTCGTGCTTCGGCAGGTGTTTTTGCACGACTAAACAGTTTCGAGAGGATAAGACTATCTTCAATCGACATGCCGCCGCCGGACGCCTGCCAGGGGCTTGTGGCATGTGCTGCGTCACCCATGATGGCCATAGACCCCGACACATAAGTACGGGCGGGCGGATGCTCCCAGAGGTACATTGCCGGTTGTTCGGGCTGGTCGCAGAGTAGCTGCGTATTCACTGTTAGTCTTCTCGCGATGCCACCCCCCTCTTAAAAAAAAGAAAAATAGGGGACTTACCTCTATCACAGCTTTATTCAAGTGAGGTGGCCAGTCCTTGTAGAGTGACTTGATCTCGTCGGCACTCACGGTCCGACGCCACTGATCCGAGACCTCGGCCTCTTTCTCGTAAGCAGCGATTATAAGCTGCACGAGTTGACCCTGCTCCAAGATATTATGTAGTAGATAAGCGCCGTCGCCAACCCAGTCATACTCGCGCGGGTCGTTGATGTTCACAACACTGTCACCTAGTCGAGCCTGGGCTTCCGCATACGGCTTTAAGGCCATGACGCACCAAAAGCCCGTGTTTCTGGGAGACGCAGCAGGGTCGGAGTCTCCCAGAATGAGCCGCCGAACGTAACTATGAATGCCGTCGGCGCCGATGAGAATATCGCACTCGTGAGCGGTGCCATCGGCGAAGTGCAGTTCCAGCGACTCGTCAGCTCTGTGGTCTACTTTCACGAGCTTCTTCGATGTATGCATGCGCGCCGGCGGCACGTCAGCCAAGAGCGCCTTGAGAAAGGCGGCGCGATGTACGATGCTCGTCTGGAGTTCCCCTTTTGCAGGGTCGTCCTCTAGATCGACGAGCACATTGCCACTGCCTTCTCCCTGAGCCAGCATATAGCGAGCGCCTTGCATAGCAACTGCCCCTGCATTCTTGAGGCACTGTGATGTTGCTGGGCCGATGGCGTTGAGGGCTGCTAGCGCGTTGCGTGTCATGGCTACGGCCGCCCCGGCTTGGGTGAAATTCTCAGCCGACTCGAAGATATGTACATCAAGGTGCAGCTCTTGGAGCAAGGCGTGGAGTAGAGATGCGCCCGCCAGGCCACCGCCTGATATTGCCACTCGTATGCTACCTGGCATGATTAAATGCACTGAGGATTGTCAGCTTCTCACCAAAAAGTTACGAATTCTTGAGGTGTAGAATTAAGCAAATCTGGCGACGCTTGATGAGCAGAGTTATATAGGTAGTTTGCTTTTGGATGGCTGTAAATGAGGCTCGGTCCCCTCGGTCCCCTCGGTCATTGTGCGTGCACTCGATTGTTTGCCCCGCCTCGTGTAACTCGAAGACCATATTGATGCCGGTGAGAGTGATAGTCCTAGGATTGCCACCAGAGGACTGGCACTAGTATGCGTATGAGCTTCGTGATAGGCACAGCGAGCTCCCTGCGCTTAGACACTGTCGCATTTTGGGGTAGTGGTGTGAGTTTGTCTAGGTACCTTCTGCTTATCCCGATCCTGGCCTTGTTTCTATCATTAGATTATGTCGTGAGATATGCACATGACAGACACGTCGCTTTGGTGATTATTTGGTCATTTTTTCGCCCCCAACCTTATAACAGGGTACCTACCCAACAGCTCCCGTGTTGCAGTTTAGGCACGTCAGCAATCTCAGTAATTCCCAACCAACTTTTCCTCCCTCAATAGCAGCCCGCAATAACGCTGTCTATTGATTGGGATACTTCTTATACCGGTATAGCCTGCATAGCCTTTCAACGAAGACCTACATAGGTACCTAATAAATTCGGGAGAAGCGGAAGCTGGAGCCTCGTTTCATAGCATGCATGAGGTCATAGGTCGCTGACACAAAGTACTAATTACTGATGGATGGGCCGCGCGCCACTCGGGCCATTGTAATCATGTCTGTGATTTCTCTCACCCGGTGTGCTTGCTATTTCCCGAAGTGAATATATCCTAAAGAGATGGAATGACCCTGCTATCCGATCTGTAGAAAAAGGGGTAACAGGGGTAAGGAGGTTAGTCGGCGATAGTGTCGGAGTTTATCGGGGGAGATCTTGTACATATATGTACACTAAGACTGGTGGTGGGTTCAGCTAACACACAAAACAGCAAGGAGCGCACAATCTTATTGGGATTTTATACGACGATTTTGTTGTGGAAGGGGTCTCTCAATTGCATACATAGTAAAATACGAAGGGTTCTTGCCTACAGAAGTGTAGATATTTATCTCCCATATAGGGATGAATGACTAGGGACTCAATAGGTCCCCCCTAATCCACTTCACCAAGTGACGAAAAACGAAGCAAAGTTGTGATTTATGCCTTGACGGACAGATGTGTTTAATCAGATAATCCTTATCATCCCGTAATAACTCCGTACATGCTATACCTCTATGACCCCTAACCATCTACCACAACGGATGGAAGACCTCTAAATAACTCAAGCCCACGTAGACTAGATATTTACACTTCTATGGCAACGGGTTTCAACTCAAACCTCCCATCAAAGTGGCGTGTTGCTGGATTTTTGAGTTGCGTCTTTGATGTCCACGGCCTTTGGAATTCTTCGTCACGGGGGCCTTCTTCACCCAGCCGTGAACCGCTATTATTACCGCGACTGCGAGCCCATAAAGACGGGATTGATGGAAGTAAATGGAAAGACCGAAATCTAGATAAGCGAGGGTGAGTGGCTGCCTCTTTTAGAATCCAGGTACATCGGGGAAGACACGCCACGAGAAACCCAACTCCAATCTCGATATACGTCCAGAAGATTATAATCGATACAATTCCTGTGAATAGTATTAGTGTCGTATCGACCCTGTGCCATTTTTTTGATCTTATTACCTATCTCATCTGCCGTCACTTGAGTGGTACCAAGAATGAGTGTAGTTGGTTGTGTGTTCCCTTGCATCACAACCTGAATCCAAATGATGGTCCTTAGCAAGCCAGCTATGACGGCGCTGAAAAGGTGTAAGCACAATGGTAGCGCCTTCAACTTGTCCGCAATGACTCGAGCAGAGCTTACAAGATACTAAAAAGGAATACGAAAGATGCTTGTATTTTCCTCTGAGAGCTCATCTTCAGTGTTCCGACCTGGTGCGATGTAAGTAGAGAATTCTCAAATCACTCTAGAGCAAGGCACCATGCACCATAACAAGAGGCTCTATCAGGATTGCGAGGTCCAAGGCCCAGCTGATAACGGCACTTGCAGCTTGTTGTGCAAAAGTGTTTATGCATTTGGTTCGAAGCGAATCTAGGCTTGTCCATGATGCAGATGGATTCGCACCGCAAACAAAGATGCAGGTAAACAGCAATGCGATTGCCCACATAACGACGACCACGATCAGGGTCCAGTTGACGTAATCGAATGCTGTTGTGTGTGCCCGACCTATCACAGTAATCATTAAGTGTCGTCACAACTGAAGAGGGTTTAGGCAGAAGGGGGTGTGAGTTCTTGAAGAATGGCATAGATGTTACCTCTGAAGATGCGACGGAATAGAAACAATAATGCTAATTTGATGGATAGAACAGCCAGCACATGAACGATCCAAAAGGCGTACTCATACTATAAGGGCATGGTTCAGCATACTTCCATACACCATTGTCGATTGAACACGGCCTTACCTTTCCGAGCTGATACTGTTGAGTTGGGGTGATTGCTGGCAGCGAATGGCCGCCAATGATCTGCAGTTGCGCTCCTAGATGAATATTGGTACACGATATTTAGAGATAGTGAGTAAGAACATATGAATCAGATACCTGTTATGATAGCCGCACCAATAGCAAGTGTAAAAAACTGCAAGTCATACTCAGCATTAGTGGTCCTCTTTATATCATCTGGAGACTACTAACGAGGGCCGGTATGATCAGAATATCGTCTAACTCTAGCTTCAGAGAACTTCTTCGCCATCCGGCAGCCCGAGCTATAGAGGCGATGATAGCAAGGGCCGAAAATATGACACCAGTTGCCGTGAAACTGCTCTCACTGACATATGTCATGGCTGGCGTTCCTTCGAAAAGGACACAGAAATGTTCTGGTATACGAAAACGGTTCCTAGCAGGTCAAACTTTCTTTGCGACCAGAATATGTCGTTTGGTGTTGTGCAGGGCGACAAATTTTAAGACAGTAGATTAGGCCAGTATAATTGATGGATTTTTGAAGCTTGCGCTTTAAAGCTCTTCGCACCGCCACATGCGGGATTCAAGGTCTCCCTCGCCCCTGAAAGATGAAATTTGTGTGCTTGCATATGCCTCGAATAAGTTCGCAGTAGCTCACGAGGCAGCAATACCATTGCCTCCCGGGATGTCAATCCAACTGACACCCGTCTGCAAATGAGTGCCGAGTGTTCAATGCCGTGAGAAGTGGGATGTACAAACAGCGCCACTGGCTGAAGCCTCGGTTGCCTGCATCAGGTACCCTCGATTGTCTAGGATCATGTATACTTAGCTCTGTCCCTAAGAAAAGCAGGTATGAGGAAACGGGCATTACGCTGCTGGGAAAGATTTGATAGGCTCACTAAGCTAGGTACTTAAGCAGTAATACGGAGTATGGCGTACGGCTCCATTGTCTCTACTAATACGGAGTATATCGTAAATAGCCCGCTCAGTGCTGCATTTTACATAAAACATGCCATTGGCTCAAACTGATGACTTGTGTCTGCCGCCCCCCTTTATGCATGGAAGCCATCGTTGCAACTCTGAAAACGTCATACGTCAGTCTTGAGTTTAAAACTGGGCGACAGTTTAGTTTTTTTGTAGACCCCGCGGCGGTGCTGCAAGGCGACTATGGATGCCTAAACCGTTGTTTTATATAGCTTGGAACTCGAGCGTGGCTCTGCATAACAATACTACGGCAGGGGTGTCATGAATGGCACCCTCCAGACGCACGCTTTCACTATTTGTCAAGACCGTGTAAACTTCTAGGTGTACGTATCGCCGTAATTTTGATATCGAGTGGTAGTTGGTTTAGCAAGGCTGGCCGATCAGCAGGACTTCGGCGGTGAGTCGCTGTTTTGCCGACTTACGTAGAGTCCGTTGGACCGATGGTGGTACAGGTCAGGAGGATGGCAATTGTTAGGCCTACGCTATCTTCTGGGAGTGTAAGGGTACTGCTAATCAGCAAATGTGTCACAGAGTTCATAAGGAAAAACGGTCATTGATCACAGCATTCCATCACGATAGCAGCATCACAACCCATGAGCCACCGCATGAGAGTGTGGCGCTAATCATATGACATGTTTATAACAGCGGGCGACGGGCGTATACAATCCTAAGCGAATATTTGACGCAAATCAAGATAAGTTCGGTCTGTGAGCTCAGTCGCGTACTATTTTCTACAACTCGCAATCGTATTACGGTGCATATTGAAGTCTATCATACATATCCTGAGAATGTTGTCTGACGCGACCTACGCGGAACAAAAACCGTTCCTATCCAACCATGAAGATACTGGAGGCGGGGAAATCTTAGAGACCAGGAAGGGACACTCAATATTTTGGAAACTCGGATTGCACGCCGTGCTGTTTGTTGTTCAGATTGGATTGATGGCATTGAACGTCGCCCTTCTCTGGAGAAATAACGCTGCAGCTTTGGACTACCAGAGAAATCATGAAAATTTCGACCAGACTTACTTTAAGTGGCTCCAACAACCGCTCTGTCATGCTCTCGTATTGACAGATTCTTAGCTCCTGCGCAGTCGGTCGTTCAGTATATAGTCCAAGACTCTATGTTGCATTCTAGCCCTTTTACTGGTGAGCCACGTCCTGAAGTGGATCAGGCCTGGTCACAATTACTGCGCTGTAAGTGATGCAATAGCAATTGTCCTGAGCAACCAGATCTAACAATCGTCCTTAGCGTCAATGATCAGAATATCCGAGGAGGAGCTGAAGAGAATGAACAAGACTTCGATCAGACTTCGAGACGGTAGTGGCTATGTCGGCTATCTTGAGGCAATTCACATGCTTCATTGCGTGGTATCTAGCCTGTCCTCTCTCGTCTGGAAGAATAGTTGTTGACATATTTCACAGAAAAGAATGTACCAGTCAAGACACCCAGAACACTATGTCGAACTCCAGGGAACTGAGGCATTCTCCTCTGAGCATTGGGGTAAGCATATTCTAGGATCAGACAATTTGTTTTTCTCCTAAAACTGAATCGACAGACCATTGCCTCGAAGTCCTCCGTAAAGGTATTATGTGCAACGCCGACGTAACAATCAACACTTACCAATGGAAAACCCCCACCGAGATCAAAGGCCAGAGTTCCGGACCGCGTAAGTGTACGGATTGGGATCGCATACAGGCTTGGGCGGACGAAAGAATGCTGAAGTTTGATGGTGTCGACAACTATATTGAAAAGTTGGTGCCTAAGGCGGTGGATATGATGACAGTATAAGCTCTTATAGAGCAATGATATTGCAATAATGACACCTAAAATAAGGAGTACATCATGGAATTATGTTACCTGGGGGTCATTAGAGGTATATAAACAATTAATTTATTTCCGCTGTTTCTAACCTCATAGCTAGTTCGCCGCGTTCTACCCATGTGAGCGTTTTCAATGCCACGAAGCTGTAGTTAGCTGTCACCGGCTTGTGGCTCTCGAGCTCTACTGTATGCTTAATGTAAGCTATAGCGGTCATCGAACTACCCAAGAACATCGGATGTGTTGATGGCCGCTATTAGGCCAAGAAATAGCGTAACTCATCCAGCTGACGTACTATAATGATAGTATTTGAACCCAAGGTCCCAAAGTCCAAATGAACAGAGGGATTCGACAGCCTCTGCCGGCGTGTAATTCGTGACGGTTACCTCGTAAAGATTTTCGGAGATATATTTGACGTTGGATAGGCCTATCCCAATGATTGGCTATGACAGTAACTTGGTTGTGGGACATGGTGACAATTGCGCCTCTTTCTCAGATTCCTCCTGCAGGCTACAACGGCCGCGGCCCCCATAGGCACAACGCCGACTGCTGGGCCACACTTCATTCAGACTTCGCCATGATACGTCCGCTCTATTGCCCGTTCCACCAGACCACAGATGACGTGATCTCTTACCCTGCACGCAATAGACTTAAGCTAGGACGACCTCCCCTGGTTCACATATGTAGATCAACCCAACAGACATGAAAATGCGCGAGTCTTGGTCAGACACGGTATTACCTACCACGCGTTCTAGTCCTGTCAAAGCAACAGGTACATGGAAGGAATGCGTCACACAATTAGTTAGGTAGTATTTATGATAAATCACCAGAAATATCTTATCCGGTGTCACAACATCCGTAACTGCTACTGCGGTGTCGGTTTATCATCTCCGATTTGTCCTTCGCCGAGGCAAATCGCTCCGACTGTAAGAATTAGTTGCTCACTTTTACTCCGATTCTAGTCATTATAACGCTAAAAGCAGCTCTAAGTCCCGAATACGACTTCAAAAAAAGGAGATAATGAGTAAGACTGCCAACTTTAGATCTGCTCGTCGACCACTCTATGCCTTTGCTATCCGGCTAGCCAAGCTTTATTACTGCTTGGCTACATATCGGGCATGCTCATTGATATGCTACTATTTACCATCTACTGGAATATCCGCACCCAGAGCATAATCGTACCTTTGCCATACTCAGACATTATGAAGGTCATACTTTCCCCCACGATTGCAGTCCTGACATAATTATACCCCCCCCCCGGGGGGTTAGGGTTGGGGTTGCTGTATTTGAATTGACAGGCATGGGTTTTCTTCTAGCATGGCATGAACCAGGGAACATATTAAACGAATTTGCGTTTTCTGAACGATTGTGAGTCACAGTTTCAGAACTATGCAATGAATTCAGAAGTAGCTTCTTGTCTGCGTACATAGCACCTCTCATACTCAAAAGCTTCCAAACCCACACCAATCAACCAAATCAACCACTACCATTTGTCCGCTGCCTAAAGATCAATCCGAAACCGAGGGAACAGCACCATGCCAGAGCTGCACTCTCAAACAAGATTGTCGGTGTAAATAGTGCTTCTGCGTCTAGCCTAGAAACCCCAGTCAGGGTCGAACTCCGTGGTTCCATCTCGAGGCTCTACAGTATTGTCTGTATTTTCACAAGGTGTATAAGTAATTATTTGAGATATAGAGATGAATCAAACAGTATGAATCCGGGGGTATTAGTACCTGTAGCGAGAGGCGCTGCTGCCGAGGCAGCGGCGAGAAAGACAGCCAATAGAATGTATTTCATGATGTTATAAGGCTTTGTAGCTGAGCTATGGTGTTTATATCTTTAATCGTGGGGTGTTATTGTTTCTGTCTGAACTCTTATGCCTTCAGAAGCAGCCGCGGAGGGAGAGACGAGTTGATTTATAGGTGCCTCATGGAACAGTTCCCTGGCACTTTGGCGAGCAGATAACTGTTGACGGGCAAGATTCTGATGTCAGTTGAAAGTGGAACGTTAGATTGAGTCAAGGCTAGCCCGGAGAGAGATAAACACACTCCCTAGCTAATCATGATGATCAAACGCCTAGCATGGTGAGATGTAGGTTTTCACAAGGCATAGAGGTAGATCTTCACCGAAGTGGGGATATTAGTGAGGCGGGCATCGAGATAGAATACGCAGCTGCTACCTTACCGCTGGTACGTGACACCGATTTCCAACTCTTTTTTGCCGGCGCAAGAAAGTATGGTTTTTCTACAATGTAGTCCTAGCAATGGAGGATATGGCTCCGGCTTGGCCAGCATGATAGATTGCATAGTATTCGTCCACAATGACTAGCATACCTGCATTGCCCCCAACATTATAGATAGGAGAATCCCGACGTTACACATCTTTCTTTGCCACAGAAAGATGCCTCGACAAGATCATATCCGGGAGGGAAGGTCGAAAAGGGGGTTTACCTTCTGATGAAACAATGTGAAATCCGGATTTTCAATTAAGGATGTTATGGTCGCAGGTCCAGATGTCTTCTCACTCAGAGTTAGGCAAGTAATGATCAATTGTTCGCGTTGAACCTTTTGTTTCATGGTACAACAATAAGCACATGTGCAATATAACAACGGGGATAGGGCTGACAAGAGGCAATGCTGCATCTGATGACGTATTAGCTATTATTTTGTCAGAAATACCGCTATTCAAGCAGGATCGTCGTGTCCAAGAATTTCCCCCTGGACTTTCGGGGACTTATATCAACGGAGCCCCGCATTCTTTTTGTTGTATTTACGGTTTTGCCTTCGTACTAGAAGCCTCTATTAGCACATAGGTTGTGTTATGCTATTATGAAATTCCAGCACCAGCCATGGATCAAGAATGTAGCCCATTTTTGCCCAACGATGACATAGACGACAAGACCAATCAACCAACCTTTCGGGATTCACGTGATCAGAGGGCCCGAGTTCTGCGAATTTCGGCCGTGACTAATTGTCTTTTGTTACTCATATGTGTGGTTGAAAGTATCGCTCTTTGGAGCCTTTTGAGTCCCAGCTCGAGGGGAACAGGCCATCCAAAATGCAATCAAGGACCTCCTGAGCCGTACTGTAAGGGACCAGTGGCTTACGCACAAAATGACTGACTGACAGAGATCTAGCACCTGCAAGCGCTGTAATAGAATTCGAGCAGCGACCGATGACATTCAACGATACTCAGTTCACTGGATATCCTGACCCAATCTGGGAAAAGTCGATGCAGGAGTTGCTGGCTGGTGAGTGTACACCTAAAGCCGCCTTCTCTATTTTCACACACAATCTGACCGTACCAGGCACTCTCTTCAGGATATCAGAAGCCGAGCTCAAACGGCACGGGTCAGATGCCATTCCATTGAAAGGCGGAGGCTTTGCTGCTGGTCTTGGCATCTCGCATCACCTACATTGTGTGGTACGTCTGCATTACAATAGGTTAAACCCAATAAAGGAAGATGCTGATGAGCCTGCCGCTACCACTAGAAAAAGATCAAACAACTCTTGTACCGCGAGTACTTCTATCCCGAGATAAGTCTAAACAGTGAGGAATACATGCTACTCCAAAGGCATGCAGGTAGGTATCATTTCTGTCTCGGTGCCATCAGTAGCTAACATTCAAAGACCACTGTCTTGATTTCCTGCGTCAAGATGTCATGTGTCGCATTGACTATTCTCTCTATACATTGTACTGGGGGGATGAGAGCCAGTCTTCCCAGGGACTTCTGTTACATCACTATCCCAATGATCAGAGATGCATCAATTGGGAGAAGGTGCACGCATGGATGAGAGCGAGGGAAGTAAGCTCCGACATGCTCACAGGACCATAACTTATAAGGGCGGTAGATGTCAATGTGTATATAATATCCACAATCAGGTTATGATACTAGGTATCTAGACAAATTAAGCACCTTAGCTGGAAAACTAGTAGATGCATAATTATACATACATGCAAGATTTTTTGTCAATAATCTGCGCTTCTCGTAAGTAGTAAGAAGCAAATCTCGTCTACGTAGGTACTGAGTGACCGGAATAGCTAGAGATAACTTAGAGAAATACAGCCTCGCTATCTTCAAACACAACACAATAAACCTAATCAATAGCTAGCCAATCCACCCATAATTAGCTCAAGACGTGAACACGACCGAGCGCTTAGAAGCAACCTAATTGTTGGTTTTTCGTTGCGTTGGACCTCTTGCTACTGTACGTCTTTCATCCTCCGTTGGTCACCTCGCGTGGGTTGTGGCAGCAATGTGAACATGCATTCACCGCTCATAGGCATGCATTAACTATTCTAATTGATGCGTAGTATCGCATTAATATGGATATGCCATCTGGCGAAATCACAGCAGTTGGGCATCTCACTTGTGGCGAGACGGGGTCAATCAATACCTTACTGGTCACTGCGCGCACAGTTGGTAAGCGGAGTGAACGAGCGCAGATCATTTGAAGCAGGCTAGGAGATCCAATACCGAACCGTCCTGTTTTCTCTTTGACTTCTCGCTTGCAACTGCCAGACTCACGTCATCCCTTATCCCTATTCTGCAACGTCGGTCCGGGTAAGCGGCACCTTTGTAGGATGCAAGTTGTACGACATCGGAAGCAGGCTAGCAGCCCACTGCATACCATCGCGATCAGAAGTAGAGTCGGCGGAATACAATATGGGGTACCCGTATGATGCATTTCATGGTTCTTATAACGGCTGAAATGTCGGACGTTGCAGTGCATTGTTGTCACCTTTTCGCTGCGTCGAACACTTCCAACAGCTCAAAGACATAAACCAGTAGTAAATGATGAGACTATGCGATGTTCCTCAGCCTTCTTCGCAGATACTTGCCCAGTGGTGTTGAAGCAGCAACGTCCTCCAACCTACTTCGCCGAATTTCTTTACCGCTTCTGCTTGCACGAGTGGCATCCTCTTCTTCGGGACTGCTTGAATGACGACAGATATTGGTGTAAGTACCATGGGGAAATCCTTCCTCCGGCGCTTCTGACTGGAGTGTTTGCAAATCCGTGGTTATTACACTGACGGTGACGACAAGAGCCGTGCACTCTGAGTTTGTAGTATTTAACACAGCTAACCTGCATGACAAGTCGCAAGTTAATATCGGAAGTAAATATGCGTCTGCGTCGATAAGACGGAAGATGCTACAACAGATTACCTGTAAAGGGTAAGGTGCTTAGTTGGCCTGTTTCTTTCCTGTATACGAATGGACCATGTATACGACGGCTGCACCTAGAAGCTTTATGTTGTAGAAATTGGGTATCTTATCTATTAATACAAATAGTATACTCTTTATACCTGCGCCTGTTAGGCTTCTTCGATAGCTCACAGATCAGGCTCTGGCTAATTTCCAACCCCTGGAAATGGCAGCAGCATGCCGAACATATATTTCGACAACTTAATGCATGTTCTTACATTCCTGAATAAGAACTCTTTAGTCATAGCAGGCTAAGAGTCCGGTCCTACTGTAATTGGTTTGTAGGTTTCAGATGTCAGCTAGTTGGAGTGATACTCGCTACCGGCTGTCATCCGTTTATTGCTATTCCGTGTTAGAATACTACGAAGTGCTTCTTGGTAAGGTGCAAGAAGAGATGGCTCTAGATCATCAAGGCGAGGGAACTGTTGTCAATGACTGAAGCTTTCTGTCTAGACAGAGTTGGCAAACCGTTCGCTTGGAGACAAGGCATCCAAAGTTTAAGCAGAGTCTTTTTTCTCTGTATATGCCCCTTGAAGCTCTCGAATTACGATAGTCGCGTATTGGCTCGTATCAAGAGCAAAGCGTAGAACGACTGCAATCTTCTTCGTGTCGGTAGAGTCAGAAGGAGCAATTGTTCTAGCTCCAGCAGGTTCAAGAATATCTGTCGCCATAACAGAAGTGATGTTGTCGGAGCCATTGGACAACTGAGATCTTGAAGAAATTTGGATTGAGTTAGAGTCGGTATCTAGACGAGGGGAATTGGGAGTAGATGTCATCTGTGGGATCGGGTCGCTTGTATTCGCTGTAGGTGTTGCTTCACCATTAGCTGATGTCGGCCGTGGGGATGCTTCAAATGATCTCGACTGAAGTTCTTGATGGTCGGGCTTTGCAAGGGTTCTGTTAGTTGTAATTCTGAGAAAGCTCATCACTTGATGGATTACGTTGAGGAAACTGATTTTAATGGCTCGCACCTGTGCTTTTACTGCTGCAATAATTGAAGAAGCGAGAATCTGGTGAGCTAGTTGGTGGGTTTGTGCCCCATCAATCTCGTCTTGCTGATCAATTTTAACCGCATTCGCACTGATCTCTGCTGGCTTGTCGCCGTGGGAAACGTATTCCGCTTGCATTGTAGTTTCGTTAGCTGTACTTATAGATTCGGATTGATTCACGCCGACGTCGCTATGTTTTGCGATCCTAATGCGTTTGTTGCTGCCGTCAACTGATGTTTGAACCCACGTATCATTAATACGTATAGACGGTGTTGGATCCTCAGATTCGCGGTGTGCGACTTTTGCTTTGGACTCCTCTAGCTCGTTCTGACAAACGTTCTGCGTGAAGCTGTGCCATGACGTCGTAGCGCTTTGCTGTTGAGTATTGGATTCTGCCGCTTCCTTGGCCTTACGAGATCGGATAATATCTAGGTCAGTTGGCACAAGCTGTTCTAGGTCATCAGAGTATGCTTGCACCGAGGCCGTTGGGACTCCCTTGAGCCTGCCCATCAATTTTCGATAAGAACCTGGAAGGCTGAAATCTCGCTGGCGTCGACGCATGTTATGGGGATCTAGGCCACCATTTTCGGGCTTACCCATGAACTCTGCGTAAAAGTCACCGATCTCGTTCGCTGGGTAGATAACATCCCAACCTGGCGACGGTAAGACGATGTCATATATCGAGAATTTTCTGTCCAGAAGGTCATCCTCGGTTACAGCATGAGGCACGAACCCAGAATTATGGGCTGCGGCTATATCTTCGCTCCATGCTATGTGTCCTTCTGGTCTGTCTTCATCGTCAGGTCTATATAAAGCAGCTGATTTAGATTTGACCAGGACCAGATCACCATTGACGACCTGGGCTCCAAATCGTTCCCATCGCTTGCTAGCAACAAAGTTCCAAACAAGAGACTGATATGCATGACCGTACATAGTGCGCATTGAACGGTTGATCGACATGAGTGCGCCAACGAAGTCGGTTGGATTTTTGCCGAGATGCGAAATTATAGTCTTCTCCACGTGGCATCGCGCTGGGAGGTGATCAAGCGCCGCTTTGGAACTCTTAGTTTCTAGGAATACCGAGCAAGCTCGAGCCCGGTTGATATCCTCTCTGTGGACAGACTTAGTATAGTCTTCTGACAGAAGGAGTGGGTCATATGATAGAAGAGCTTGGATTGCGCCGGCGAAATCTTCCTTTAGTAGTTTCATACCGACCTCTTGGGTACCAATCTGATGAGTACCGAATCTTTGCGTTCCATAGTAATTAATGAAGCCACGTTGAATAACTTGAGTTAATGCCGAGTCGATGGTCAGTTTCGCTACATTAAGCGTTTCCTCAAAGCTGAGGTTCTCGGTGCCGCTAAATACGCAATTCTTGAGGACAATGACAAACTCGTTTCCATCATGGTCATTAAGTCGGATGGGGTCCTGCGCATAGTTGAAGTCACCTATTTTGAGGCTGCTAATTCGCTCGTTGACAGCAATAAGCGAGGCAGGACTGCGACCTTTGATGCTCACGCGTTGGACGGTAACAGCTCGGCGATCCTTAGTCCCCGCAGCTCCAAACGCCTTCGGGTGTAGTCTGAGGATCTTGGCCATATGGCTGAGCGCATCCATTGTGTCTTTATTCTCTTTGTAGAGAGAAAAATGGAGATACGGTCCAACCTTATCCTGCGTAGGATTCTGGCCACTGTTGCGGATACCAGCGTTCGCTAATCGACTTCCCCGTTGCCTATTACCCTCACGGGTGGCTGTGGCTTTGATAGAGTCATCGGAGCAAGTGGTGGTTTCGATTTTCCCGCTGAATATGCGACGGATTTCCTTGTCTACGTATTAGATCACTGTCTAACCGTCGATTGAGCTGGGTCTACTCACTCCATGAACCTGGGATCTCCGAGACTTGTCTCCGATAGTAGGAATACTAACGTCTCCTCGAGTTTTGGGAGCCGCTTTTGGATTTTGCTGGATCTTAGCATAGAATTCAATCAATTCTTCTGCAGTCTTTTGACCAAGTAAATCTACTAAAGCCTTCTTATCCGGCTCGGAGATGCTGTGTTTAGGCGGTTCTTCTACCTGAGTTCTCGACTTCTCTTCGGCTGCACACTCCTGACTTGTGACGGCAACGTCGCCTTTACCCGCTGTGCGCATTGGCTCATTCGGTTGGGAGGGGTTTCGGTTATTTGGTGGTGTGGCAGCACTCTGACTTGTAGCTCGTGCCAGCTCTCGGGAATTGTTATAAAAATCAGTTAGATGAGCAATCTCTCCATCTTTCAAGATTTCATTGACTTGAAAGTCAGTAAACCTAATTACAGTCAATAACTCATCTTTTGAAGCGAAGAGAAACTGGCATCGACTATAATAAGCCACGATTGGATGAACATCAAAGACCGGTCGTGAATATATTAATTTTCCATGCAAACAATACAGCACGAGAACTTACCTGGTGCGAGATTGGCCGGACCAGCCGTGCTTCTTAGCAGAGACAAAGTGAACAATGCCAAGATGTTGCTCGAGCGAGCTTCTCATTGAGGCGTTACTGCCTTGCGCCATAGCTGTGTGCGTTGCCATGTTCGGTGTAGGTTGTCGTATCAGGATAAAAGACGTATGTAGACCATGCTCTCTCTCAGCTGGGCTGGAACATCCACAAAGGATAGGTAGGAATTTGTATGAAATACTGTAACATCCAGTAAGGTTGGAAAAGTCGTGTTGGAGGTGTAGTGTCTATGTGCCTAGATCGTTTTCAAGTTATAGGGACTCATGTAGGTTAAGTTTCTTGGTGGGGTGGTAGGTAGTTTGGGGGAGGGGTGTAGGATAAAATTAAATAAATGTGCCGGCAGGAAAGTGGCATATAAAGCGGTGTGCTACAGCCCGGTACGTAATACCATATTTTAGGAAGGCGGTGTAGTCGGGGCGGCTCCAAATGAGTACCTAAGAATGTAGGTACCTTAGGTACGTATGAGTAGGTACTTACGCTAAAAGCTTCGTAGGTTTAGGTAGGCACTTAAGCTCCGGGAAGAAAAGCGGGCCCACTACCTTAGACTTAGCGACTTAGGTACCTATATGTAGGTAGGTAGCGCATACCCACCTACCTATCTCACTGGCTTTAGGTCCCCAGTTTCCCTAGAAATGCGCAACCACTCTTCTCCCTTCGCTAGGTAACCCTCTTTGCCCCTTCAGACACCTTCAACTTCAGAGCATAAGTTCAACCTTTACTGTGCATCTGCTATTAGTAATGGCACCGAAGAGGAAGGCTTCTACGAGTAAGCTGCTGTACACCTATATCTCAGAATGTACTGATAGTACTGACTCGCGCGTAAAGACGTCGCTGGTACGGCCAAATCCGGCAGGGCCTCTACCTCATCAACGCCCGGACCCTCGACGCCTAGAGACATCGAGAGCGACGATGACCCGAACTCTCCTGTAGAGCCAGTCGAAAATGAAGAAGAGATACAGAAGGCGGTTGACCGCTTCTCGCTTGCCGCATACCAGGACAAAGTCAAGCGCGGCCCTATGGATAGTGCCTCACGATATTTTGGGGATAACGGACGGCGTGACTTTTCCTACCTACCACTAAAGCCCGACTACAAGAGCCGCCCTATCTGGATCGATCCGCTGAAGGGTAAAATAATCCTCGAGAACTTCAACCCACTGGCCGAGCAGGCTAAGGATTTTCTTATCACGATCGCCGAACCCGTATCCCGCCCGACCTTCTTGCACGAGTATTCCTTAACTCCGCACAGCCTTTACGCTGCGGTCTCGGTTGGTTTACTGCCCCAGGATATTGTGAACACTCTCGACCGTTTCTCAAAGACGCCACTCCCGCAGTCCATCATAGGCTTCATCCGAAGCTGCGCTTCTAGTTATGGTAAGGTCAAATTGGTCATCAAGGATACAAAGTACTTCGTCGAAAGCAATGATCCTGAAGTACTACAAAAACTACTCAAAGACCCTATAATAGGCCCATGCCGAGTTCAGGGTACGGAAACGGTCACTAATGCTCCATCTATGGGTGGACTCGTCATCCCTGGAACATCGAATGCGGCTGGCGTCCAACAAGCCCAACTACAACAAGGCGAACATCAACAACCAGAGCACGCAGAAAAGACACAGCCAGAAAATCCTTTTGATGCTTTGCGGGAGGATGACGACGACGATAACCAAGAAGCCGTACATGCCTTCGAAATTCCCGATACGAGCGTGGAGATAGTCCAAAAACGTTGTCTCGAGATCCAGTTTCCCATGCTCGAAGAATACGACTTTCGGAATGATGATAGAAACGCAAATCTGGAGATTGATCTTCGGCCCGCGACGCAAATCAGAAGCTATCAAGAGAAGAGCCTCAGCAAAATGTTTGGCAACGGACGAGCTAAGAGTGGCATTATTGTTCTGCCTTGCGGTGCGGGTAAAACCCTGGTTGGCATCACTGCTGCATGCACAATCAAGAAAGGCTGCATTGTTCTTTGTACAAGCACGATGTCAGCGCATCAGTGGCGTCAAGAGTTCCTGAAGTGGTCAAACATACGACCTGAAGATATTGCCGTTTTCACAGCTGACAGCAAGTCAAAGTTTCCAGGGAATACGGGTATTATTGTCACAACCTATCCGATGGTAACCCAATCTGGCAAGCGAGCCTACGACTCGCAAAAGATGATGGACTTCTTGACCGGACGAGAGTGGGGTCTGATGCTCCTAGACGAAGTTCACGTGGTTCCTGCACAGATCTTTCGAAAAGTGTCTCATTCTATCAAGAGTCATGCGAAGTTAGGACTGACTGCAACCTTACTACGAGAGGACGATAAGATTCAAGATCTCAATTTTCTTATCGGACCCAAGTTATTCGAGGCGAACTGGATGGAACTCTCTGAACAAGGTCACATTGCGAAAGTTCAATGTGCCGAGGTGTGGTGTCCCATGACGACGGAATTCTATGATGAGTACCTGCGAACGCAAGACCGTAGTCTCAAGGCCAATCTTTACGTGATGAACCCGCGTAAAATCCAAGCGTGCCAGTTTCTTATAGACTATCACGAACGGCGCGGAGACAAAATAATCGTGTTTTCGGACAACGTCTACGCGCTGCAAGCTGTTGCTTTAGCTCTCAACAAGTCCTACATCTGCGGATCGACAGGGAACACAGAGCGCATGCAGATACTCGATAATTTCATGCATAACCCAGCTATTCGAACTGTTTTTCTCTCCAAGATCGGCGATACGTCTCTTGATCTACCTGAAGCCACATGTCTAATCCAAATATCGTCTCATTACGGGTCGAGACGTCAAGAGGCACAGCGACTGGGTCGTATTCTTCGAGCTAAGCGAAGATCAGATGAGGGCTTCAACGCGTTCTTCTACTCACTGGTATCGAAAGACACAGCCGAGATGTATTATTCTACGAAAAGGCAAGCTTTCTTAGTTGACCAAGGCTATTCGTTCAAGGTGATTACACAGTTGGCGGGAATGGACAAAATGGAGGGACTGGCGTATAGTACACCGCGAGAGCGTCGTGAGCTCCTTCAGAAACTTCTCGTGGACGCGGATAAGAAGCAAAGCGAGCTTGCGGAAGACACAGATGATCTTTTCTATACTGCGTCTAAGAGGAGGCGCGTGAGGCGCACGGCTGGCACTTTGGGCGAACTCAGCGGAGGGCAGGACATGGCGTACATTGAGCAAAAGAAGAGCATGAACAAGGCGCTCAAGAAGAAGCCACAACAAAACGTTTTCTTTAAGAAGATAGCCCGAGAGAAGCAGAGACTCAAGGATCAACGGTAATGTACGATAGAGGTCTTAACGTTAAGGGCTTGCCGTGAATTCTTGGGAGCGGACAGTTATTGCCTATTCCTTGTCGGCTCTGGGGTATCCTAAGGAATGTGATTAATGCGTGGAGAGCAAATATACAACTTTGCGGTAAGTAGGAAACTGTACCCCGACTCATGGTTCGATGATAGGTGACAACGTGTCAGAGGGTGTCAGAGGGAGGAAGAAGTGTTACCCCCTGCGGCGTTCTCATATCATGATCAAGATAGTACGTTGGCGGTGTGTAATTTTCTTCTCATGATACAGCATAGCTTTGGTCCTATCACAATCGTCGATACCACCACATGGGCGGTCGGAGATGCATGCTCCGGGGTCGGCTCCCACAAGGGCTCATTTCGAGGAGATTTTGTTAAACTGTTCTCAAAAAAACAAACAGTCTCATCGAGATATATGTAGTCGTTTTTGCAAATTCCGGTTAGCGCCGAAAGGTGCCATTGGAGGCAAATAGCTTCAGTCCCAGTTTCAGCCCTCTGTTTGCCATACCTACCCTATCCAGTCTAGCTCTCACCGGGGCAGTTGAAATCCCGAGAAATACCTACTGCATACATATGTATAAATAAACTTGCAAGGTTATGCGAGCTTTTGGATGACTGATGACGTCATCGAACTGACACGTTGAATCTAGCACATTTGTGGAAAAGGACTCTATCCGACGCGTCGCATCCTTGTACTTAGTACAATAGGAGCTTTACTTAGTGCACACGACCCAGGTTACATCGGAAAGATTGCTTTTGGAGAACTATCTAGATAAGTCGTGCTTCTCCAACTTCTTGAGTGGTGAAACACGGGCTCGTTATAGAAAGAAGCCTCAGAACGACCCTTTCCTCGTGCGCCTCCGTCTTTCGGAAGGCTGCGATAGCTTGGAATGCTGTAGCGCGCAGGGATGGCGTTGGAGTAGGTATGTATAGCAGAGCACATTGTTTGGCTAACAGGTGACCACACTCTCCTGCGTAACGGCAACGCAACGTTGGGGAACGACAGGGGATAGTACTCACATAGTAGAAGAAGAGGAGGACGTAAAAGCCTCCAATCTGGCAATCTCCAATCTCCAACCATGGTGCATGTTATAGTACATGTTATGCATATTATGCATTCCTACATTCTTATCAGCTCGGCTATTGATGGTTGAGAAACAAAATTCTACACATCGAAAAAGAAAATGGTAAGCAGGCGTGCATACCACCTATAGCAGGCTCTGGTGCCAGGTAGGGAATTAATTAATTGGCTTTGTGTAATTCTGTCGTGCACATATACAAAATTCCTGTCACTAAAGCTCTACCTCCCTGAGTAATCGCCCTTCGGGCTTATTCTGCTCAGCTGGTATCGAGTTGAGACAATTCTATGAGACAATCGACCACTCATGGTTAAGGGCCGGTCCATAGTCGCATTATTTCGGAACGCGCAAACCACCTCCATAGCATAGCTGGGCAGGTTCTCCGCTACGTGTAGGTGTGTGTGCGGAATACCAGTGTATGCATAGAACCATGTTTGGAGGTGCTAAAGCATTCAAAAACTTTTTCCATTCGCCTATTCAACCCCATGATTAAATTTTCAAAATTCGAGACCCCCAGACTATACGTAAAAGACAGACCAGAAACAAAGCTAGAAGGCTAGAACCCGGGCCGCTTATACGTACATACCTACAGTGTCTGGGACTAGGTACCAAACGACCTCGGTACGCTACGCTACTTACTTAGAGATAGACGTTACGTGACAGGTAGGTAATGTAGTAAGGAGGTAATGACTGTGCTACTTATTACCTATTATCTACATAGAGAGGGAGATACGAAGACTAGTGAGCACTAGCATATACAGTGCGATACACAGTGTATTAGTGTGCAAATTGGGCTTACACCGACCAACCATGCAACATGCAACTTTCTTTCCATTGTTATTCATCATCTCCATAGCTATCACCCTATGTACAGGTATTATTTGTATTCTGTAAGGTCTTGTGTATTGTGCTCCAACGAAGACCCGCCTAGCTATCATTGCATCAATACATCAACAAACGATCAACCTATAACTCTTCCACCCTCCGTCTATCTACCTGCTGTTTCCTTTCATCTGTCTATCTACTCCTCTCTCTCTCTCGCTCCTATATCTTAGCTGTTTTAAGTCCTGTTCGCCACCGATGCGAGCAACTCCTTTTCTTGCTTGAGTAAGTCGATAGAAACCAAGTCCCTATTCTTACTTCTGAGGCGCATCGGACCATCGGGCTCATAGGTCAAACCGAGCTAGCCAAGTTCACTGTTAAACCTCCATCTAAGACTTGACTCCTGGAGAGCCAAGCCAAGAGGCTCGCCTCTTGGCTTGGCATTGTGCTGAACAAGTCCACTTATCAATCTCTCCCTAATTCATCCTCATTGAAGCTGTTCTAGCTATCAAATGTTGCTATCGTTCACTTCCTCCTCGCAAGCATAGAATGCCATTGTACCCCAAGTCCCTGTTTATACCCGCTTTATCCCTCACTATGCCAGTTATTGTGCATGCGAGTGGCACATAACCTATAAGTAGCTTTGTGCTAACTCGCTCATTGCAGCATCCTCGAATCTCCTGATCCCACAATGCTCTGGAATCCTCTTGCTATTATCAACGACCTGAATCACCAGGTCCACGAAACCATCAGCCTCTAACACTAATAGCTCACCTTTGCTTTACCTTGATTGCTCTACACACCTAACACTTCTATTTGACCGATTGGTCACTCCTCTTCACGACTATGGGGAACATGCGTGAGCATCTGATGAAAGGGGTTCAGGCTCTCCGGCCGGCCTTCCTCTCGAAACATCCTCACTTTAATTTTATCTCCATCCACTGTAGGTTATGCCCCGACCGTGGCTATATTTGAACGTGTTCGTTGTTAACCATTCTATAGATTTTTGGATTGTTGGATGGACTATAGTTGGTTCCATTCTAATGTATGCTACGGGCCGTGGCCAGCTAGCTTACATCGACGCTCTCGCCTTTGCCGCGGGTGCCAATAGCCAGGCTGGTTTAAACACCGTAGACGTCAACCTCCTCAACACCTTTCAGCAGCTTGTCATGTATTTCTGTGCTCTTCTATCCAACCCCATCACCATCCACTCTTCCGTGGTTTTCCTTCGGTTATACTGGTTCGAGAAACGGTTCCAGCATATTGTTCAAGAGGCGCGATCACGAAGGGCCACCATTAGTAAATCACGCTCAAAGGCCCAAATAGACACGTCAACCGTTGAACGGGGATTAAACACCGATGATGCACGCGACATTGGAACGTCGGCGCAAATGACTAATAATGGCATGTTGCTGGAGTATTCCATGAACGGAGCGATAAAACCAGACCCCCTTGCAAATACATCTGGATCAGAAGATGGGTCAGAGCACATAGATCCGATCGCAGAACCGCAGTTGCCTCCTCCTCAAATCAAATTCGCAAAGGAAGTGCGGAGAAGTGATGCAGTAGAGGATGACGACGAACCCCCTGTTCTCTTACCCGAAAAAAGGCCCCATGCCGATCATATTGCTATTCTTGAGAAGCAACGCAAGGCCGATAAGAATGTACTCAGAATCCCTGGGCCTCGAGACGCCGATATGGGAGCTCTCCCTGAAGAGTTTGACCCAGACAACCCGCACGGGAGACGAGAAACAAGCCTGGAGCGACCGCGAACGCCACACCGACCGTCACCGCATGGAGAACGGCAACAAACCATTACTATCACTGAACCTGATAAGCCCAGAAAGGAAGAGCATAGCATGGCGAAAAACGCGGAAGATTCGGAACCGGCGGTACATGACTCCGGAGTTCTCAGATATAGAAGGCCGAGATCAGGAGACAGGCTCAACCGAAACGACACTATATCTACACTACAGGACCATGCTAATAACCCGCTACGTCGCATCAAATCCGTGTTAACGCAAAGCAAAGATGTAGATCCCATGCCGTATTTGAGTTGGCAGCCAACGATAGGTCGAAACTCACAATTCGTTGATTTAACCGAGGAGCAAAGGGAGGAGCTCGGTGGTATCGAATATCGTTCTCTAAAGACGCTGGCATTGGTCCTCACAATCTACTTCTGGGGGTATAGCCTACTCGGAATCGTCACCTTGGTCCCATGGATTCTGCACAACAACGACTTCTACGGTTCGATTGTAGAGGCAGATGGCGTCAACCGAGTATGGTGGGGGTTTTGGACAGCCAATTCCGCATTCATGGATCTTGGGTTCACATTGACCCCTGACAGCATGAATTCATTCAACACGGCCATTTTCCCGTTACTTATCATGTCATTTCTCATCATTTTGGGGAATACTGGATTTCCTGTTGCATTGCGCTTCATGATCTGGCTTGGCTCTCTGATTGCGCCCCGTGGTTCCGGTCTTTGGGAAGAGCTTCGGTTTCTTCTTGATCATCCTCGACGGTGTTTTACATTGCTCTTTCCTTCGAATGCTAACTGGTGGCTCTTCTTCATTCTCGTGGCCCTCAACGCCATCGACTTAATATTATTCATTGTTCTCGATGTAAGTTGCAACCCCCCTAACACTCCCCCCCATGCTTTTTCTTTTCTTTCCTTTCTCGTAACATCTGTGACAAGGCTAACTGTTTTCATAGCTTGGTCGTGGGGCAATTTCAGAATTGCCATTACATATTCGATTCCTGGACGGCTGGTTTCAAGCTGCATCGACTAGAACTGCTGGATTCTCGTGCCTCAACCTAGCTGAACTACACCCGGCAGTGCAGACTTCGTACTTGATTATGATGTATATTTCGGTGTTCCCTGTGGCCATTTCTATCCGTCAGACAAACGTCTATGAAGAGAAATCGCTCGGCGTCTATGAAAGCGTTAATGACACTGACGACGACGAGCAGCCTAGTATATCCTACTTGGGGACCCATTTGCGACGCCAGCTCTCTTTCGATCTGTGGTACGTGTTTCTGGGGTACTTCATTCTGACTATTACTGAAGGTCCTCGCCTTATGTCCGGGGAGATTTCTATGTTTGCCGCGCTCTTTGAAATTGTCAGTGCTTACGGTACCGTGGGGCTGAGTTTGGGATATCCGAATACCAACGCATCACTCTCTGCGCAATTTTCCGTTCTTGGAAAGCTCGTCATCATTGCTATGATGATTCGCGGTCGTCATCGCGGTCTTCCCTACGGACTCGACCGTGCCGTCCTATTACCCAGCGAGAACCTCAACCGGAAGGAGGTAGAAGATGCTGAGCTGAGACTGCAGCAGCGCCAGTCCGTCGTATCGCTTCCCGCCGACCGCCGGCCCTCGAGCATGCGACGAGGTCGCAGTCTCAGTATGGACCGAGGCAATATTATTACGGGGTTTTTGCACGTCGGGCCCTCATTCTCGATGTCTAAGTCAGAGGCTAGGCCAGACCTGTCGTCTGGGTTTTCTAGGCCAGACACATTACGAAGATATACTAGTGTTGCCTCGGCTAGGACCCGCGAATCTCAGGATCAGGATCCTCTGGACCCTAGAGCTCGCAAACCCGAACCACAACCAGGCTTCACCTCATAGTGGAGGGGAAGCACGTTAGACAAGTCGCCGCCGATCTCGGATCGTACCCAAGCAATATCGCTACCTCTAGACCAAGATATGTCGAAGCAGCGACCAAACCCCTCGCTAATATCCTTGCCGACCTTCCAAAGCCCAATACATAGGCGACATATTGGCCGAAGCAGCCGGGTACAATGGTATCTAGGAAGCACTGGATAACGATATATGATGATGAAAACATAATAGTGCTAACGGAATAGGCGTTCTGGGGCGATAGACATTAGAGCGCGCCTCGTCTCTATAGATTTATTTTTTTGTTACTAAAGGGGGAGGCTCACGCCCGAGCACGGATAGAAAATTTTGCAGGCTGGAGCAAGTTTTTAGCGTAGTGCCACCGCTGAGTGGACATTATCTTGCTATGGTCACTTACGAGAGCGATTACCATCGATTACTTTAGCTGTCATTTCTAGCGAGGCATGAGTAAAGATCGGATCGCTTTTCTTGCAGCCTGGCCTGCTTTACAAAGGGTAGAGGAAATGCCTCGCATCTCTGCCCTTGACAAATTGGCATTGTCCGTCGGGCATGGGAGGATTTTTGATATTATTTGCATAATTGTTAGCGAGCGTGTGCATTACATATATAATATACCACATAATTTTATCCCTTGGTTGAACTATCAATTTTAGGCATACTACGCCTTAATTAGATGATTCCATCGTGAACCTTGCATACATTACTAAGGGTGATATAGTTGGAGTTGTGTTTTTAAAAGCATAGAGGTAGCCAGTAATTCCCCCCACCATTTTACACCTCTACCCTTGCTAGTAGTTATGAGCTCTTCTTGCATACACTAGGGAGTTATTTTCTAATGTGTTTCCATTGGGATAAGCTATCTAAAAGTGTAACAGAGAGGAAACAAGCAGGCCATAGCGCCCAACGTTAATTCTACATCTTGCGCGCGCACAAGCTGCATAGCAAACGAAACTATTTCGAACGACACCGCTATTTTAACAAACTTGCCAAATCACTTAGCTCGTGGGATTTAGTTACGCCCGTATGTCTGTTTAGAACAGCAAATGCTTCCGGCAAATACGCCAGACGCCTTTCTTGCATGTAGTAGCAGTGGTAGTACATTATCTATAGATATATATGTACAAGATATGCAGGTCGGGATTAGCTCAGTATAGCGATAAAATCTATCTGGTTTTCGCTTCCCGGCGCCGCCATCGTGCTCAGTTCTGAAGTTTCATCAGCATGGGCTTCTGGAGCAATGAATGGTCTTGGCTTCCGCGGGATGTTGTTTAATCCCTGGAAGCCTTATCCCCTTCACCTCGTCCCTTCCTCTATAAGCCTCCGTAGTGTATCAAGTTAATTCGGGCTATCACGTAGACATGCCATTTACTCCTCCACGAGCGGCCCCTACCTCCTCGTGCCCTTGGCGGCCTTGGCGGCGGCGGCGGCCTTGGCCTTGCCCTTGGAGGAGCTGAAGATGTTGCGGGTGCGGCGCCAGGCGGCGACGTGGTGGTCGACGTTGCCCATGTCGTGCTTGGGCTGGCGCAGGTAGGTGAGGCGGGCGCGGCGGGCGCGCTTGGGGCGGCGGCGGACGATCTCGACGCCGACGACGTTGGGGCTGTAGACCTTGTACCACATCTCGACGCCGACCTTGGTGAGGTGGTTGCGCAGCAGGATGGCGGTGTCGACGCCGGCGCGCCGCACCGACATGCAGACGCCCGCGAAGGGCTCGCCGCGCCGCGTCGTCACCTGCAGCACGTCGCCCACCTTGACGGCGTCCTGGTTCGACCGCGAGAACAGCTGCGTGCGCATGCCCTTCGGGTCCAGCCGCCGGATCTGCTGCGCGTGGTACGCCTCCAGGGCCGCTGGCGTCGTGGACCGCGAGGAGGGCACGCGGGGGTAGACGGCGAACTTGGAGCGGATGGGCGTGTTCGGGTTTTTGGGTTTCAGGGAGTCTGGCGGATGCGTTAGTGATTTGTGAGCTGGGTTTAGGTGATGGGAGGTCCTGCTGCGGAGGACGACGTACGCATATATGGTTTGGGCGGTAGCGGTATCGGTGTTGCTGCCGGCGTGGGAGGGGGAGGCGGAGGAGGCTCTGCGGCGGAGGGGGTTGTTGGTGTTGTCTCGGTTGCCATTGTGCGCGGGGATGGCATTAGGCGTTGCTGACGAGCATGCCTCAGCACGCTCTTCCAGGCGCCGAGTGGCCGCCGGGCGGATTGTGTGAGCATTGTGTGGTGGTTGTGGTATCGATGGGCTCGAGACGCTCGAGACGGAATTGTCGACGGCCTGTCTTTTCCGCTACCTACAAAAAGTTGTCGTCGCCGGCCGTTAGAGCTACTTAGGTACCTACCTAGGTAGATACAGGGGACTTGGTCTCCAATTGATAGGGTGGAGAAATGTTGTTGCGCCCTGTGCTCTAGTGGCCTGGGGAGCGCTGAGCCGGATGGCCTAACCCCTTCAGGCTTAGGTAGGTGGGGGATTCCTTGGCACGTTAAATCGTCGAAACCCTCTGTATGTAGTAGTAGTGACTTGGAAATTTTACAGGTAGACTCTAGACTCTAGAGCCTACATACATACACACCACTTCATCAACGCAGCAGCTTCAATCTCGAATTGTAGAACCGATAGGTATCGCAAAAGGGTTGGTTCGATCGAGAGCAAATGTCGAGAACATCGGTGCTGGGCGCCGTTTGTGCCAGCAATGGCACATTCGGGGCCACAGCGAGGAGAATCGCTGGCCAGCAGCAGCTCCAGCAGCAGTTCCGGAGCTTCACATCTACACTGCAAAGAAATGGTATGGATATTTATTCTATGGTATTTCTATGGTATTTCTATATGATGGCTATGTAAATGCTAATTGAGCCAATTGTCCAGTACACATCACACAATTCACGCCGACCTCGTCGCCCGCCCTCGACAGTCTCCTCGACAGAATCCGCACCAAGATCATCCTGCCCGCTTACCTCCCCGAGACGCAGCGGAAGAAGATCTACTCGCCGAAGTGGAAGAAGAAGCTACAGGCCGATCCCATCATCATCGAGATTGACGGCGAGGTCCACAAGTTCCGCTACCAAAACCTAATGACCGATGTACCCAGCACGCGCAAGAGTCTGATCGCCGCCGTCTCGCAGTTCGAGACGGCCGCCGACTTTGCAAATCTCAACCCCTTGCTCGATGGTCTTCATTATGCCGGCCGCAAGCTGGAGCTCTCTACCTACGCGGGGCTCGTGCGCAGGGCGGGCATAAAGGGCTACATCTACGACATCATCGACTGCGCCCGCAGCGCCCGTCGCACCGGGCTCAAGTTGGATACGAGCGAGAAGGTCAACATGGTGTTGCACTTTGTGCAGCTGAAGGCTCGTGACGCCGATTGGGACGAGGATGCGACGAAACAGGCCCTGCGCTGGGCCGAAATGGTCGTCGACATGCTCCAGGAGGAGACGCACCAGCCCACGCGCAGCAAGGACAACCCCCCTCTACCCGGCGAGCTACCCTTGTACCGCGACCCCATGGTCCTAGCCGCGCCGCTACATCTTGCTGCCGTTCTCGTGGCACAGCATGGGGCTGGCGAGAAAATCCTGGAGAAGGTGAACAAGCTCGCGCGCGACATCCTGATCACATGGCCCGAGGGCACAAAGTTGAAGGAGGTGCAGCCCGCCGATCTCTACAGGGACCACGACAAGATGGGCTTCCTGTGCTCACCCAGCAAGTTCCTCGCTATTGCTTCTCCGCTTTTACACGGCCTCGAGACCGCCGTCAAGGTCGCCGAACCCGAGCTTGCGGCCCAGCTACAGACACGGCGTGACACGCTGGCGGCCGAGGTCAAGGAGGCACGCGAGTCGCTACCGGAAGGAGATTTCAGGGGTGAGTTTGTGTACAAGAAATTTTTCGAGGCCGAGGCAGAAGAAGGAACACAGTTGTAAAGAAGTGGACGCACACTATTGTCATGCCGCACACCCTAAACCCCTATTTGCTGTATATATAGATAGATGGAATTTCGATATATACAAAAGATCTCTATTTGATCAGCCTCAAACCTCGTTCAGGCTAATCGCAACCGCTTTACTATGTAGCGTACGTGCCCACACGTGCTCGGACTTGTTCAGTGTGTCTAGCTAGTCTTAATACAACCACGCGAAGCAATGCTATGACTTCTCTACCCTCTCTTAAACCCCTACAACGCCGGCTACTCCAAGACTACGTACTTCTGCAGGTGCGCGGGGATGGCGCCGAGGAGGCCCTTGCTCTCGAGCCACTTGCGCGAGAACAGGCGGTCGGCGTAGCGGTAGGCGCCGTCGCAGAGGATGGTGACGACGGTGTGGCCGGGCCCGAGGCGCTCGGCGACCTCCTTGGCGGCGACGACGTTGAGCGCGCTGCTGGCGCCGAGGTAGACGCCCTCCTCGTCGAGGCAGCGGTACACCATCTCGATGCTCTTCTCGTCCGAGATATGCAGGCTGCCGTCGAGCAGGCCCACGTCGGGCGCCAGGTTGTCCGTGACGCGGCCCTGGCCGATGCCCTCGGTGATGCTGCCGCCCCGCCGCTCCGCGAGCGTCCCGCCGGACTGGATGTACGAGTGCAGCACCGAGCCCGGCGGGTCCGCGAGGTAGCTGCGCACGCGGCCGCCCGAGGCCTCCTTCAGATACCGCGTGATGCCCGCGAGCGTGCCGGCCGTGCCCGTGGCGCACGTGAAGGCGTCGACGGCGCCGGCCGTCTGCGCCCAGATCTCGGGGCCCGTCGTCTCGATGTGCGCGCGGCGGTTCGCCGTGTTGTCGAACTGGTTCGTCCACACCGCCTCCGCCGCGTCGCCCGTCTCGTGCCGCAGGCGCTCGGCGTGCCGCCGCGCCTGGTGGTTGTAGTTGTCCGGGTGGTCGAAGGCGACGGCGGGCACGGGGTACACCTCGGCGCCGAGGAGGCGCAGCAGGTCGATCTTGCCCTGCGACTGCGTGTTGGGCATGTAGATGACCAGCTTGTACCCCCGCGACCGGCACACGTGCGCCAGCCCGATGCCCGTGTTGCCCGCCGTGCCCTCCACCACCGTGCCCCCCGGCCGCAGCAGCCCCCGCTCCTCCGCGTCCTTCACCACGTACAGCGCTGCGCGGTCCTTGACTGAGCCGCCCGGGTTCATGAACTCGGCCTTGCCGAGGACGTTGCACCCTGTCTCCTCGGAGAGCTTGTTTAGCCTGATGAGGGGGGTGTTGCCGATGGCTGGGATAGTCGTTAGTGAGAGAGAGAGACCTAGTGAAGGAATAAACAGTTTATGCGGTTTCAATTGAGACGTATTTTAAAATAATGTATATTTAGAACAGCTCTTATGAGTCTGTCGTGAGTCACAAACATCTTCGACAGAGCTTTGAGCTCAGCAGCGCAGAAGAGCTGAACTCGGCGCATAACGTAAAAACACAACCAGAAAGGATGACGATGGTTTTAACAACATAACATACCGCCAGTAAGTCCCTTCGCGATACCCTGCGTCTTCGAGACGGCAAGCGTGTAAGCGCTGGGTTCATGAGCGGCCGCGGGAGTGACGGCTCTGCGCGCCGCCGTCGTCGCGAACCGCCGGACGCCTTGACGGAACATACTTTTTGTCTTATCAAAAAGACTCGATTGTGTCTTATATGTTTAGAAAAAAATATGGTGAGGAAGCCGATTGATAAACTCTCAGTAGCGCCTCTCGTGGGGTCGCAATATTATGATTGCACGAGGGCCTATTAACTTATTAAATAAGTCTACTATGTAGAAGTTATGAAGGTAAGTTGGGGAAGGTAAGTCTATCAAAGTCTCGAACCCAGAGTTTTTGGTGGGGGCATTTTGGCTTCAGGTTCCTGGTCCCGCCGCCACCTCTCCCGAGCCGGCGGCTCCTGGATCACGCCATTGCCGGAAGCCACGAGCAATGGTTTTCACTACCAAACGATTAGACACTCCAATGAGGGTTATGTAAGTTTATTAAAACTATATCTATTTCTTGAAAATAAAAATAAAAATAAAAATAAGTACATGTCTAAATGAAAGGGAAAAAACCCCCTTTTGAACTGATGAGAACACCAAGACCCATGATAATAAAAGCCAGGTCCGGTCGAGTAGAATACACTCTTAAAGTATGGAATACCCCTTTACGCTTATTCCAGCCGCAGTTATCAGTCCACTACTTAAAGTTAACATTCTCGGAAGCTAAATTAATGAATAATGTTCGCTAGAGCCTCACTCTTACGAAAGTTAATACTTAAGTCGCAGCGCAAGTAGTAATGTCAAAAGATAACAATATGCAAACAACGAGCTTAATATCAAATTGGCTAAGTCATGTCTGATGCTGGAAGAGACCTCCGCATGTGTCAAACCCTAACTACTAGGCTGCTATTCCTTCATTATGATCGAGGGTTGAATAGACCAAGAACGCCTATGTATATACCATTTTTCACGCGCCAGGGGCTGTAGTCTTCACGTATGGCGAAGGAAATAGTCCCTTCGCGCCCATATAGGACCCAAAACACCAGTCCCCATTGACATCCTCAATCTCACGAACCTCAGCACCCCGAGGAAACATCAACTCGTCATCTGCGTCTGGCGCCGGGTACCACGACCATACAGCGCCTCCTCTTAGACCAGCCCCGCCATCGGGAGGGAGCTCGTGCTGATCCTGCTCCTCGGGCGGACTGGCCGCCACACTTACAGTCACAAGGCGTTGTACCTTTGAACCTCCAACATACCAGCACCATTTCTGTAGTGACTTATCGCTCTCGTGCGCCTCAGTCGATAGTCCACTTCCGCCGACAATGTCTCGTATGACCACACGGTTCTGTCCATCTTTTCCCTCGGTGAAGCCGACGACGCTCATACGATGGCCGCGCAAACACCGCCGCCAACCTGCCGGGCCGTTATCGGCAGAAAGACTACCATTCCGTAGGAGGCCGCCATAACAGTCAAGGCAGACATCGTAGTCCCCGGGCTGTGTCTCCGGGACAAGAGTGCTTGTGCATGCACCACAGTGATAACGGCGATCTGAAGGTGGTATAGAGCGTTGACAAAGATCGCATGTCGTTATAAATGTCAAGGGTCTAAAATTGCCGACATGGGTCGCATTAGGGCCGGTGAGCAGTGTTGCTGAGCGCGGCCGACGATGTCCTTGTGCTTGTCCGAGCCTGGGACTGCCAGGTGGAGTAGATGTGAAGTTGGGTGAGGAAGGGGAAGGGAGAGGCGAAGGGAGTGGCGAAGGGAGGGGGGAAGGGAGTGGTGAAGAGAGGGGTGAGGGCGAGGAAGGCGGTGGCATATATGTCAAAGGAAGCAAAGGATGCGTGCAAGCGTAGCCCTGGTTTACGCAGGGGTTGCAGAATCCCCAGTCCCCTTCATTACACGTATTGCATCGCCAATAGCACTCATTAGCCCAGACGCTACAGCGCACACAGAACATACCACTCTCAAGGCGGTTCGCGGGGTCTTCTGTCGTGAGGGTCTTGCGGCCTTCGGCGCCACCTGGCGTGGAGTGAGGTGGAAGATAACGATTGGCGGTGAGCTTATGCGGGAGATCAAGAGCATGGTCAACGGTAGCACGTTGTCGTTCCCATTTCTGGAGCGCAGCATACCCAAACCCGTACCAGTGTAGACAGCCCTTCCCTTCCCGATAACATTTCAAGCATATATTCCACTTGCCACTGGCACAATGCGCACAATTAAAGTGCAGTTCATATTCGATATGAGGCCGCTGACAGCGTGAGCATGTGATTGATGGTTCTTGGTAAAATTGCGATCGTGTCCGTTGGTGATGTGTTCGGTGTGGTGAAGATATCAATCCCAGGCTAGGCAGTGGGCTTTGAGGCGCGACTAGACTTGAGGGTCTCCGGCGTCGTTTAGAGCGCTCGCCACCGGAGTCATCACTAGGAGAAAACAAAGGTCGAGGGGTAGGGTTTTGAGGTGCTTGCGCTGCTGCGGAAGCTCGTCCGCTGAAAGATAAATCTCTTGTAACACTGCTAGACTGTTCACCTGATGACAGAGTGCTTGTAGGATTCTCCATCGGCATGCTGGAGCTTCGCCCGTCTGCAACAGAGGGCCGGCGGCTAGATGGATCAGAGCTCTGGGATCGTTGAGTTAAGTCAGTCTGAGACCGCGCTGCTGGGTTTACCTCGGCTGTCCTCGGTCGAATGGGGTCAGTTGCACTCCTAGCGCCAGTTGACGTCCTCCGTTGTCGCCTTTCAGGATCACCATAAACATCTAATCGTCCAGATGTAATCGGTGGGCGACGGTCATCTGCTTGGCTTCCTACACTCGAATCTCTAGGCGTGTGTGCCGAACTTGACCTCTGCCTACTAGCTGGGCGTAAGGTGTCCGTGATAGGGGGTCTTACTAGAGGCAGGGAGGTCTGCGAACGACTCGAAGAGGCAGCTACATTGCTTCTTCTTGTAGATTCCGCCTGTGACCGTTCTCTCTGTCGTCTTCGGTACGCCTCGGTAATCTTGCGACTCAGCTCGTCGTTCTGGCTTAGATCAATGTTATCCAAGTCCAAGCCGTCTAGAAGACCCTCCTCTTGTATCTGGCGGGCAAATTCGTCGATCTCGCGTTCCACATCTCTTGAATCAACATTTGAGGAGCTGATCAGGGACCTTATTGACGACTGATGTTCGACATGTCGTGATCTTGTAGCCGAGGAATCGCGAGTAGATGGTCGTAAATCAGATCGGTGCCGTGACTCGCTACGGCGCCGTCGTCGCTCATCAGAGGATAGTGAATCGGGGTGCAGCATTCCAACTGAGCCAGCCCGATGTCTAGGCTCGTCTTCCCGCGGGGGTCGGAGTCGTGTGTCTCGGCTAGCATCCCGCTCCGATCTGCTTCTGCTACCGCCCTCGGACCGACTGTGTTCACGGCGTCTCCGTGCCGAGGGCTCGACACCAGCATCACGCAAGCTCATCGCGCGTGCCTGTTCTATCATCTGCCGCTCCAGCTGGTCTGCCCGTAGCTCTTCGCCAGACCGCTCGGGTAGGCGAACCTGAGGAAGAACATCATCTCCGGGCTTGTACTTCTGACGTAGTTCGTCTTGTTCCGCTTCCGGCCTTGCCTTATCAGGGTTCGAGGCCAGGAAGATATCGAGCAGGCTCGTGACGGTAGCATTGCGACGCGTATCTCGGACCGATGCACGGCATGATGGGCAAGTGAAGACGTTAGCTCCAGGAGCAGGAGGCGTCGGCGAGGTCTCGGCGGATCGCTTCTGCCACTCAAACCAGTCTTTCAAACAAGAGCCGCAGAAAGTATGCAGACAATCGAGGAGCGTCAGGGGTTGGAAAAGAAGTTCGGTGCAGATCTAGGTCGGTAGGTAGGTAGTTAGTGAGTTAGCTAGTTAGTAGATATATACAGAGTAGATGCATGTGTTGTTCGGTTCGCCGGTTCGCCGGTTCGCCAGTTCGCCTTTGTTGGCAATCTCCAGGTCGCGGGGATTGCTTCTATGCCCCATGCCTATACACAAAAGAGCGCCGGCACCAGCACCACCAAAGCCCCCCCACCATATCGCATATCGGAGAGATGATGAACTTACCGAGCAATTTAATTCCCTTTCCAGGTCAACCCCTGATTTCGTAGGAGCCATAGCCGCTTCCAGGCAAGAAAAGCTACTCGGGGCCCGAGTGACCTCACAAAAAGTATATCTGTCTAAATGATATCGTATTTAAAAACGAAGGAGACGGCAGCGCATAAGGCAAGTTGTCAGCCTTAGTAGCAGCAGTATATAGCACGTGGAGTACCTAAGGCATCTGCCTAGGCAAGGAGGTATAGAGATAGGTACCAGTAGTACATATCAGCTGAATTTAGCTGGCGGATAAAAGTACCTTGATTGGCCTACCTCACATGTACTATATTTACAATGTACTCCATGCAGCATCGTCACACGCCATGCGGCTCATTCCGACCGCCATATTTCAACCTTGAACAGGAAACATGCGCATGAGCCTAACCTCAGACTTAGTACGCTTACTTAGGCAGGATACCACCTATCTATGTAGATACATACCTACCTAACATAGTCATTATAAGGCGCCTCAGTTATTCGTTCGAAAACGACATTCTACTATTCGTAAACGATGCCTAACTCTTTTGGGAGAAACCCCGCACGAACCTATGTACGTACGTAGTATAGGTACATGTGTTCTGCACAAGGCTTTAAGCGGCAACAGGTTCAACCTCGAGTACGCCTATCAAGAGGCTAGAGGGATCCTACCTAAAAGTCAGATTATCGCATCTAGCTAACTCAGCGCATGCCTACTAAAAGTGCTACCCGTAACATTATAGAAGTCACTATAGCTAGCATGACGAGAGGCTAATGTAACCGAAAACCTAACATCTTATTCTAGAATCTCATTAGCATCAGTTCTACGTTTTAATAGTTAGTACATTTTATTAGTTTTCGGCTCATAGCAATATCTTAATGAATGTTTTGAAATTTAGGAAACAGCGTGGCCTACCTAACTACATTGGTACCTAGGTGCCCTATTGACTCGCGTTGACAACCTACCTAGGTACCTACCTATTTATAGGTACCTACCTAGGTAGTTAAGCAGCTACGTCAAGATATTAATCAATCAATCAATCGATCATATAGATCAGTTTCACACCATGACCTCAACAGCCTCATTTCCTCTATATGATCATGGCATCCCTTATATATATATAGATACTTTTTATTTTAGCTCTTTAGTTTCCAACTTAAGTCTATTACCTCCCCGTAGATCGATTCCCTTGAAATCTCGTTTACAGACACCGCGACCCTTTCACATGGCGTTTACTCTTGGCTTATTGTTACACTTCAAATCAAGACCCTTTGCGAGCCACTGTGACAGGGCGGGTGATCAAGCCACCCAAGCCACACTTCTTGTGGCTTGTAACAGCCTATGTTAGTACTTTTCATCAGAATTTAAGTTGCTCTCTTTTGCTCCCTCGCTTCGCCTCCGTACCCTAGAAGTGCTATGTGACCTACTAGACAGGCCTCTAGGGGTAGGTCGCACGGCCAACTTTACCACTCAGTAAGTACAGGTGTACAAGGAAAATGTAGGGTTTGTAATATAATCCGATTAAATGAAATAATTATTCAAGAGGTATATAATTATTAAAATCAGAACAAAGGCAGGAGACTAGGGAGGAGATGGGGAGCAAGGATCAGCAGGTGGAGCAGACTCCGAGGCCGATCTGAGCTTTGATGTATCGTCGAGGTCGGAAGCTTCTCCTTTCTTCCTGTTGGCAGCAGAGTGGATGGCAGAAAGTAACAACGGATCATATGCCAGATCAAACACATTTTCCCCCTCATTGTTTCGTATTGAGAAATCGATGGCACCTGTGTCAAGGAGAGGTTGGATGATCAGTAAAGTTCGACTCAGTCCAACCAAATATTGCCTGTCCAAGGCACAATGCAGTGGGGCGTTGCCGCTCGCGTTTCTGTTGTTCAATTGGCTCATCGAATATGGCAGAAGTGCCTTGACCATTTTATCATCCGCATAACGAGCACGACCCTTGCATGCCTCAGAGAGTGGTCCGTTTTCTTCTTTGTCGAAGTAAGTCCTCTGCGATTTTCGCTCCGCCATATTTTAATAGTAGCTGAACACATTCGACACTCCCGCTCCTGATAGCGGAAAAGATCGGGGTCATCCTAGACTCACGCTCTTTCGCATGCCATTCCTTAGGGTCAGTGTGTTGAAGCAGAAAAGACAAAACATTCGGATTCTTGCTATAACACGCCCGGACCAAATAGTTGTCACCACCTTCTAGTTTTGGCCCTGACAGATTTTCCCATGCATTATACCTCTCTACCATCGCGTACAAAGCATCGTATACCTTGGAGGCGTCTGTATGCCGGACGGGTTTATAGTTCGCGATCTGATAAAAAATACGATCAAAAGGGATACATTCTTCTCTGTTTGAAACCAATGCGAGCATGGCGTCAATAAACTCGCTTTCGCCAGAATTGATGGCTACGGCATATTGGATGATCAGAACGTGGCTGTTAGTGTACTCTCTTATCTCGTCTTTATGAGCGAGACTCATGAGTAGATCGAATAATTTTTTGTTACGTGTTTCGATGGCTGCTCCCAGTGCTGTTTTCGACGGGTACCCTTTATTTCCTGCATAGAAGATACTGCATCCGCGGCGAACGAGATACTGACATAACTCGAGCCGGCCATGCTGAGCAGCTACCCTGAGCACCTCACGGTACCCCTCTTCCTTGTTCAAATCACCGCCTTTTTGCAAAAAATCCTCAAAGAAGTCAATGTCGCCAGTTTTTGCTGCAGACCAGACGTCATTTGATTCATTCACTTTAGGAAATATGTCAGAATCCATAACCCGGCATGAATGCACCTACTTCTTGTGTTTCCGTAAATCAGAGTGTGAGGTGAAGCCGAGTGTTTGGCGAAGGCAACCGTCAACGGGGCAATCGAATTGGTTGTGATGTTGTGCAACATGCTCTTCCCGGGCTTTCTTGCTTTCAAAGTTCTCGGAAAACATGAGACACTCTAGTTGTGGGCATTTGTACACTGGTTGTCCGTTCAGAGATATAAATATTGATCTTGTTCGCGTGTCTAGGACGGAGACGTGGATTTCTTCGGTAACTTTCCTGATCGCAGAAGACAGCACTTCCAGATGCCGAACCGGATGTATAAAGCTTTCTTCGTTTAGAAAATCTCTCATGCTTTCAAAATCCGGAATGCTGTCTTCAGGAGGAACGTCGAACTCGCAATGCTTTAGAAAATCAATAAGCACAGCCCGCAAACTATTCTTGATTTCCAGGGGGACCTTTTCTGCTTTGCTAAGACTGAGGGCTGTGTGACTCTCCCACGATGATACCATGTAGTCTTGAAGTCCGTAGTACCCAGTATGTGCATGGTGTAGGATGGTATGGCGGTCGCCGTTTCTGTCGAAGGGGATATTAGAAGCTAGATACGCTGAAGAGAAGAGAGCCATTGTCGCATTGGCCGCAAGTAAATCAACGCGGCGCGTATCAATTAAGTATCTTGATCCTACGTTATTTCTTATGATGATGAAATTATAGGAAAGGAGTTCTTCCATACCGACGGGCTGTGTCATGGACTAGGCTCACTACCGAACTTGTTTGGCGAATACTAAGATCCGGCTCGTCAACTTCCACAAGTGAACCGCAAAGGGTTTTGCAGCTATCCACACGTATGTTCCGTGGGTTAGAGACTCCTGCATGTGGATCTATACAGAACAGGCACTGGATCTCGTTCAGCTTGAGTGGTCGGACCGCGCAAGTTAGCCAACGCAAAATCTTTGCTGCTGCATCCCGGCGAGTGTGATGGCGTGCTGGGTTATCGAGCACTCGGAAGACGACACGCTCGTATCTAGCACGTACTTCAGTAGTCTAGACTTGCATATATCAACAAGATCGGGGATATAACAATGCTAACGTACGCTTCGTTCAACCCAGTTGGAAATTTGACTTCGAGCTCTTGGTCTAATTCTGCGAGGGAGCCTTGGGCCATGAGATTGTCCATGACAACTTTGGCATACAAGAACATCCCTGGATAGAATAATAAGCACTTGAATGACGTCGAGAAGACCAACGTAGGTACCTTTGGCAGTCGTTGTGACCTTCTCAATCATTGTACGCTCTTCCGCTAGCTCAAGCCCAAACTTTTCTCCAATTTCCGATGCTCGACTCCTTGCAAACATGAGAATATCATTATGATGAGACCCAGCAGCGTCAAGACGGATGGAAGGATACTTGGATAGAGCCGAGTCAACTACACCGTCTCTTTGCCCTAGGGCTAATAAGCGTATCCGAGAGCCCACCTTTTCACCGTCTGGGATCACAGTCGTTGTTAGCCAGTCTAAGATCTGACGAGCCTCGTTTCCGGCACTTTTATGGTTGCATTCGTCGAGACCATCAAGAATAATCATGCATGCGGTTTGGCTTTTCAGAAGATCGGCCGTCCAGGCTTTGAGGGAAAAAAGCTGTCGTGCTTCGGAATTATTGACCACGCAACACCTACTGTATAGCTCTGGCACCATACCGGCGTCTCTGACGATGAGTTGAACTAGCAGAGAACGTAGCATGTGATCCATCGACGTTTTCGTCTCATCTGACTGTTTGAAGTAAAAGAAGAGGGTGGTTATCCCCGGTAGAGACCTTAGATGGCTGATGATACGCGATGCTAAGATTGTTTTGCCTAATCTGTTCAGTAAGACTACTAACCTTGAGTACTAGGTAAAATAGAGGGGTGTTAGACAAGAACCATACCTGCCCCAGGTATCCCGTGGATGAATAGTGCCGATTCTGGCAATGCAGTAGATTTTGTCCAATTCAGGTAGGTAGAGTCTTGGAAAATCCACTGTCCGAGACTGCTTATGACACAAATTTAAGGCATTATATTGGTCTTCCTCAACGTGGGGATGGCCCAGCTTATCGATGATTGCACTCACTTGCTGCAGATGCACTACATCCCGCTGAGCAGTCCTCTGCTCAGCAAAAGTGTTGCTTAGGTCGTAAACCTTATCCGAAAGCTTTCTGTAGGTATCTCCTAAGCAGTTTTCCATATCAGCAACCCGGCTTAACGTTCGATCTGATGATTTTTGTACAAGACCTAATATTTGGCTACGGCTGACTTGGATTTCTAAGCAGGCCGCGTCAAGTTTTAGATCATGGAGAAGTGCTCTGTGGCGTCTCAAGCTTTCGAGGATAGGCTTGAAATTGGTCTTGAACGTCTTCCAAGTCGCGTCGAAGAACTTCGTCCAAGCTAGGTATTGCAACTCGAGTTAACGAAGTGTTGCTGTCTCTTTCTATGATCGTCTCTTACCTGGCCGGGCGAAAACGCTGAGAGCATTTTGATGGAACTCTAGAATGTCGCAGAAGTATTTTTCAAGGACTTCTAGTACGCACGGAGCAGCCTTGAATAGCTGATCATATTGCTGAAGGCTCGGGATGATTTCGCCGACTTCAACATACGTGTCTAGTAGACATTCCAAGGACTCGACGCGTGCTGCGGCCAACTTGAAAATAAGTCAGCGACATTACGGCAAAACCCTCCTCTTCGCGCGAGAATAAAATGATCCTCCTACAAGTAGACTAAGTTTGATCGGCCCCTTCAAAAATATTAGTGATAGTGTCTCGTTTAATCTGGATCGAATCGGCTTACCCAAACGAAGGCCACAACGTTTGATACATTGAGGAAGATTTGTACTAGCTGCTCGATTTGACCCATGGCCTCGATGAAATGTGATATTCTTCTCAGACTGCGCAGCTTTTTCATTGAACCAAGCCGGTTCTGTATGTTTCCAATCTCTGCTTTGACATCGTCGATCGAGGTTGCGTTGAATTGTTGGCGCTGCTCCTGCGTGAGCCCATCTTGGAACTTTTGTAGCGCTCGCTCAAGCGCAGTGCCTGCCATCGTTGCAACCCTGCACCTAGACTAATTAGGGATACTAAAGGGGTAAGCTTGAGATCAGAGAGCACAAATCTCGAAAGGACAATTTGCTATAACTGAGTTTACGAGGGAGTTCTTTCTCTACGCTTAGTCAAAGCTGTGATAAATATCGAACTAGTGAGCCTTGCTACTGAATTTTTCAAGGCCAACATGCCTTAAGGTCCAGGAAGAATCTGCCTACCGAGGTCGCATAGTTGTCAGACTTTGTCACTACCTGCTTACTAGAAAGCCTATAGGCTATGACAATGGTCAAGTACGTTATAACACACGCCACGATATGCATTGCAACCACTGCTTCAATGCTGCCTTAGCACAAGGGGCTATGCCAGGCACTCAACCTGAAAAATATCATCTGAATAATGTTAGAATCATACTTTAGTGCAAGGTGAGTCCACCGTCATCCGAAACTCGTCGTTCACTGTTAGTTATCATCTCTTTCACAAATTCGTCGGTTACTGTTAGTTATCATCGCTTTCACAGAATGGATAACCGGCTACAGGGTCGGCGAAGAATCGAGGTAGATAGCTGTGAAGGGAACCAGCTTGGCGCAAAACGCCGGCGCATGGGCGAATACCTCATCGCTGGGAATACTGCCTTCTATCCGCTGGACTTCACGGTTCCAGCGTCAACGCCGACTCTAGAGTCAGGATCGGATGCTTCCAATGGTAGCATCTACAGTGATGACAGAGAACTCGATGAACAATGTGCCACCACAGACAGCACGTTTATGGACACGAAATACACCGACAGCACATTCAACGACACAGTGTCTACCAATAGCAGAGTGAAGGATGCAGCACTTACCGACGACATGTGTACGGATGCGGAAATGCCAGCCAAAAGACAGATGACCGTATGCTATGGCTCAGTAAGTGCAAAAAACTATCAACCAATTTTCGATAGAGAATGACTTGACGATTTGTAGCTCTGCAATGTCAAAGCGAAAATCAAGAAATCAATCATGGCGAGTATCTCTACAATAGGCGTTTGGGATCAATATCAAGAATTTGAATTATTCCAACTGAATGGAGTCTATCATCTTCGCGGCAACAAATCTCAGGAAAGCATCGGTGTTCTAGACATCGCCTCTAGCAGGATCCTTGACTCTCTGTACGAGTTATCGGAAATTACCCATACGGTTATAATTGAAACGCTCGCGCTGAAAAAGCTCGCCTGTACCAAGACCCAATCTGGAAAGATGGACGCTTCCATCAATATCTTAGGACCCGAAAGTTTATTCCAGAGTGTAGGCGACGCTATAACAAAGGCGAAAGGATACCTACAGCATCCTTTCTTCCTTCCAATAGGAACCAGATACGTCAACCCGCACTGGGTCTATCCTCACGATGTCCGGGCCGACTTAAGACACCTCATTAGGCCCGTATCCGCAAATTACGAAGATACGAGACTCGCGCTGGGCCTGGCGGATATCTTTCAAAGTCTAGGGCGCTCAGAAGGGCTGGGGATAACACTCGAAAGCCCTGTTGAGCTGTTAGACGCGAAGAAGTCATTACTGACACCGCTAAAACCGTGAGTTGCTGTTCTATGAGACTCTCTGTGAAGACTCTGACTTAGGGTAGCCATCAAGAAGAAGGAGTAAAACACATTTTGACACGGGAGAACAGCAAACAGGCTGCATCCGCTGCCCTGGTTCTCCAGGGTGTCATCGGACACAAGTGAGTCTTGATGGGCCAAAGTAGATCCCGGTACATTGGAGTTGACTTGTCTCGCAGAGCATTCAAAGACCGCCTGATTCCACTTCATGGCGGTATCGATGCTGATGTTATGGGCCTTGGTAAAACACTCACTATTCTCAGCGCCATATTTTGCACAATCCAATTAGCCAGGGATTTCGCGAAGTCAAGTAAGGAAGTCAGAAAGCCACCCACAAGTCGAGCGACTCTTGTCATCACCCCATCTCATCGTGAGTCTCTAAGTTTTGATTCTACAATCAAGACTGACGATTAGATAGAACTTATTGAGGTCTGGAGGTTTGAAGTTGAAAAGTAAGAATCGAGTGCTCTAGACCGACTCATCGGGAATAGGCTAACACGATATCTAAAACGTAGACATTTTACGAAAGGCAGCTTACGCGTTGGTATTTTTCACGGGAGCAGCCGCGCCAAAGCCGAGTCAGAAATCATTGACAATGATATCGTTTTGACTACTTACCATACGTTGGTTGCTGACCAGAAATCGAGCGGCCTGCTTCAGCGGATTGAGTGGTTCCGTGTTGTGTTGGACGAAGTATGCAGCGCCCACCAAATTACCTTGACAAACATCGCATATTGATTCTTCAAATAGCCCACTACATACGGAACAACACTTCTAAGCAGTTCAAAGCCACTTGTAGCTTGATGAGCGCAAGAAGATGGTGTCTGAGTGGAACACCCATATCGAATTCCCTGGACGATCTTCGATCATTGCTGGCCTTTCTTCAATTCCACCCGTTCTCAGACGCGAGCTTTTTTCGAAAGCACATCATCGAACCACTATGCACGGACTCACCCGATCAGTTTAGAAACCTAAGGATGCTTTTACATGCCATATGCTTCCGCCGCACAGCTGAACTTTTATCGCTCCCGTCGCATCTGACAGAAGAGGTCGCTATTACGCTTAGCAGCAGAGAAGACGAAATGTATAAGGAAATCTTGGCTCAAAGCCAGAAAGAGTATGAGAATATCGCCAATATGAAATCCTCAAAGAAAAAACACACTGTGCTATTCACTGTGACCATGCAACTTCGCCGGCTTTGCAACCACGGTACATTCCAACAGTTGCCGAATACTGACCCGAATCTACTGAAGCCAGATGCTCAAAGCAAACCGCTATGTGAGTACTGTTACGTCGACAATGCTGACCTGGGCTTTGCTTCGGACACTCTGACAGTATGTCCTGAGTGCTCAAGGGCTTTGGGGCATGAACTTGGTGCCGCCTCAACGCATGGAGTTCAAAGCCCTTCTCTTCTACCCTTTACTCCGTGTTCGCCTTCGGCAGGACTTATGGGATGTTCTGCGAAGCTTAATGCTGTCGTCGACAATATCCAAAGGACCCCAGTCTCCTCAAAAAAGTCAGTTTTCGTCAATTAGTCGCCCTCCACACTCGGACCTCTTTTTCGGTGCTAATTATTACATAGCCTGGTCTTTACTTCATGGCGGACGACCCTAGACATACTACAACAATTGCTAATAGTGCGCGGGATACCTGCTCTGCGAATCGACGGCGAAACGTCCTTTACAAACAGACAGCTGATTCTAAACCAATTCTGCCAAGATCATGAGCAAACCGTGCTACTCCTCTCCATCGCGACAGGCGCGGTAGGGTAAGTTGAAACGTATGCTATGTGTTTCGAGTGAAAGCTGAATAACGTTATCAAGGTTAACGTTGACAGCTGCGGATCGTGTTCACATTGTGGAACCCCAGTGGAATCCGCTCGTGGAAGAGCAAGCCATCGGCCGAGCTCTCAGAATCGGGCAGACGCGATCAGTGACTGTCTTTAAGTACATCACGAAGAACACAGTGGAGGAAGTGCGTTTCATTAAAACACTATCCGAGGAGCAATTTCAAGACTAATCGGTTGTATTAGAACATTGCATCTCTCCAGAAGAGAAAGATGCACTTATCAAGGATCTCCCTGGACGGTAGCGGGGATTATGCCAAGGGAAGGCTCGAGGTTTGAACTTCATGAAGCGCGCATCAGCTGCTGCACTTACTAATTTAGATACAGGATTTCATGTTTGTGCTTCAGCAGAATGGTTCGAGGCCAGGAAACAATGTCGACGATATTTAATTCATTTAGCTGATAGAATTGTTGTTGAAAAATGTACTAACGTACCTACCTAGGTACTCATCCATGCATACAAGGTAGATAGATACCTAGGTAGTAGGTATGCTTGCGGTTAACTCTACTAGCAATTACATAACAACGATTAGGTATAGCGCTACAAGGGTTTAACTAAGAATCTGTATTTTTATGTATTTACATAAAACACTGGAAAAAGCTACAATACTATGCAACATAATAAAGTTACCTAGCTTTAAGTTAACAAATTAGAGCCTACCTACATATACCTCGATTTTATTTTAAATGTACCATGCTTTTACTTAGTTTAATTGTTGTTTTTTATATTATTTAAATATTGTATAAATTAAAACAAAAACTAAATATTAAGCAAATAATAACTATACAAATAACAATATTTTAAAAAATAATTTGTAGCTAAATATTACTACTAAAAAACTTTTAAGTTAATTAATTTTTTTTGTTTAAAATTTATATTTATAACATAAATTATAGCTATTTTATATAATAAAAGTGTTTAATTAAAAAGCATTAATAAAAACTAAAGTTTATAATAGCTTTAAAAAATAACTTATTTATTTTTTGTTTTATAAATTTTTTTTATTAAAACTTATAATAACAACTTTTAAGCTTTAATTATTATATTAATTAAAAATTAAAATAGTTTTTTTAAAACTTTATATATTAAATCAGCATTTAATAATTAAAGTAGTTTTTTTAAAACTTTATATATTAAACTAATACTTAATAATTAAAATAGCTTTTTTAAAGCTTTATATATTAAATCAGCGTTTAAATTATATATTGTTATAAAACTAATATAAACTTTAATAATAAAAGCTTATATTAAAATATTAATAAAAGTATTATTTTTATAATTATTAATACTTTTATAAATAAAATAATTTTTTAAACTTTAGTTTTATATAGCTTTATTTTTAGTATATAAAGCTACTAATATTTTATAACTGTAAATTTTATAAATTATAATATTATATTTTTAACAATTTTTTAAGTAATTTTTTTAATTTAAAAAGTTTTTTTAAAATTTTAAACAATATTAGCTAAAATTTAACAGCTTAATAATACTTTTACTTATATAATAGTTATTTGTTTATATATAGCATTATTTTTTTAAAGCTAAATTTTTTTATAAAAAAGCTTTTTACAGTTATTATTTTAAATAAAACTTATTTATTATTACATTATATTTTTATTAATATATATTTCTATATAAAACTTAATGTTTTAAATTTAATAATGTTTTAGTTATAACTTAAAATTATATATAAGCTATAAAAAGTTGTTATATATTTTTGCTGCAATTATAAACTATTAATAATAATTAAAATTTCTTTTTTTTAGTTTTTTGTTTTTAAATATATATACAAATTAAAAATTATTGCTATTTTAACATTTAATTTTTAAATATATATATAAAATATATTAATATAAAATATTATATTAATTTATAAAATTGCTTATATAATTATAAAAGTTTATTTTTTTTTTTAAAAACAAGCTTTAATAATTAAAAAATATTAACTATATACAAAATTAAAACTTAATATATTAATAAAAAACTAAAAGTTTTAATTTTTAAATATATTTTTGTTAAATTTTTTTATTATTATATATTGTTATTATTTATTTAACTTTGTAAAAAAATTGTACTTTTTATTATTATTTATTTTTATAATTATTTTTATTAATTTTATTATATTTATTTTTATATTATTTAAATAGTTTTAAATTTTATAATATATTAATTTTAACTTTAATAAATAAAACAAGCTATAATTATAATAAACTTTTATATATATATAATACTATTGTTTTTTTTAAATTATATATATATTATAAAAATAATTAAAAACTTTTTTTTGTTTAAAAAACTTGTTTTAAAAATTTTGTTAATATTTTTTAAGCTTTTTTAAAAAAAATGTATATATTATATATTTTTAAAAAGTTAACATATTATTAAAAAAATAATTAATTATAAACTTATTATTATAATATTAATGTTTAATTTGTTTAATTTTTTTAGTTATATATTTATTTTTATTTAAAATTAAAATATTATAAAGTTTTAAATTATTTAAAACAATAGCTATTTTTTTAAATATATATTAAATTGCATTTATAACGTTTTAAAAAAAAAAAAAAAAAATTGCTAAAAACTTATATTTTAATAACAATTTATTTTTTTATTTTTTTATAACTTTATTTTAAACATTTTTTATTATATATTATAAATAAAACTATTATTAAATTTATAATTTTTAAACCGCTTTAACAGCATTTTTTTTAAATATTTAAAAGTTTATAATAATTATATATAAAAGCTATAAAATTAAAAGTTTTAATTATAACTATTTATAACATTTTATTATTTATTATATAGTTTTAATTAATTTATTAAAAATTAACATATAAACTAAACTAAAATAACTATTAAACTTTATAATATTATTAATTTAAAAAAACAAAAGTTAATATTTATTAAACTTATATATAAAATTTATTATAATAATATTAAAATAATATTTTTATATTTTATTAAACTATTTTAATATTTAAAACAAACTTTTAAAAACTTTGTTATATAAAAACAGTATATATTATATATTATTACATTTATAAAACTTTATAAAAATATTAACAATATTATAAAAAACTTTTTATAAAAATTTTTAATAAATAGTTATATAATTATTAACATTTTTAAAACTTATAAAGCAAATTAAATTAACAATTAAAAAGTTTTAATAAATTTATTAATATATATAATATATATTAACGCTGTTTTTAATAATTTTATAGTTTTGATCAATTTTTATATAATAAATTTAATAATTGTAAATATTACTAAATAAAAAATAATTATAATTATTTATTTAAACTTTAAAATATTATATATTTTTATATAATAAACAAATAGTTAAAAATTTATAGTTTATTTTTTTTAATAAACTTTTTTATATTTTTATTTTTATATATAAAATATATTAACTAGTTTTATTATATATTAAATTATATTTTAAAACTATTTTATTTTTATTTTTTTATTTTATTTTAATATTAAAAATATAGTTATAAGTTGCTATATAGTTTTAAATTTTTTTAAAATATTTTATTTATATTATATAAATTTTATTTTTAAAAGTTTAAAAAAAAAACAATGTTATTATAAAACAAAAACATAGTATTTTTTTATAAAAAAATAATAAATAAAAAATATAATATAAAAAAATTTTAAAAATATAAAATATATTATAAAAAGTTAAAAATTTATAATGTTTTAAAAAAGTAATAATAATAATTATTAATTTAAGTTTTTATAAAAATAAATTAATTTTAATTGTTTTTTTTAAAATTAACTGTTATAATTAAAAATTAACTAAAACTTTTTTATATTTTTTTTTAAATTTTTTTTATATAATTTCTAATAATATATTGTTTTTTTTTAATTTTTTTTTAATAATTATTAACAATTTTTAAGCTTTTTTATATTATTGTTTATTTTTTTATATAACATTTTTTATAAATATATATATTATTTTTTATATTATATTTTATTGTATTTTTATTTATTTTATATATATTTATTTTTTTTAAAAACTATTGTTTTTATTAAAAAAATATTAATATAATAAAGCAAAAAATATTTATTATATTTATTTATATATTTAAATATATTTTTAATTTAGCAATTTTTTTTTTTATTGTTATAATTTTTGTTGTTTTATTTACTTTTTTTTTTTTTGCTATTATTACATTATTTTTATATATTTAAAATAAAGCTAGTTTATAATAAATTATTTTAACTTTTTAAAAGTAGTTACTGTTAAAACTTATAACTATTTAAATTGTTTTATTATTTTTTATTTTAATAATATATTATTAATATATATTTTATTAAAGCTTTATTAACATATTATTAAAAATTAAAAACATTATTATATTTTTTATATAAAAGTTTGTAATTTTTTTTTTAAAATATATTTAACAATTAATTTTATATATAAATTAAACTGTTATTTATTTAACATTTTTTTATATTAATTTAATATTAAAAAATTTACAATATTTAAAACTGTTTTAAGTTTTTAGTTTTAGTTTTATTAAAATTAACAGTTTTTAATAATAAAACTAAAAAAAAAAAAACTATTAATTTTAATAATAAATTTAATAACAATAAAAAAAAAAAAAATATTAGTTTTAATAATAAAGCTAAAAAATAAAGCACTAGTTAATTTATATTACAAATAAAAAGTTAAAAAATAATTATAAGTTTTATATTTTTATAAAATAATTAAATAAATTGTTAACAATTATAGCTTAAAACTTATTTATTTATTACAAAAATAATATTTAATTTTATAATTATTAAAAATAAAAAAAAAGTTATATAAAAATATAAAAACTTTAATTTAATAGCTAAAAATATAAAAATTTTAATTAAATAGCTAAAAGTATTAAAACTACAATTTAAAAGTTAAAAAAATTAAAACAACAGTTTAAAAACTAAAAAAAAAGTTAAAGCTATAGTTTAAAAAATAAAAAAATTAAAACTATAAATTAATAAAAATAAATAATACGCATTTTATTTAAAATATATATATTATTTTAAATATAATTGCATTTTTTAATAATTTAAAGCTTAAATAAATAAAAAAAACTTTATAAAATAGCTTTAATTTTAATAATACTTTTAATTATTTACAATATTATTATTTATATAGTTATTACTTGTTTAATATTTAGCTTTTGCTTTAATTTATACAATGTTTAGATGGTGTAGAAAGTAACAATCAAACTAAGTGAGGGTATGGCGCATCTAGGATGAAATCGAGGCGTATGCAGGTGGGCTTACAAATTGTGACTTCTTGCAACTTGGCCACTAAGTGGGGGTTTTGGTCTAGCTATAAAAGGTTGCCAATATAGGTGGGCGACAGGTAATCGACTAAGGGCTAGGAGAATAATTCACAATGTCTATGAGGCGATGGAGTTAAGCCTTGATGCAATGGTAGACTTAGGTAGGTACGGCAACCTCATAGTCAGTACCTACACCTAGCCCAGGCTCTCACTTGTGAAAACGATGGCTGATCAAGATGAAGATCATCATCGTCAAATTAACCGCTACCGCTCCAGTTCTTACGGTGACGCAGATAAATATAGAAACTTACGACAACTGCCTAAAACCCTAGCATCGCGCAGATATCACCGTCCTCCACCACCATCGTTGGACCGAAGAAGAAGTACCGGTCATGATCAGCGGATTTCCTTATTTATACTACTCAGCGTCTGGACGTTTTGTGCGAATCGATACACTTTCCTAAGCAAACCAGTGTAGTAAATTGTGACAAGGGCTAGATTATAGAGCTTGGAACAAGGTCTGTATTCAACTAATAATTCACTTTGGTTTTGCAAGGTCTATGATTCCTTTTTTTCTTTTAGTTTAGAAAAATCAGTCCCTTTTATATCTAAAAGTTCTTAAGCTACAGTTTATATATTCTAGTACTTTTAAAACTGTTGGTTCTTTTTATATATATTTATAAATTTAAATGATTTATTTTTTTTAATAGCTTTTATATAAATAAATTAAGTTTTAAACTATTAAATATATATATATATAATTAATTAATAGTTTTTTATAAATTTAAAGCAGTTTTAATTATATAATATTATATTTTTTTTTTTTTATATTTGTTTTTAAATATAATAATTATTTTTTATTTAATTAAAAAATTAATATAATTATTATTATTAATATAAATATTTTTAAACTTTTTTAAATATTATATATAAAAATTTTTAATTAATTTTTTAGTTTTAAAACTATATAAATATTTATAAAGTTTTTAAATTTAATACTTTTTAATTAGCTAATTTTTTTATTTAATAAAATATTTTATATATTTTTAAGTTTTTATAAAATTTATAATTTTATTAATATAATATTTATTAATAATTTTTATAAATTTAATTTTATATAAATATTAGGAAATTGAAGGAGTTGCAATAGATAATGTATTAAGTGGGAAGGTTCCTGGCTCGGCCAGGACCCTTGGCTATATAGGTTGGTAGGCTAGCTATGTGGGTTAGGTGGGGGGGGTAGGTGGGGGGGGGGGTAGGTGGGGTAAGTAGGTAAGTAAGAGACCCCCATATGCAACTGTAACAATAAAATTTAATTAAAATTAAATAATATTTAATTATTAATATAATATAGCTTTATAAATAAAATATAAAACAAATTATAAATTTTTTATTTTTTAAATAAAATAAATTTAATAATAATAAATAAAATTATTTTTTAAATTTTAAATAGTTTTAATATTTTATTATTAAATTTTTTTATAAATTATTTAATTTTAATATATTATATATTTAATATAACTAGTTAGTTTTTTTTATAAATAAAAGTTTTTTTTTTATATTTGTTAATTTATTTTTTTATTTTTTTATAGTTTGTTTTAAAATAAACTTTAGCTTTTTTATAAATTTAAATTATTTAATAAATATATAGTTAGTTATTTAAATTATAAAATATATTAAAAAATAAATTATAAATTATAAAATAAAAGCTATAGTTAATATAAAAAAAAGTTATATATATAAATAAAAAAGTTGTATTATTATATATAAATTTTATAATTAATAAAAAGTTTTTTTAATTTAATATTTTATAGTTTATAAAAATATAAAAATAAGTTTTAAAAAATTAATTTAATTATTTAATTTAATTATTAGTTTAAAAATAAAATATTATATTTATATAAAATTTAATATTTATTAATTTAAAAAAGTTTTTTTATAAATATATTGTAAATTTAAAGTTTTTATTAAATATTATATTAAAAAAAATGTTATAATATTTTTAATAAATTTTTACAAAAATTTTAATAAAATTTTTAGTTTTTTTTTTTTTTATTTTTAATAAAATAAAATACTTTATTTTAATAAAAAAATTAACTATTATTTAAATAAAATTACATTTATTAAAAAAAAATAAGTTAATAATAAAATTTATTGTTATTATATTTTATAGTTTATAATAAAACTTTATAAACTATAAATAATTAAAAAATATATATTTAAATATTTTATTATATTAATATTTTAAATAATTGTTTATAAAATTTTTTATAATTTTTTTAATATTAAATTATTAAAAGTTATATATAATTAATTTAAAAATTTTATTTATACTTATATAACTAGTAATTAAAATATTATATTTTAATTTTATTACTTTTTGTTATAAAATTTGAAATATTTATAAATATTTTTTTTTATATAACAAGTTATTTTTTACAACTTTTATATTTTTATATAAAGTTTATATTTTTAAAATATATTTGAAATTTTTTAGTTTTATTTTTTTTATATATTTTATAAAGTTTATTATTTATTTAAGTATTAATAAGTTATAAAATTATTAAAAAATTAATATAATTATAACAAAAAATATAAATATTAGTTTTAAAAAGTTATTAAAATATAAAAAATGTTTATTTTATAAAATTAACTTTATAAACTAGTTTTTAGCTTTTTTTTTTTAAGCTAATATTAAATTAATTTAAATAAAATATTAGCTTTTTTATTTTGTTTATTAAATTTATAATTAATAATAAATTAATATATTAATAATTATTAAGTTTATTATATTTATTATTTATTAAAAATTTTAGCTATAATAAAATATATTAAATTTTAATAATTTAAATATATTTTGATTTAATATTTAATATTTTTTAAATATTACTTTTAATAATTAAAAAAGTTTATAATTATAAATAACTTTTTGTTATAAATTTTATAGTTTATTTTAATTAATATAAACTTTTTAAAATAAAAAGTTATAAGTTATAGCTTTTTATTTTTGTTTTTTTAAAATATAACTATATTTAAAATAAAATCAAATATATTAATTTCGATATATATTATATATTTAAAATTAAAATATATAAAAATTAAAACTGTAATAAAATAATATTTAAAAAGTTAAAATATTTTATTTATTTTTACTGTTTATTTTTAGTTTTTTTTTATTTTTTTTATTAGTATTTATTAAAAATTTTATAATTTTAAAAAAATTTTTAATAAACTGTTAATAAAAGTTAATAAAGTTTACAAATTATTAATATTTTTTAAAAGTTTTTAATATTTTTTATTTAATAATATAGTTAATTTTGTTTTTAATTATAGCAATTTTTTTTATTTATATTTTTATAATATAACAGTAAAATTATATTTAATTAATTATTAAAGTATTTTTTTTATAATATAATTATACTTTTTTATTATATTTATATAAATTAAAAAATTATTAAAATATATTAACAGTTTGTTATTAATAAAATTTTTAAAAATATTATTTATTATTAATTAAAAAGTAGCAAATATATTAATAAGCTTTATTAATATAACAATATATTTAAAAAGCTTATATTTATAATAAAAAGCAGTTTTTTATTTATAACTTTTTTTAATATATATTAAATAAAATTTAAATTTTAAATCGATTTTAATAAATTATTTAATTGTATAAAATCAAACTTAAAGTTTACTAATTAAAAAAATAAAATATTATATTAATATTATAATTTTATTAAATTTTTTATAGTTTATTATAAAATATAAAAAGTTGTTTAAGTTTTTTTTTTTACAAATATAAAAAAAACTTTATATAAAAAAGTTGATTTATATATATATTTATTATTTAATATTTTTTTAAGCTATAGTTTAAATATATTAAGTTTTTTTATATTTATAATATATAAAAGTTTTTATAAAAATAACTTATTTTTATAAAAATTTATTTTATAGTTTTATAATTAATAGTTTAAAAGTTTTATAATAGCTTTTTTATTTATAATTAATAAATATTTTTAAAATTTAGCTAATATATTTTTTAAAATAGTTTAAACTGCTGTTTATATTAATACAACATTATAAAAATTTATTTTTAATTAACTAAATATAATTTAATTAATATAGTTTTTATAATAATAATATAAAATAAATTATATTTTGTTTTTATTAAAAAAATAAACTAGTTAATATTGTTTTATTTATTATTATAATAAAATAATATTATATTATATATTAAAAATAATTAATTTAAAATTAAACTAAATAAAATAATTATTTTAATACTAAAATATTAAGTTATTTATATAATATTTTTTGCTTTTTTTTACAATAATAATATTAAAAGCAATTATTAATTTTAAAATTTTATATTTAATAATTAAAAGCTTTTATTTTTAAACTTAAATAAAAAAAAATACTAGTACTAAACTATTAATATTTAATAAAACTTATATTAAATATTTTTTTTTTATTATATATAAAAATTATAAATATAATAAATTAATTACTAAATTTAAATTGTTTATTAATTTATTTATTATTGTTTAAATCAATATTACAGTTTTTTTTAAAAACAAAAGTTATAATAATTTTATTTTAATTTAGCTATAAATTTTTATAAAATATAATATAAAAGCTGTTTAAAAATTTAAATCAAAGTTTTTTATTTTAATAAAATAAAACATAAATTAATTTAATATAATTATATTTATTTTAGTTTTTTTTTAAATAAATAATAATAATTCTTTATTATTTTTTTATTTAACAATAAAAATTTTTTTTAATATTAAAAATAAGTTTTATTTATTAATGTTTTTTTAAATAAAATAAACTAAAGTTTAATAGTTATTATAATTACAATATTAATACATTTTTTTATTTTTTTTAAACTAATTAATAATAGTTTAAATAATATTAACTAAAATATTTTTATTAAATATTTAATGTTTTAGTTTAAAATTAACTTTAATTAACTTTTTTAAGTTTTTATTAATAAACTTTTTATTAGCGTTTTTTTTTAAAAATCAATTTTAATTACTAAAGTTAAAATAATTTTTATATTTATTATTAATTTAGTTTAACTTTAAATGTTTTTATATTAAAATAAGCTTTTTTTTTAATAAAATATTTAAATTAATTAATATATTTTTATAAATTTAGCTAGCTTTTTTAATAATTTTAAAAAAGTTATTGTTATTTTTAAAAAAATTGCTTTTTTTATTATAAACTAACTTAATAATTTTATTAAAAAAAATTTTAACTATATAAATTTAAAATATAGTTTTAAATTATTTAATAACTTTATTAAAATTTAATAATTTTATAAAATATTATATTATATTATTTTAATATTTTAATTTATATATTTTTTTAAAGTTTTAGTATTTTTTAAAAAAATTTTAAAAACAATTTTTTAAAATAATTTTATAAACTAGCTATTAGTTTTAAAAATTTAAATAGTTTAGCTAAAAAACTTTTTATTAATATTATATTTAAGCTTTATTAATTAATAAAAAACTAATTTAATTAATTTATATATAATTATTTAAAAAAACGTTAATATATATTTATATATATATTTATATTTAGTTTTATTATAACTAAAACTTTAAAAAATTTTTACTGTTATAATTAATAAATTTATTTAATTATATAAAATTAATTGTTATAATTATTAAAAAATAAATTAAATATTTTATAGCTTATATTAATCTGTTTTTATTATTTATAAATTAAAACAAATTATTATTATTATTTTTTTTATTATTTATAAACTTTTATAATAGTTTTTATAAAAAACTTCGTAGCAAAATCGAAAACTTATATTTATTATTAAATTTATTTAAATTAAAATTTTTTAAATTTTTAATATTAGTTAATACTATAAACTAAATATATATAATTTAATATTAAATAGCTGCTATTTTTAAAACATTATATATTTATATTATTTAAAAATATTTATTAATTAATTGTTTTTATATATAAATTTTGCTATTAAAATATTTAATAGTAAATTTAAACAAAGTTTTATTTATAAAAAGTTTATTAATAAAAATAAAAAATTATACTATAAATTTAATTGTTATATTTTTTTTTTAAAAATTATTAATAATAAAGTTAATATTTACTTTTTAGTTATTTTATAATTATTTTTATATTTTTTTAATAGTTGTTTTTATATATAAATAAAAATTAATAATTTATATAAAATTAATAATTTTACTATAAAAGTTTTAAAGTTGTTTTTTTATAACATTAGTTTATATATTAAAATTTATAATTAATTTAATATAAACTTGTTTTTATTTTTATATTTTAAAATAAAATATATAAAAAACATTATAGTAAATTTTTGCTATATTTTAAAATTTTTTAATAATTTTATTATATATTAACAAGTTATTTATTAATTATATAATAACTATTTAAGCTTTTTATATAAATATTAAATTTATATTTTATATTTAAATTTAAAGCTATAAAATTTATACTTTTTAAACTTTTATATTAATTTAATATATTATTGTTATAATATTATAAATATATTATATAAAAATATAAAATTTTTAAATAAATTAGTTTTAATTAATATATATTTTAAATATATTATATATTAAAATTTAAATTAATTTATATATATTTTATATTTGTTAATATAGTTTAAATATTTATATAAAAAAGTTTTAAATTATTACATTTATTATTTAAATATTTTTATTTTTATAAATAACAATATATTAAAAGTTAAAAAGTTTATATAATATTAAAATATTATTAAGTTAAAATATTGTTTTAATAATTAGTTTTAAAATTATTTATATAATAAAATTTATTAAAAATATAAGCAATTTTATAAAAATATTAATAATAATAACTAAACTATTTATAAACTATATAAATAGTTAATAAAAAATAAAATAATTTCAACAAAAAATAAAATAAATATTAAAAAAATATTTGAAATATTTAAAATAAATTGTAATATTTTTATATATATAATAATAAAAAAAGTTATTTTAAGTTTTTATATAAATATTTAAAAAAAAAATAAATATATTAATAATAAAAATAACAATTATATAAAATTTATATATAAAAAAATAAATAATTTTTAAAACAATATTAAAAATAAGTTATATAATAGTTTAAAAGTAGCTTTTTTAAATATAAAGTTTTTTTTTTTTTTTAAACTAAATTGTTTAATTTTTTTGTTAAAAAATAAAAAGTTTTTTTTATTTTTTAATTTGTTAGATTTTTTTAAATTTTTTGATTTGTTTAAGTTTTTTTTAAATTTATTATTTTCAGATTTTTATAAAACTAAAGCAAAAATATTTACAAATAATACAACTGTTAAACTAATAAATAAATATAAAATAATATTATTGCTAACAATAAATATTATTATAAATAATTAATTATTAATAAAATTATTAATAATAAATATAAATGTTATAAATTTAAAAAATATAAAAACTTATAAAAAATAAATAAAATTAAACTTAAAAAAAAATATATAATAACAAAATAATAATATATATATATAAAAGTTTTTTTAAATAAAAAATAAATTATTTATAATAAAAACTAAATTATAAAATTTAAAACAAAGTTTATATTTAATTAATAATTTACTTTAGTTTTATAAAATTTATAATTTCTTTTTTTTTTTTAGTTTAAAAAAATTAGTTTTTTTTATATTTAAAAGTTTTTAAGCTATAGTTTATATATTTTAATACTTCTAAAACTGTTAGTTTTTTCTATATATGCTTGCAAGTCTAAGTAATTTATTTTTTTTAATAGCTTTTATACAGGTGGGTTGGGTCTCAGACTGTTGGGCGCGTATGCATACGACCAGTCAATAGTCTCCTGTAGGTCTAAGGCAGTCTTGGCCGTGTGACATAAATTTACCTTCATGGGTACCGGATTGGTCGCAGAACCCACATGTGACAGCCCTGGGTTATTCATACGACTTTGCGGCATCGGGCGATACGACTGCAAATTGGGCATTGCGTGAGCGCCGAAACGAGCTTGAGATATCGGCGGTTTACGTCGGTACCATCAGGAGCCACGGTGTCGCAGTAGGTACCCATTGTACATTAGCCGACTACCTCATGGCATTCTTGCACTGGCGAGCCATTCTATTGGAACATATTCATCTCGAAGAGGGGAGCGCTCAGGAACTTATGGAGCAGGGATTTTGTAGGACGCTATGCCTCGGACAAGTCCCTCAGGGGTTAACGCCGCATCAGTGGGTAAGAAAATGCTACCAGGTGTTTGCAACCCAACTTCGAAACCGACTGCCACAACTTCGTCTAGATGACGCTCTCGAAAAATACGCAGACGACCATGAATATGCAGAATTCAATGATCGTCAGTTCTTGCAATCCCACTTTGGTTCAGGTATGATGGGGCGATGTTTCTTTTTGACGAAGTACCGCCTAGGGATGGGGACAGGAGCCATGTTGCCTAAAGATATGGTTGTCGTGCCACTAGGGTGTCGGACGCCTATCATTCTACGAAAAGATAGCAAGGGCAAAAAATTTCGATTTGTAGGCGACGCCTATCTTGACGGAAACATGAACGGGGAAGCCATTAAAGATGTGGAAGGATAGTGGGGACGAAATTAGGAAGTTCGTGCTTGTATGAACTTACATATATAGGAAGGATCCCCTTTTTTGGACATGTTAATTCGGCCGAAAATACTACATGGGTAACCATGCCTTTTTTTTTTATAAAACTTATATTACAATATGTTCGTTCTTATAACACGGTAGATTATTGAATTTATTGTATAACAACGAATTGCTCGAAAAGATAAAAGTTAAGTAATTTAGTAGTATAAGCATTAAAATACTCCTGGTATATCTGTCAACAGTATGTCCATACCTAGTTTGTATCAATTGTAATACAGTCATGAGATCTTTAAACTCTTAATTCAATTTCAACAATTACTCAAATTGATTAGCGGAAAGAATAAAATAGACTTTCGAGAGAAGCGCAGGACTAAACACAGTCGTGTAACTATACTATGAATATTATTGGTGAATGGGAGCATGTAGCTCTCTCTAGTAGACTATACACGAAGAAACCTCTTAACCATCGTTATCCCTAACAGATCAAAGCACCGATCTCTAACTCCAAGCCCCTAAAAGTAAATACCAAGAATTTTAAAAAGTCAAACAGACTCCTTATCCGGTTAGTCCATACCTATGCAAACCAAGCCCTGTAACCCAAGCCCCGTCGCTCGCTGCTTCCAGTCATAGGCCACAGCCGTGCGCCTACCCGATATAGTATCTCTAACCTATTGCCTATGCTTCTAAACCTGTTGCCTAATATAATTACATTCCGGACGTTTTGCTAGCCATGTTAACACAGCTTCTGGGTGTAGATAAACATAATCTATACCAACATATTCCCCTTCTGCTCCTGTTGGCCCGTCGCTGTAGGGCTACGGCGATGTTCTTCCATCGGACGACGCACGCACACTGGTATTCGGATTCGTCGTACTACCGCGATCGGGGAGTGTTGACGGTAAACTCATTAGTTCCGCTGGTGCCTCTGGGTCCGTCGGCGGTGCACTTGTCGATTCGGATAGAAGCCGTGGCTGCGCACTAGTCGGTGCATCTAAGTCATCTAGTTCTGCTGGCGTAGGAGCAGCAGCAGCAGTTGCTACTGCTGACCCTGTTGGTGCTAGAGGTATTCTAGGCCGCTTATTCGCGGGCGACGGGTTCGTATCCCACCCCACGCGCGTGTATACGCTTGGGCTACTTGGTTTACCCTCGTTGGCCAAGGCCTCTATCAGCGGCATGAGGTGCTGGCCGAGTTCGCTGTATTCGTTGTGCGTGCGTTTAATGGAGTACTCGGAGGAACGGTATGCGTACTTCTGAGCCCGCTCGCGGAAGCGGATGAACCGACCCTCCTCCAGGCCTAAGACGGTTTCCAGCCTTGCGATCGTGTCGAATGAATTGTCCACAATGTAGTCGCTATTCGGGGGGACGAGTTCATAGAATTCGGTGAGATAGATTAGCTGCTGCCTTTTCCGTACGTTGTCCATTTCTCGTAATGCATAAAATTCATCGGCATGCTTGGGGAAGTAATGAGGATCGGGGTGGCATCTCCCTTTGACTGGATCGAAGATTACGACAGGCCGGATAGGCATAATTGGGTTATTTAGGAGGGAGTTGCGAAATACAGCATCGAACTGATCTTGTCGGGCAGAAAGTTCGTCGAATCTCTTGTCTGCGGCTTCGAATTTCTTGTCTATGGCATCAAATCTCTTGTCTGTGGCTTCGAATTTCTTGTCTATGGCATCAAATCTCTTGTCTGCGGCTTCGAATTTCTTGTCTATGGCATCAAATTTCTTGTCTATGACATTGAGTTTCTTGTCCATAGCATCGAATTTCTCGTCGAATTTCTTGTCCATGGCATTGAATTTCTTATCCATGACATCGAATTTCTCGTCGAATTTCTTGTCCGTGGCATCGAATCTTCTAACCAAGTTGTTTTCCATACTGTCAAGTTTGTCGTTGGTATGCTCTTGGCCCTCGTGAAGAACGCGGAGCTCATGGTTAAGGTACTGGTTTTGCTTGTTCTGGGAGTCAACATAATCATCGTTGGTCATGTAGCGTATTGGGATCGAGATGGATCCAGTGACGGAAGAAGCAGGGGGTGGGGATTGAGACATTGTGGGTACCTTGGTCGTAGTAGAGCAGCTATGTTGTTGAGGGATTTAGAAAAGGTTAGCGTTAGAACTACAGTACCTAGGTCGGGAAAATGTGGAGGTTAAATTGGGGCAATATGTGTCTGACCACGTGATGCCATTATTGTTGTACAGAGTATCATGATCTACGAGCTCACACCGTGCATTCTAATTATTGCCTAGCAGGTGCCTAGTAAGGTTAAGCTTCTATCTATCTGCCGACCAGAAAGACCAAAGGACCGCCCAAGATATGAAACGTAGCGAGCCTGTCACGATCCTATATAAGTGGCTGCAGATGGTTAAGTTTCCATTTTGACATTATTCTCTAGAATTCCGGCTCTGTTCCGTGGTAGAGTTGTTCTCAGGTGTTGCGGTAAAAGACCTCTCCTATAGAAGCCTTCCATTGCTTTTCTTAGTACTAGCGAACATAATAAGTATTAAACGTACATGGCGAAACGAAGTATTAAAAAAGGAGGTAGTCTTAGTTCTACTGTAACATCTACTGGTTTTTTTATTTTATGTGCTGATCTTTATACGAATATCAAAGAGGTGTACAGAAACCTTCGCATGGCACATGACTGGAGCTCATCAGCCATACCTTTATCTATCAGCCATCCTTCTACTATCGTATACCGTAACGAAGCCTTAAGCTTCAGCAACACTTGACGCTATTTTAGTGGGTTTTCTATTAAGATGTGTGTTATTAGAGTATATAGACAAACTGAGGGTAGCCCACCCTAGCTCACCTGAGAGATCCGAGCTTTTGGCAAGTAGAAATGCCGACAGAGTACTTAGGTGCCTACCTACCGACTATGCTACAAGGTAAATTTTGCAACTTGATTTTTTCAACGAACTTAATATATATAATAATGCAACCGATATTATTTTATAGCTTTTTCAATTGCGCATTAAATAAACCTAGTTGCACCAAAATCAAAGTTATGTTTAAAATACGTATAATATATACAATGCTGTATACATTGTGGCGTTATATAGTGTGGCGTTGCGTAATTTATTTGTGGCGTTGCGTACTTATTTTGAAATTCTATTTCCCTAAAGCTCGGATCTTTTAGGTGAGCTAGGGTGGGCTACCCTCAGTTTGTCTATATACTCTGTTATTAAGTATGAAGATTTAAGCAGCCCCTGCTCGTACTTCTATTAATACTTAGGCATAATAAGTACAAAACCGGCGTGTTGGGTCTTTCTAGCAGCGCTAGAAACGCTTCTAATGGCAGCCCTACTACATCAAGCTGAGAAACAAGGTTCTTGAATACAACTAGACAGTAGAGGTACAGGCAAGGGAACCTATATCTATAAACTCTTGTCTATAATAAATATTCTATTTCATGATTTATTCTCGTTAGCGGGAAGACGAAGTCTCCTCAGCGTGATAAATCTGGACTGAAAGCTCTCGTCACCGACGGTGTTCTTTTTGCCCATTCTCGATGATATTGACCGTTCCGTCTATCGACATAGTTCTCATCGGCCAACATTTCGTGCACGACATGGTTATCGCCTTGCAGCTCAGGTGGGTCCCCATTCGCAAGCTCATACCGAGCCGCGGGTACTGATCCATCTAATTCTGGCTTGCGCCACGTTATAGAATGGAATGCAGACTTAGCCCCGACTGTTGGTGCGTTACGAGATCGGGTTCTCTTTCGAATGAAGAAGAGCGCTACTAGAATCGCGGTAAAGATTACGATAATACCAACTACGATTCCTGCGATTGCACCGGCGCTCAGGCCGCTGCTAGTCCCGCCTTTGGCAGAAGGGCTCGGAGTAGGGCTAGGGGAGCTGACTACACCAGAGTTATCGCTACTATTGTAGGTATCTCTAGCTACCGTTTGGTCGAAGATGGTGACTAGATCGTCGGAATCCCAGCCTGATGACGGTGACGTGCGTAGTGCGCCTCCCGAGGAGCTGAGCTTAGTAAGAATGTGCATTGTGCTCGGAAGGTAGTAGGACATTACTCACTTTCCCCCTATGACGGCCGTGACTATGCTTGGCACTGAATATTCTACAGAGGGGTCAAACTCCGTACGCCAGGTATATGTCGACGTGTCTAGAACCTTGATTGGCGGGTATGTTGTATTGCAAGTATTTGACAGCGAAACGGTCTCCCCAAGGCCTAATGTGATTTGTCCTCCGGACACAATTAATTGCGATTCGTTCCAGACGTCGCATTTATGTCTGTTTCTCCCAGGCTGGTCAGGACCCAAGAGGTCGGGATTATTCGAGTCGTCGACCTTAATCCATCGGAATGACGGGATGCTCAGCACGTACACATCGTTGAACGCTCGTCCTTCTAGTTGGTCCCAGCCTCCGTGAATTGTAATCTGGAAGCTTGAGTCGTCTGGCGCCGACGAGACACCGGCACAAAACTCGGTGCGGAGATCCGGGAGGTCGCCCGTGGCTGTCTGCTGGTACCACGTGTTGGAGAAAATATCATATATGAAAATATCGCTAAAAGGTCGTCTGTCCCAAGGCCACGAAGCAAACTCGACCCCTGTATATGCAGTTTGATAGCCGCCGAACGCAATTAGTACACCTGCTTTGCCCTTTCGGACGTAGACCATCGCCCCCTTTAGAATATCTGGCCCCTGAATACTGTTAACGGCTGTTTCAAAAGTCCACTGCGGCGAGTCTGAATTAAACGACTGAAACTTGACGGTGCCGTTATTGGTGCCGTTGTAAGCCATTGTCCAACCCCCGGTGTAAAAGGAGGTTCCGGTGCGAGAATCGCTCGCGTGCACCCCCTCGCTATTATTCCCGAAAGAAATTTTGCCACCTTCGACTTGGACCAGTTTCCAGCTGTCAATAGTCGAGTTAAACGCCCAGAGCGCATTGTTAATTCCGTCAGCTTCTGGCCCTACTAGGCCAGCATATGGGTACAAAGTAGTATGATCGTAAAAGAAGGTGCCGGCCGCTCCACCAGCCGCTGGACTTGTCCCGCCCGTGAGGCTATCGCTCGGTAGATTCGTCGAGCCGAGCAATCCTAAGTCGATAGGTCCTGAGACGTCAATCGTGCTGTTTAGGGAGAGCCAGTAAAGCGACGACGTATTATGGCCCAGGAGGTCATCGTCAAAGGTGTAGTTTCCGCTAGAAAAAAAAAACCGATTTCCAACAATCGCAGCTATACCCAAGGTGGTTTATTAGTAGTTTCGAAATAGAGATGGTGGTATCATAACATACTCCTCTGATCTAGGATGCTACACATCGAGCGAGCAGAGCCGTGCTGAATCCCTATTTGGAGTAAAACCCATACTGAAGATAACAATGAACCAGCATGAGAGCCGGCAGAGAGGCAACCCTTTCCAGCGCGGTGCGTCATGGCGGCATGAGCTGCAGTCACTTACTTGTAGTAGAAATGAGAAAGGAGAAGACATCACGATGTTGTCGAGCCAAGCTGAGCGGGGTGCATAGAGTTACTATTATTGAGTGCGGAAGCCCGACCCCTACCCTGCTCAAATAAATACTCTAACCAAGTGAAACGTAGGATTGTATGTCTGTATCTCAATCTCGGCCACCTCGAGGATCTACTTTCACTCGATGCGTTTGGCGTTCTACATCCATGCTAATAGTACCGTAAAAGGCTTGGCAGGAGCGATACCCATGTTGAATCCTCCTGTGACAAGCTGGACGGCGCAGGGTGTTTGCTTGTTGGTAGGTAAGCCGATAAAAAAGGGTTTGAAAGCGAAGGCTTTACAGCACAATTATCTGTCGCATGATGGAGTTGCTACAGTGAGTATTGTCATGGTAAGTATCTAGAATCAATTAATCATTAGGTAATACAGTTAAGTCTTGGTTGATACTCTGATATGTTTCCTTGTATGTATAGCACTTTAAGCGCGCGTTACCGGGCTTGATGTCGCCCCCTACCCCGGTGAGACCAACCCTCCCCGGCTGATGGGAATTATATAATTTCGGCAGCTGGTAAAATAGACCGTGTGCTGGGCATACACTACACTAAGATCACGAGGGCATTCCTAGATATTTCTTACTTCAATCCTTGGAAAATAATCGATAGAGGTTTGGTTTCAAGGAACGGCCTGAGGCTGGTTCAAAAGAAAGGTGGTTAACTAAAAAGGGGGTCTGAAGTATGCTCTGTACTGCCAAAGTTGTCTAGGTTTCGGCACAGTGACTTAAAAGTTGAATAACGGGGCCGATCTCAAGGATGCATATACCCAATAAGAGTATAAATAATGCTTGGATAATAGTTTTATTAGGTGTAAACTGATCTAGATTGGCCCCGTTATTCCACTTTTGGGATAGCTTGTGGCATAGCTACATGCCTGTGGCTAGAGAGGTGGCTTGATCGCCCCGTAAAAATAGAGAGAGGCCCATCCTGCCGGAAGCGAAATATCCTTCGTTTTCAAGGCATAAAGTCATACCCCTAGACCCCCCGAAAACCTTACTTATGCGTACAAGTTACAGCCCACCAGGTCAAAATAGGAATACAGGATTTGCCTGTTTAGCCTTGTACGCATTACCTTTTTGCGACGCCAAATTTCACGACACAATCGTGACAGAGGACAAACCAGGCCGTTAACTGCGTCGGCTGTTAACGGTAGGTATATGGTTCTAGTATGCGACAATGACCTTTCGTTTTATTTTACTCCAGTAGTCCATCCTCCCATTAAGAACGAGTATATGAGAGGAAAATTCACCCTGCTAGCTGATTCCTTTAGAAGGTAGGTAGGTAGGTAGGATAAGCCACAACCCAGCCCTCTCCACTCTCCTCAATGGCCCCCAACGCCGCCATGGGGCTCCCTACTAACATAGTAGTGTATATGGTCAGCTGTTCACAGCTTCTAGAAGTATCTGCAGATGTACTGGCTTGCTTACAGCTTTAGTATTTCTTGCCCATACCCAATTTCCCTTCATTTCTCTTCATTCCTCTCCCCTTATTCGTCCTTATGTAGTACGTCTAAAACGAAAACAGGCGCTCACACTCTGCAGCGCTTCCTTCTAATCGAATATCGGGTTGTATTACATAATTCAGCAGCATCCGTATGGGTATTAGGTATACTTACAGTAGTACTTACGTATATTCTATATATGTACAGGCCTAAGTACATAATTGAGGCTGACATACAGAGTACATACGCTAATATTATTACCTATTTCCATATCAGGTATACGTACCGGTAGAACCGTCAAGTGGCGTTCACGAACCCTGTCGATCAAGTCGGTAGAAACAACTCCCTACGTATAGATACACCGTGATCAAATCGGTCGCAATAGGTACCTAAAGTCAGCCGGGCTGAAAGTCCCCGGTCTATCTAGGTGGCCCCCAATCCGCGACCTATCTGCTCGAGTTGGTTGAGCAAGGCACAAACATGGAGGTCAGCGGGCGGGCGGGGTGACTTCTAAACTTGATAGGAATGATTGAACATATGTACCTGGCTAGTAACGAAGGAAACCCTGTCTTAAAGAGCTCGCGTCGCTCATAAGAGTTATATTGCGTCCTATTGCCTCAGCCTCTGAAATCACTGACTTGTTATGTATAACTTCCTCAATTTCCAGCTCCCAAATTCCTACTGTAACTCGGCTTGCCATGGACGGGCGCTTCGCGATTGGCTCGGGCGAAAACGAAATTCATGAGGGGGAGTGAGCTGACAAGCTTGCCAAAGCGGTGTCGTCTAACTCTACTGATGATATCAAGGATCTCCTAAAATGTCGAGATGATAAGATTTCCAAGACACAGGGCCGCGAGTCCGATCCTAACGAGATATTTGGCAATGATGGTTTGATAGATGCTCTCTTCACCGCCATCCAAGAAAACAAATCTTTGCTTGCAGTTCAGCTGATTAGAGCGAAAGGCGCCAGGCTTGGTAGCAAAAAACATAGAGGGCGGTCACCTTTGCACGAGGCAGTCAGAATGGAGAATCGTAGGATCGTGACAGAACTTCTTAGGCATTCCGAATGCGTTCGATACATCGACCTGGGGGAGGACAGTGGCCGAGCCGCGCTACACGAAGCTGCCGCTCGCGGTTACATCGAGATCATCAACGATTTGCTTGTCAGCGGAGCAAATGTCGATGTTCCTGATAACTCCTATATGACGCCTCTACATCTCACGGTTTGGTACGATGGTAGTAAGAAACTGACCGTCACTGAAACATTGTTAGACACATTCGGCGCGGAAGTAAACACCAAAGATAAGGCCGGTGAGATTTGCCCAATTAGTTTAGCCAGCCTTGTGGCGGTGGTCTTGGTCTCTTATGAATTTTGCTACGCTGACTTGTCAATATTTAAACGAGGCTAATTTTTCATATCAAATTCCACAGGCAATACGCCACTACATGACGCATGTGCGAAGGGTGATCTTAATATGGTCAGCCTTCTTTTGTCCTTTGGCGCGGATGCTGGCGTCAGAAATACCGACGGGAAAACACCGCCTAATATCATTCCCGAAGGACATGAGGAGATCCGTCAACTATTTAAAAGGCCGTGGGGGATCTCAGAGAGAAAAACTATAGCAAATATCCCCGGAGAGCGCCCCGTGTGCCCAGAGCGCAATAGGAAGGCGTGCGACGACGCCTCTGTCTACGTCCGGTCCTATTGGCGCGGCCGTGCCGAATCATGGGCAACATCAACCTCAGTCAGCAATCTAGTGTACGATGAAACGGGTCTTCGTGAAATATCGGAGCAATTCAAGACTATCATAGAAACACGATTACCAACAACAGGGGAGGTCGGTCTTGCGGAGGGAGAGACATGGAGGTGGATACACTTTTCTGCTAATAATGTGAGTTCCCTAACCATTTCGTTTAAATAGAAATAAACTAACGCACCAGCATCGGAAAGATGACTTGGATCAAGGTACGTTTGACTCCTTTTTCGTCAAATTCTTAGTATCCGACTAGGTAGCTTATGAGAGACTCTCTGCATTAGGACCTTGTCTGGCTCATTACTCATTCTAAAGGATACGACCGTGATGAGAGATCTCGGGCATGGAGCTTCTGGGATCGGACAACAAATGATCGCGAAGGCGCAGGCGCCGGAAGCACAAGGGTGCCACACGTAAGATGGCCTATCATTACTATCTAGCTGCGAAAAAGAAACCTGCTATCTAACTACGCATTGCTAGGCGGAAGACTCGTGGAAAGAAGATAGATATAGGGAAAATATAATCAGCAGCGACAACCGGTCCTCAAAAGTGCGGGCTAGTTTGGCTGGGAACGAGACTAGTGATAGACTCCACGAAGAAAAGATGATGGAGTCTAGCTGGGAAAAGGCTAGCTCCGAGGAGCGGGGGAAAGCCCGACTCTTTCCAAAGAAGAGAAGTCTCTCACTTGTTGTCAGTGTACTGTCTCCCTGCGTTAAGACATAGAATACTAATAAGTACTACATCTTTAGGTGCCATTCATCGACTTCGAAACGGAGCCGTATCTCACGCGAAGAGAGGTAAAGAACGTAGGTGAGCATTTGAAGAAGATGCTAGACCTTTTTCATCTCTATTCCCCCTACACAGGGAAAGACGGCCTGCAGATACCCAAAACGCTAGATGAATCATATTACGACATGCTCAATACCGAGCGAATCGCCGAGCGAGACGGGGACCAAGTTGTGTATAAATGGTTCCAAGATAAAGAGGCAAATCAACGCGACGACAAGTTGAACGAGTTACTTGACTATTTCTCGCGGTATAGAACTCTAAGGGTACTCCAAGATGAGGCTACCATTATAGGAAGTAAGTCTTCATCCTAATTGTGTGGCTAGACATAGACTCTGACGCAATATTGATAGGTGAAGGTTAGACGAATGAGACTAGAAACAAAAGCACTACATTAATTCTCCCTTTCCATATTTTTATTAATTCATCCACTGCTAGCTCTGCATTGAAAATTTAAACTGATAAAGAATCTCAGCAGACTCGGAGAAGCCACTAAGCGAGGGAGACGAAAGACGATCGACTAGCGCTAAGGAACCAATTATGCGCAGCGAGCCCAACTCTCGCCCAGATTCAACTGAGATAGTACAAATTGAAGCTCTTCATGATCAGCCACCATCGGACAAGGCTAAAGCTACCCTTGAGGACATCCCAGTTAAAGATTGCGGCAGTGTCCCGACAACAGACGACGTTCCAAAACTGCTAATGGTCCACCAACTCTGGCTGTGGAAATTAGGCGATAGTTAGTTACCCCTGAATGGCATACACAAAGAACACTTGCACATGTAGCTTGAAACCATGTGTCTAACTTTCGATAGATACCGTTATCACCTGCTGCCCTGATCGATGTCACGCAGGTGCCGAAGATACTTTGATAGATACCATTCGCCAAGGCGGTATCGAGTCGATGCACGAACCCGACGATTTAATCGAGCACATATTATACGAATGTGCTACGTTTTTAGACAAGTTCCGCGACGCCGGGCCCAAAGCTCACGTACTCGATATATTCGATAATAGGATAGCAAAAATGGTTCGTGTTTTCTATTCTTCATATCTAGTGATGTATAGAAGTAGCCTCTTCCTTTAAATTTCTCCATCCTCTTTATCGATCGATGAGACGCTTTTTTTCTACTAACAAGGATCTTCTAGTCGGACCAGGAAGTCGTGCATTTCAAACAGTTTAGCAAGGATATGAAAGATGCTAAGGAGAGTGGTAAGGCCAGTTCTGGCAGGACTCGGTCTATCACGGATGAGATTAGTCTGCTATACGAAGTGAAGGACATCCGCGACGAGCTCAACTTGGTCCGGCGGGTGTTCGAGGCCCAGGCCGGGGTCCTAGAAAAGTTCTCGCGGCTCTTTTGGCCAGGGCTCCAGGAGCAGAGTAAGCGTTGCCGCGAGGGTTTTCTCGAGGACTGCGGTATCAAGGCGCTTATCGACCGGGCTACGCGGCTCGACGAGGACGCAAAAAAGACACTCGAAGCGGTAAGCTACAATAGCCTGCATACATACTTACCATTCACCATACGCCTAAATCAATGATCTTGTGCGCTGACGTGTTAGTAAATGGTAGCTCGATTATTTAGTGCAGGTCAAGCAGGCACAGAGCTCCCTTGACGAAGCAGAGGCGGCACGCCGACTTAACAACTATATTGTGCTATTTACTATTGTCACTATTATATTTGTACGTTTTATTATACTACATGTTTCTAATTTTATTTAGAAATGAGTATGAGCTAACACCTATATGTCTTCTGGCCTATTCAGACCCCATTGTCGTTCATGACGAGCCTGTTCACTGTGCCGATAAACCAGTTCCCGCACGACAACAACTCGAACCTAAGCTATGATACGACCTGGTTTACTGGAAGAATGTGTCAGTCTATTATATGATCTCAGACCCCCTTATTTCTAGTCCTATTAGCAGTGTTGTGTGGCGATGCGCCTACAACAGGAGTGAAGGGCCAGTTCGGGCCCCAACCAAGAAGGATGATGCTAGCACGTCTAACTAACCTTGTGTGGATATAGTCGCTGGTGAACTTACTACCCTGGCTGTCATTTTTATAATAATAATGTTCCAGAGGAACCCCTCCTGGCTTACTATTCTCGAATACTGGATGCGCCAGCTCAAATTTGAAGTACATACGATACTCCGGCCTAACCTAGAAAGTTTCTTGAGGCCCTGGCGTAGCTCTGAAGAGTATCCGGAGTCCTGGCGTAACTCCGAAGAATATTCATGACCCTGGCGCACGTTGGGGAAGCGAGGGTCAACCTTTCATGATGCTGTTTAAGCACATGATTATGTCGTACACATGGCGTCAAGATTTTTAACTCGCATATTATAAAGTAAAATAGGAAGAGATCACTAACATGCCAGGAACAAGGGTTGGTTGTATATCCAGTAGGTTGGATACTGTTGAGGGTTAGACAATACTAAATGAAGGGTTAAGGTTGGAAACGAGGATCATTAATTTCAGCTGCGGATTTCTGAGCAACTTTGATTTAGGCTCCATTCTTTAAACATCATTACGCTTATCCAAGTTGCTTAGCATGAGGTGCACCTGTTTATGCTGGTTATTCATGTACCTCCCTGGCGTTATCTTCTAGCAAAATAGGAGAATAAGCTAACTACTCGGGTTGCTTGCCTCAATGGTACTTGTAAGAACTTGTTGATATAACATCCCTAAAATTCGACCTTGAATTGCGCGATAGCTATATTACAGTCGCTACTGGTGTGTCCACTCGGCCTTCTTCTTCTCAGCAAATGCCTTCATGCCAATTTTCTGGTCCTGGCTGCCGAAGATGCTGTGGAACACCCTCCGCTCGTACTCGACGCCGTCCCGCAGGCCGAGGTCCTGGCTCTTGTTCACGACTTCCTTCGCCCCGATGATGGCGACCCTGGAGTACCCGGCGATGGTCTCGGCGGTCTTCAGCACGCCCTCCATGAGCGCCTCGTAGCTCGGGAACGTCTTCGCCGCGAGCCCCCACTTCTCGGCGTCGGCGCCGGAGAAGGACTTGCCGGTGAGGATGAGCTCCATGGCCTTGGACTTGCCGAGGGCCCGCGTCAGGCGCTGGCTGCCGCCGGCGCCGGGGATGGTGCCGAGCTTGATCTCGGGCTGGCCGAAGTTGGCGGCCTCGGTGCAGTACAGGATGTCGCACATCATGGCGAGCTCGCAGCCGCCGCCCAGGGCGTGGCCCGACACGGCGGCCAGGATGGGCTTCTTGACCCGCGTCGTGAGGTCCGACCACGACTCGATGAAGCTCTTCGTGTACGCCTCGGAGAAGGTCAGGGGCGCCATCTCCTTGATGTCGGCGCCGGCGGCGAAGGCCTTCTCGGAGCCCGTCAGGATGATGACGGAGACGTCGTCGGCTGAGTTGAACTCGCCGAGCGCTTGGTTTAGCTCGTTGATCAGAGGCGTGCAAAGCGCATTGAGCGCCTTGGGGCGGTTAAGTGTCACTAATTATCACATGTAAGCTAAGATTGTGTATTACTTTTGAAGGACTATCTGATCATTTCACAAGTTTGTTGATTGGTTGTTTAATCTTACCTTGGCCGATACCGGGCTTAGGGTTTGATGTTAAAAGGTATTCATAGGATCTAGCTGGCGTGGAGGAAAATGACCGTGCCACTCTGGGCAGAGTCGAGGGCTGAAGGCGGGAGGCCAGTGGCCTCATTGCTCTGAGTGAGTTCATGGTGCGGAGCTACTAAGAAGGAATTGAATATCGTGCAATAGATCATCCAACTAATGATAACTGAAGGTTTTATGAGAGAGAAAATTACATCAATTGTTTAAAAACTCAGGAAGGTCATTTTTGATAGGAAGCTCAAAGCTGTTGATTACTGATGCCCATGATGATCTACAGGCCGAAGCTGGCCGAGGATAACAACATTTCCCCGGTCTTGGCAGCAGAAGCAGGTACATAGGTACTTCGTAGCTCTAAAAGGCTAAAGAGAAATAATACCAACCCTGTTTAATGATAATTTTACTTATCAGTGCATATTGCCGTATCCAGTTAATCAACTTTGTATGCGCCACACAAAGTGCGTGGCAGCTGGAATGCATGTCTTGGCATTGTCTTAACTGAACCCAGTATTTAGTGTTTGGGGACTTGTGGCTTAGGTAATTGTAGGAAATCCATCAGCATAGTGGGCCTAAACAGTCCTAAACAGTGGGCATTTATCCTTGCTGGCCAGATCACCCATCCATTCAGGTCCAGCGAAAAGGGAGTGAAACTTAGTCTGGATAGATCGCAATCTTTAGAAGTCGCCGCAGCCTAGCCTAGTAATCTTCCTTTCGACAACCAAGTCCCTTTATTATTCTTTCCACGGCACATCGACTTACCGATCACCACGACGCTCATTCACCCCATTTTATCTCTAGCTCAGGTTTAATTCTTCGAACACCGTCGCTGTATTTCGATCTTTCAAATCTCGCGCAGACAAAGCCGCGCCTACGTCGCCCCTCCCTTTTAATTCCATTGCGATGGAGAACATCGAGGTCGACCAGACGCCCTTTGCGGCTGTCACAGCCCAGACATCCAAGATCCAGAGGGTTGGTGCACCCGAGACAATTATGTCCAAGCGACAATAAACAGTCTTAATACTGATGTTTTGCTAGCAATACCAAACTCTATTAGATCGATCGACGCCCTTCGTCCTCTATCGGTGGATTGGTACAGGCGTAGCCCTGTCTGTCTTCTTCCTTCGAGTGTTTGTCGCACAAGGCTGGTATATCGGTATGATGCATCGTTGCACTCTTGTATACCTACGGCTCGAGATTTCTAACCGCGAAATGCACAGTGGCCTATGCGCTCGGCATCTACCTGCTCAACCTGTTCCTGGCCTTCCTGCAGCCCAAGTTCGATCCTTCAAATGATATCCTCGACAATGAGATGGAAGATGGGTCTGCTGGGAGTCTCCCGACCAAGCGGGACGAGGAGTTCCGGCCCTTCATCCGCCGACTGCCCGAGTTCAAGTTCTGGTACGAGGCCACTCGCGCCATCACCATTTCTTTCGCCTGCAGTTGGTTTGATATCTTCGACGTCCCGGTCTTCTGGCCTGTCTTGGTTATGTACTGGTTTATCCTGTTCATCTTGACTAGTACGATGCCACTCCCGATCTATTACTAAATGCGCAGGTATGCTAACGTCGAGCTACAGTGCGCAAGCAAATCCAACACATGATCAAGTACAGATATGTACCCTTCACTTTTGGCAAGGCCAAATATGGCAAAAACAGCACCTCGTAAGAGCATGATTCAGGGCGAACGAGGTTGTGGGATGCTGGGGCTCTTAAGATGTTGAACACTTCAATGCCAACAGAGGTGCGAATGAGTGTTCATCTGGCCGCTACAATTGAGTTGATCAAACGAGGCTCAAGACTGAACGCGCCGCACGTGATAGGAAACTCTGTTTCTATGTAACAGCAGAGTTTCAAATTGTAAAAAAATAATGATAGATGCATTGTGTACATGGCGTAAGCTACAGAGAATATTCGGTCGCAAACAGGTTCTTGCGCACGCTACTGAAATGGGGGGATTCAAAGGCTCGGACTCTGGCAGCAAAAGGGATATTCTGTATTCGGCGCAGAGTTGTTCCCTTTTCGGATGGCTATAGATTTTTGTAATTAAGCAATGAACACTGAAGACTTACGTTTATTCATTGCCCATCTTGCAATCTCCTCGCAAGCACTAGATACTTGCATATTAGGTAGGCAATATGTATCCAGTAACGCGCTCAGCATTTTATAGAGGTAACTACCTACCAGGTAGGTAGGTACCTGTTAGCTCGGCTGTCTGTAGGTACCTACTTAAGGGGTGGGTGGTAGTGGCGTTTAGGGGATTTAGCCAAGTTCTAGTGGAGTGGGTAGCTTAGGCCAGCCACAGCCTTGTTCACGCCGGCGACGCGTGAAGCTTCAACCTTACCTCCAACTTTTTTCTCATTATACCGGAGCAGAGCAGACTATCCTATTCCCCCACACCACTATACAGCACACCACGACATGCGCAACGGTGCCGGCCTCTCTCAATCACAGGGTCCAACTTCCATATTTTACAATTAGACGTTGTGCTTTCCAAACTTTGGGCTGCGCGCATCCTCGCGCGGTCTCTATCCCTGACTATTCTGACCGCCTACGTCCAAACTCTCCGACATGGCCTCATCGTCACGCGGCGCAGGCGACCATCGCCCTGTCCATCAGGACTACATTGCTCGAATCCGATATTCCAATGTGCTCCCGCCTCCTCCAAACCCTCCGAAGCTCCTCGATATTCCCAATACTGGTCTTGCCAGTGGCCAGTATACTGCGCCTGGCTTCGCATCAAGGCTAGCTAGAGAACAACCGCTGAATATCGAGGCAGATGCAGAGCTGGGGATGCCCTTAGACCTAATTGGAATGCCAGGCATATTTGACGGCGACGAGAGTTGTAAGATTGACTTACTTGTATCCTACTGCAGTTGAAGTAATATAGAGCTGACGTAGTATGCTGTTTAGCTATACAAGGACCCTCTCCAACACCATCCATTCAGTCCCTTCATCCTCACGATCGTGCGCTTCTACGACCCTTGCAGACCCTCGGCAAACCAAAAACAACCGACTCGGCCGTTTCTTTCCTCCGCCGTACCGAATACATCTCGTCCGGCACAACGAAGAGCAAGCATGAAGCTGGACCGCTGCGCTCCGTTAATCCTACACCCGTGAGGCGGCCGACCAAACGACCATCGCCCGAGCCAGACAAGGATTCGCCAGCTTATGTGAAAAGAAAGATCGACCAGAGCTTCTCTATAGCGGCTGCCAACCTGAAGGATAAGAATCGCGTCAGACACCCTACAAAGCGCAACCTCAAGCTTGTAGAGAGCTATCCCATGATCCCCGACCTCGATGCATTCCCGGACTATGGCGGTTATTTCACAATCAAGTTTACGAATAACCCCGTGCCTGCTTCTGGAGTCTACGATAAGCGTTTGTTAAATGCCGTCATCAAGCCAGGCACACTTCCCGAGGACGAGGAGACGGCCTACAAAAATGCTAAGCAAGCGCATGAGAGAGACCCTGCGAACAACCCTAAACCTGCCAACCCCCAGACATATAACTACTTCCTTAGCGACTCGCTCGAGACGTCGGAGAAGTTCAACCAGCGGTTTGATGTGCTGAACCCTGATCATGACGATGATGACTTATACACCAGCCAGAATAGCGACGGCCATGGTTGTTTCCAGTTCCGATTTGTCCGGACGTATGAAACCAAGGACGAAGTCGAGCTTAATAACGCTACCAAGTATGACGAAGAGCTGCTCGTCGCTTTCAATAACGATGAAATGGTGGACCAGAAGGCGGTCTACTATTCGCCGGTGATCCACCGGGTGGTTGTGAAGCCCCAGCGGTCTAAGACCATTCATCGCAATGCTGGGTTGGCGGAAGATGTTGAAGAGATCCCCGACCGGCTCGCCGTCACCGTTAATGACTTTGACGATGAAAACAGGGCCATGATGGAACAATGGAAGACGGATCCTTATAAAGATCCCTTCTCAAACGAGCAAGCGGACGGCGACGACGAGGCTGATAAGACGGAGCAGCATGCAAATGCTGCCAACGGCCATGACGAAGAAGTGGACGCCCAGCAGGATTCCGACGAGGACCAGGATGCCGAAGGCGATGAAGAGGATTAGAGTGGACTGTTCAAGCGCAAATGTACACAACACTAGGACTCATGGTGGCACGAAGGGCGTATTCACTATAAGAGCGATTTGGCGCTCTATTTCGAAGTGTATTAAAGCATACCTATAAGTCAGGGTATGGATTTAAGCCTATAGGAGCGTTTTGTGAACGAGATGGTATCTGCTACATTGATAGCAGTGACACTCGAGGCTAAAACAATACGTTTCATCAGCTAGATGCCTCTTCATATAATCACATCACTTTTCTGAGTGGTATGTTTAATCCACCTACACGAAACCCCTTCGTGAGACCTGGGAAATACGGTGCGACATCTAGTTGCCTGGACAGCTATCTCTTGGTGATTATTATGTCCTTCTATTAGCTATACACACCCACATCCTCCATGCATATAGGTATCGATTCTGAGCCTCCTTCACTCAAAGCTCCTTTGCCATACTAATGAGGGAGGGATCAGTACCAGCACCTTACGTCTTTACTTATCTCGTGTAAACATTGATAGATTACAGCATGCTAGGCTAGATAGCGGGTTATCTGGATGCTTTCCTCGGTTTTCTCGCCATGTCTAACCCTGTAGGTTGGATTAAGCGGTATAGACTGTCGCCTAGCATAGACAATGATTATTCTCGTGTTACGAGACGTGGTTTCAACCGACAGGCAAGAAGCTGCCCCTCTTCGTGTATATACACGAAGGTTTCTAAACCGTCCTAGTTTCGCTCTGTATCCTGTACTACACTTCAATGTTCCATCTCATCTAGCAGCCTATTAAGTAGTCCCCTTGCTAACCACTTCTCAGCTCATGCTCTCCTAAATCTAATAAGTCGATGTTCATTGCGATCTTAGAAACCCGCCTCCTGATTAAGAGCATATATATCTACTAACAAAGTATGGTTACGTGGCCTACATACACAGTGGGCTTATTTCGGGTAATGAGATATCTAATCCATGTGACTATATCTCTATTTGCATTGCGAATTCAGCTTATCCCAATAATCCTGAGAGTGAGTCTATGAGCTAAGAGAAAATGGAACAATATGGTTAAGGGAGAGGTTCTTAGAAGGATAGTGTTTCACCACCGAATAGCTCGACGTCTAAACAATTGTCTAGAGGCATGCACTCAAGAAGAAGTGATAACAAGTGTATGGCGACACACCCATGTGTCTCGTAGGTAGTGAATTATGGAACCAAAGAGCATCAATAACCCAATAGTTCAATGTCTATAAGTGGCTAACCTCTAAAAGACTCACGTCTATGAAGAAATGAATATATACAGCAAAAGAAAGAAGCCACCATAGACATTTATACACAGGCTCGGTCTCCCCACCACGCCAAACCCGAGATCCTACACTCAAGTCCATGACCTAATGGAGACTATCAAGAATCCAAAGGAAAGCGCCCCGTGAACTTAAACGTCTTCAGCCCGTCGGCGATGGACGTAGCCATCTGGTCAGTGTTCGTGCTAACATAAACCCCACTGCTCGCCGCGAAGCCAGCGGAGCGCAATGTCGGGCTGGCGGCGGCACCGCCGAAGTACGCAACGGGCTTGCCGAAGAGGTAGGCGCTGCTGGCGATCTGCAGGGGCCGCATAAGCGGGTAAAAGGACGAGGTAGCATTGATGTTGAAGAGGCCCGCGGCGTCGGCCCCCGCCGTGACGACGACGGCGTCGAAGTCCGTCGCGTCCGCCGCCGAGTACGTCTTGTCAACGCCCGGCGCCAGGCGCTCGGCCACCACGGTCACGACCAACCCGTCCGCCGCGAGGCGCTGCTTGAGCGCGCTCGCCTCGTCTAGGGCCTTGGCGCCAGTGGTGTTCGTGTTGGTGGCGAGGATGCCGACCTGGAGGGTCGCGATGGTGGGGAGCGTGCCGTTGGTGATGGAGATGCCCTGCGTCACGTTGCTGTGGTAGAAGGTCGGGTCGGGTGCGGGCGCGCTCAGCCCCAGCGCCGTGGCGACGCGCGCGGCGACGTCGTTGCTGATCAGGTTGAGCTGCTGCAGGACGTTCTGCTTGACAGCGGTGGACTGCAGGTGGCTCGTCTCGAAGCGGATCGCGTTGATGAGGAACTGCTGCTCCACGGGCTCGAGCGAGTTGTAGAAGAGCCGGGGTTGGGTCCAGTGGTCGTTGAAGGTCGAGGACAGGCGGCGCACGAGGTTACCTTGCACGGTGCGGGAGGGCGCCGTGAAGAAGCCTCGGCCGACGGTCTGGTTGGCTTGCTGGGGGAATCCGCCATTTAGTGTGTTTGGCGAGTCTTGGATAGTGTATTAGCATCAGTCGTGCCGGCTTGGCTTGCGTGACGCTCGAGTCTCGAGCTTGGGGGTAGTAGTTGGAGACTTACACGCCGCAGTGTTCTTGTGGATGAGATTCTGGCCAGCCCCATCCCGGTTGTTGTTGTGGACAGGAATCACAGGTCGGTTGATAGGTAATTGCTCGAAGTTGGGACCCCCGTGTCGGTTCAACTGGGTATCGAGATAGGAGAAAATGCGTCCTTGTAGTAGCGGATCTTCGGTGAAGTCAATGCCTCTTACAATGTGACCTGGTTGAAACTGCATGTCTGTGTCAGCTAGATGTCACAACACCGACGTTGTCTTACATGGATGCGTAATCAGCGAGCCACCACCCGCTATTCCGCGATCATAGACATGTACGTATGCGAATATATGAGGTCACACAAAAGCAATTTGGACAAAAGTACCGAGACTGCTGGCATATCCCGAGGCAGGGCTAGCTGAAGAATGAAAGGTGGCTCACCATGACCTGTTCAGTTTCGGCGAAGTAGTTCGTGGGATTCGTGTCCAACTTCATGACGCCGAGCTTCCGCAACGGCGCAAGCTCTTCTGGGATGATCTTAGTCGGGTCCAGCACATCGAAGCCGAACGCCAGTGCCTGGTCCTCATCTATGATCTGTACTGCTAGTTCCCATTCGGGATAGTTGCCGGTCGAGATGGCGTCAAATAAATCAGCACGGTGAGCATCAGCATTCTTGCCAGCGAGGATTTGAGCCTCCTCCCAGTAGAGACTAGCCCGGCCCTGTTTCGTCTTCCAGTGCCATTTGACAAGCTTGGACACGCCAGCATCGGTGACTAGGCGATAGGTATGAATCCCGAAACCATCCTAAACAATGGGTTAGTGATACAAGACAAGCCCAGTAATCCAAGTTGACATCACCTACCATGTGACGATAGCTTCGGGGAATTCCAAAGCCAGCCATTGCCCAGAACAGCGTGTGGAGGCTGCTCGGCTCCTGGGAGAAGAAGTCCCATGCCGAGTCATGAGCAGTCGCCGCTTGGGGAATCTCACTAGCCGGGCTTGGTTTCACAGCGTGGATCAAGTCGGGAAAGCGGATAGCATCTTGACTGTTTCTCCGTTAGTTATTGCCGGCGAGGACGAGTAGATGATGACATCGGGGTCGGAGCTCGGGCTGTTGGCCCAATGAGGATATGGTACGGGAGGCTTGATCTATCTAGGTGCACAAGAGAAGAAGTACGAAATCTAACCCACATGAAAACTGTTGATAGCCGGTAGTGTTAGCATAATCCCACATGAAGCTTGCTAATCCGCCAAGAAGCTAGTCTAGAGGGGCTACTTATTGTCCGAAACAAGTAATAAGAGACTTAGAAGTCATTTGAGATGTTGACTCACACTGCGATAGAGAGAATTAGCAATTTTCACTTCATGCAACTCAAATAAAAAGGGGGAGCTAAGATAGACATATTCCGGTGCCAGAGGGAAGCTAGTGGGTTGGTGAGGTCAGCAACTTTACTTACCACTGGGATGTTATTTCCGACGATGTCTTCAAAAGGAAATATCAGTATGTGTCAGCAATGGGAATAGCCAGCTTTTCTCTTCTCACCAAAATTGCCCTCATCTGTATAGCTAAAATCTGAGTCAGTTATAGGGAAACGGGAGTCTAGACCATTGAGTTGAGCTTACAAGCGAGTTGCGAAACCGTGGACATCGCGCGCTGTATCAGCACTTCCTCGGGATCCTGCTACGGTAGAGAACCGGACGAACATAGGAGTCTCCTTTCCGGCAGCCCCCAGAAAAGAGGCCGCCGTGATGTTGCTCCAGTCTCCATAGCTAGTAAAAGTGCCGTGAGCTCCGGCACCTCGAGCATGAACAGCACGTTCTGGGACCTGCCGGGCGTGTTAGCCTAGCTAGGAAGTTGATAGATGTTATGGCAAACCCATATTCTTTTCTTAGAAGGGCCACTTTTTCTCGAAAGGAGAATATCTTAGATGACTTACCCTTTCGTGATCGAAATGGGTTATCTTCTGTCGAAAAATGAAGTCTTCGAGGAGAGTTGGGCCCCGATCTCCTGCTCTTAGGCTATCCTGGTCACTTATCTGTCCACCAACATCGTCGGTCAGATAGCCGGTACTATCGTCGACAGTGGCATCCGAGATAGGAGTCTGCGTTGTACCAGCAGCTCGTGCGTGAAGGTTGACAGGATCAGCATATGGGCAACCAGCCGCAGAGACTAGCCCCTGTAGCGCCAACATGGCGAGAGGGATCCTTATACGTCCCATGATATAAGCTGTGGCTTAATGGAGCAGTGGACAAGAGACGAAAGGGAGGCTTAGGGGTGGTAAGACTTAGGAGGAAAAACCAGGTCAAGGCATAAGCTCTTGATCATGAGTTGCTATTGAAGGGTAAAGCGATATGTTTATATATCCGACTGCAAAATGGAAATAAGACGGTAAGGGTCAATAATGTCAGTACATCTACTACCTAACCTAGCATTATTATCTCGATTCGGATATTGTGATTAGCACAGTCATGTTCAATGGAGAAGCATGGTTAGGGTCAACCCCGAAGCAAGGGGGAAAATCTTCAAGCGTTGCTTCTAGCATGGGATTCTTTTTCTGCACTTTTCCCAAATACTCACCGTTACTATGTTCTGATCTCGGCCAACATAGGAGAACCCAGCGGTAGCACTGGACCTTCTCAATCAAGGAACTTAGTCCTAGATGCCCAAGCTAATAAAATTAAACTAGTCAAGTAGTGTGAGTAGGCAGGATATGATAGCATATACTACTCCGATAGGGCGCTTCAACTTCATTATGGCAACGTTTGATAGTAATCAAACACCAACAGAGGTCAGTTTGGCCTACGAGGACGTGACTCGTATGACCTCACCCAATTAAGGTAAGGTGGGACGACCATCGGCAGAGACATGCGGCCGCACCCACAGGCGATCACGGATGGGATGTGGGAGGCGAGATGTATGAGATATGTATGTTCTTTTCACTGACTGTGAATTCTTCGCGTTGGGCAACAGCACGTCGTGTCGTCACCGGACCCCTACATACATCCAGCAGGGCACCACGGCGGCGAACATCCGGTATAATCCGGGTACCTACCAGTAGGAGAGCTGCTCGTTCTGCACCCCCTGGTGGTACCGATCCTAGCTTGTCCCGGCATCGCTCAGGGGAAATTGTCCGTAGTATGCGATTGACAACGGCCCCGGCACCATGAGAAGCCTAGCCTAGTACGCGCGCTGCCTGTGATGTTGATTCGACGTCTCTCTCGGCGCCTCCTTGGCGGGACTTTTTCTGCACGGCTGTCACATCTCTTTCAGTCATGGTATGTTGACGAAACCCGCCTTGGATGTAACGGCACAACACGGCTCCTACCGGGTAAGGTAGTGGAAGCAGATGGCGGATAGGAGGTACCGCATGGAGGCACATGGAGGCACATGTACGCATACCTAGGCGAGAGACGAATCATGGGTCTGGGCTATGAGAAGCCCCACGGGCTCGGGAGCTGGGGGAGTAGCCCCATGGAGGTAACATAAACTCCGAGGGTACCGTCACTTACCTGTTCATGGGTTTTTTGTTTCATCTTTGGGGTTTGTTCAAGTAGGTACCAGTTTACCTAATATTGGTGCCGTGGTGGATCTCGAGGTGGGTTGGATGTTTACATGTGTTGACCCTGCAGACCTGATTGAGATCCTTAGATTACTCAGACAGTAGCATTGTTTATTCAACATCCATGTTCTGTCCATGTGAACACCCCGATATCCCCTGGGGCTATATGAAATACCTAGCAAAATAAGATGTTGACCTGGTGGGTATACCGTATACACCATCTAGAAACAGATAGGTAATCCTATCTGACCGGAAATCTGACGATGGATAAACCTAGTCTAGTTCTAACCTACCTAGGTAGTTGAGAGATATCGTCGAAATCCGCAGCGTTCATTCATTCCACTTAGTTACATACCTACTTGATAAGTCATTTACTTATACCCTTGTTCGTGTCTGCCGATTGGTACCCTACCGTTACAATACTAATTATGGCAATCCCTCCTGCGTTTGAGCGGATCAGCCAATCATCTCGATGCCATTACGTTGTCTGGAAGCTCAACTCCGTTTGTTGTTGGAAATGCGCCCAAGACAGACGGTATACATGCCTATCCTACTAGACTAGGTAGTATACGATTCCATACATTGATTCCACACCAATGCCTGTGCCTTGCGTCATGTCATGTATAGAGAATTAGCCATGATATACCCTTCGGCCCTTTAGTTCTTCATTTTCCGATGACACGATGCCGAACGTCGGGCTGCCGTGCCACCGTCAAGCGTCATCCGTCAAGTGATGAGGCGCAAGTGGGCAATCCCACCGATCAGTACATCGTACGAGACTTATCCGTGCCAAGCGTGTAGAGCGTGTAGATCCTGCACTGTTCAAGAAGGATGAAGATTTTTTTTTAAGCAAAGGCGCTTCATACTGTAGTCCTCTCTAGCCGACGACGGGTAGCAATTTGCGATCCACCTCGGCACGAGTTGACTGTTTAACTCGACTATGGTAGCTTAATCAATGTGTCGTCATGTCGGTGAGGAATACCATCATAATCTTGCTACCTACCTTCTCTTTTGCGGTTAGCACGGCTCTTTAACTTGTGTATCTCTCAGTCCTTATAACCAACTATGGCCCTATCAGAGGCCTTGTTGTTGTTGTTTTGGCGGGGAAACAAAGCAATGAGATATTGGATGCTCTAGCATAGACCGGAGGGATTAGTTTGCTCCCTATGGTTGCTTTTTCAAAAGTGGTAAGACAGAGCATGTCAGACTTATACATACTTATTGAGCAAGAGGGTCAAGAGGCTATAGATCGTTACAGCATACCACACAGTGACTGAGTAGTGCTAGTATAAATACCATCTATCTAGCCATAATACTGAGTTCTCGTGTACATGTGCGCCTAGCCTAATGCTCAAACCCGCTCGCTCGCTTATAAATCAATGCGCTTGATGAAGCGAATGGGTATAATGTGCATAGCATAATGTCATTTCATTTAGATTGCAGTCGGTCGGCGCTTGCGCGGAGATCGACGAACTGAGCGGTCCGCAACGCCGCTCTCTACATCGTCAGGGACCAGAATCGACAATATCGACTTCTCAATCTCATCCCGACCACCCATCAACTGGTCCTCCTCTATCCAGCCTATCTCGACGGCATAGCGCAGGATATCGCTTGCGCTTTCGAACCCGGGTACACTTTCGTCGGCCTCCGGGTCTAGGTAAGACCACATCTCCTTCGTCGTGCGTTTGAACGAATTGACTTCCTTTTTAGGTCCAGAGAAGTTGTCCACCATCCATTCGTACAGATAGGCAAGCCACAGGACGTTTGTGTACGGTTCGTGGATAGCCCATGTAATAGGGCCGTCGATGCCGTCCGTGTAGGGTTTCTTGTGGTCCTCGGGCGGGAGGCACACGCGGTCTCCTCTCAACAAGAACGATCTCATCTGCCGGTATACACGACATTGCGCTGCGTGCTCACTTGTGAAGATGCTGAGGTCGCGCTCTAAGTCGTAGGCTACGGGTTCAGATTCGTAGTCGGCTTGCGCCCGTGAGAGGCCGTAGTCTAAAATGGTGATTTCGAGACCCGAGAAGCCGTAGCAGCCCGTCCGATCCCGTTCATCCTTTGGGATGGGATTGCCTACTTTTCGAATGCAGAGGTTCCCCTCGTGAAGGTCTCGATGCTGTCTTTGTCAGCATAGTATACATCTATACCTCTGTAGTCTAAGGAATTAGCAAGACGTACCTCGAATTCGATTCTCGCCTCTGCCCTTGCGAGCGCAATAGTAACATGGAAGAATATATCCCATAGCTGATCAGCTGTCGCGAGTTCGAAATCCTCGAGTGCCGTTCCCGCATCCCCCAATTCCACGACCAGAAACTTCGTATCATCAAGATACCGACTAGGCGACGGATAGAACTGCAGCCGACCAGGATCTTGTCTCTTAAGTTTCTTCTGAAAGGCCTGGTGCGTTTCTAGTAGCTCCCGACATGCCTTTCCTTGCACTATATATCGCTCTTTGTAGACAACAAATCCAGGTATGTCCGCCACCCATTCGGAGATCTGGAGCTCGCCCTGTAGGTCGGATTCGCTATGCGGCTCTTCGTCTACAAGTCCAGACTTCTGCTGTGTTTTGGTCTGTGGCTTTATCGGCGATGACATCCTTATCACTTTAATGATGCTTGTTCCCCGCTCATTTGTGACTCGGTACACCTCTGCATAGGAGGCTTCTGCGATCTTGATGATGCTATCGCCCGGTGGGCAGACTTCAGCCCAGGAGAGGACCAGTAATTCCTTCGCCTCCTCTTGGAGAAATGGTGTAGGCGTGGCCTCTGCTTCATTTTCTTGTTCCTCCTCTTTCTCCTCGTCTTTGTCTGCCTCCTTCTCTCCCTCCTTTTCCTCCTCTTCTAGTTTGGATTCAGGTGGTGTAGGCCCAGACTTCAGCGGTGTTAGTGGGTTAATATCCCTGTCTTTAGGTGGATCTACCAGAACAGACTGTCTCGTTCTCCTTCGTGGAGGTGCAGGTGATTCTGGAGCATGTGTATTTTCATCGTGAATTTTAATTGACGACAAATTCTGCGTTAACTTTGCAACTAGCTCGTCGTCATCGGAGCCATGCTTGTCTACCAGTCCTGTCTTTGCCGTCTGTACAGGAGTTTGGGGCAACTCGACAAATAGCCGACCAGCAGCTCGTGGCTTCTTGCTCTGCTTGCCATATCTCCGGGTTGTGCTTGATTTCGACATGTCCACGGTTTATATACGATTGAGCTTTGTGAAGAGTAGTTACTTCATTGTGATTGTGGTCGATTTTCTGATTTCCATCAACAGTGACCGGGATTTATTTACTTATTTCCAAAGAAAGGCAAGCGTAATGCAGCGTCCCGGCAACTATTAACGCCACAAACTGCCCCACTTACCCCCTTAAAAATCAGCCTCAACTTACATACATATATGTAGGTACGCATAAGGTTATGCATACTATGTAGGTAGAAGTGGGTCACCTATCTAGATGGAAGCATTGGACCCCGGCTCTCGGGACCTTCTCCATCCACATCAGTCAGGCCTCAGCCCCCGATTCCGTGTGCTTCTAAGTAGGTAGCTACTGCATCGTTGCTGAATTAGGTGCTAGAGGTGATTTTGATCCCCTTTCGTCCTTTCTTTGTTCCCTCTCCCCCTTCAACCTTGTCGCGAAAGCAATTGCATTCTCGCACGAGAGTCTACGAAGATGGCCGACTTCCTGAAGAACATCCTTGGAGGCAACAAGCCAGCAGACACTCCTGTCGCGGCCAAGGCTGATTCTGGTACGTGGCTCTTCTCCTTTGCCGTATTCTTTTCCTATTTACGGTCTTGAATGGTGTGTCTATCTCTTCCGGCATCGAACGCCGCGAGTGATTCTCGTCGCAATTGAGTCTCTACCTATGCTCGCAGCGCGGGGGGTCTAGGAGAGCTTACACCATCGAGATGTACTGCTTATGGTACCAATGACATGTGCTGATCATAATCAATTGACTATAGATTTCGCCGATTTCGCGGAAGCGCCTCAACCCACTCCACTACCTTTCCAGACAGTCGCCGGTGGCTTGGCCGCCAACGGACCTGTTCCTACTGCGCGTCCCTACACAAAATGGTATAATGTACATGAGCGCCATAGTCTGAGCGAGTTTCGCACCGAAGGGCTCATCCTATCCGTCATCGCTATCATCTGCACCCTGCACTTCTTCGGCGCGCGATTGAACCGGACCAAGTCGAAGGCATGGGCAAAAGCTCATGCGTCCCTTCTGACTAATGAGTTCGCTCTCGTGGGCTTCGGCGGGTCGCGCCTCTCCGAAGATGAGTCCGATAAGATACTGAAGGAGAAGAGCTTGTTTGAATATGCTTCGTATGCCACCGGTCGACAGAACGTTGCTTTCATGGATGTCAAGATATCGCTGATGAAGCGCTTCAACCCTCTGGTGCTCTTCCCCGACTATATCATTTCCTTCTTCTTTGAGAGCTACCCTACACCCGAGGATTCTGTGGGCGCTACTATCTACCCTTTTGATGGAAGGGAGGCCCAAATTGTCCCTGGTATCCCCGGCGCTGCCGAACTGCGGAGCAAAGACTCGAAGAGCACCTACGATGGGTTCGTCTGGGCTATCGTAAACAAGAATCAAATGAAGCAGCTTCGGGACGACCGTTATGATGTCTCTATTACCTTCACCAAGGACCACGCTAAGCTACCTGTCTGGACAACTGTCATGAGCGAGAGCGCAGAGATCACCTCGGCCCTCCTAACGGACGAGCTGGTTGAGGCTATCAAGCAGGCAGGTGAGCTGTTTGACTACCTTATCATCACTGACCAACCGGTTGAGAAACCTGCGACGTAAGTTAAGCGATCCTCAAGTCAAGCTGGATGATTCCTCAACTTGGATACTAACTCAACCATAGATTGGAAGAAGCTGTCCCACGCAAGCGCATCTTCCTTCGCTACCGACTCCCATCCTCAAACAGCTACGAGGACCTCCTCCCCCTCTTCTCTTACTTTGTCCGACTACCCGACCAGTTGGCATCGGCAGCCCACTTCCGCGCGGAAGTCCTGCGCAAGGTTAAGAGTGTGCGCGAAGAGAACATGAAGCAAATCCAGAAAGTAGCCGAGGAAGAGAAGGCCGAGGAACGGGCGCTCGAGCGCGACAAGAGCAGGAAGGCAAAGCGCGATGCCGAGCTCAACGCCCTCGACGCCAAGGCCCAGAAGAAATACCTCGAGAAGGAGAAGGAAAAGGAGTTGCGTAAGGCCGCCAAGAAGCAGACTGTGCGCGGATAAAAGCCCACTAGTCATGCGATTCTAATCGAATATACTATACTATACTATACTACCTACAAGCTGGGATTCGCATAGGGGGGTTCCGGACCGGGGGTTAGGATGGCGGGTTTACGCAGCAAGGAGAATTAAAAGGGGGGTTTATTAATGAGGCATACACGGTGGGACCTTTAAAAGTCTATAATCGGCACACTTACATGTAACTACTTTGAAAACCGCGGGGCCGGGCATACTAGATTCTAGTCGTTGCCAAGTGTAAAAACAACTTGTTCGAAGCATCCTTTCTCTTGCGGTCGTATGTTTTTTATGTACCGATCGATTCTCATCTATGGATGCAAGGTCTTGCTTCCCTCCCGTCACTTGCGAGAGGCCATGTAGACAGACCAATGTAATGCAAATAGAGGTGCTATTCACGTGCCTCATGAAGCCGGCCTCGAGAGTATGTCTTCGACGCGCTTCACTTTGTCTTGGGCCGTCTGCTTCTTGTCCGTCCTGTGACGTCGTTAAAATCATAAGAGAGTTGAGGGGGCGCCAGGGAAACTACAGGACAAAACGGGCTAAGAAGAGAAAAACTCACCTTGTGCCGACGCGCATCGAGCTCTGCACTCGCACGACGCCTCGCGCGTGGACTACGCTGTGCGCCTGTCCGATCACTTTCATCACCTCGTCCCAAGAGCCTTCTGTGCGTTGAGGCTCGTTAGTTCGTTGGCTCAGTATATACTTTCTTGCGCTCTGCTAGGATACATGTATGCGTTGTTTGGTAGTCTTGTTCATTATGAAGGCAGTTGTAACCGATATACTCAGCATGTGAGGTATATAGATTGTGCTCCTTTGCGTTGAGAGAAATACAGGAGAATGTATGAAACGCTTTATCGACAACGTACCTACTGTTGTCCCAGCGGAATGCATCGTGTACACAAGCCCGCTCGCCTTGAGCAGCTTCTGGACCTCGGCCACTTCCTCCGCCACGGAGACGGAGCCGGTGCCGACCTGTAGGTAAAGACTAGGTTAGATCCAATGCCTACGTTTCTTGACCCAATCTTATTCAACTCAATTATACGCTCGAGAGCGGAGACGCATCACATATGGCCGGAGCCGCACGGACTCGGCGGGTGAGTTGTCATGCCGCAAGAAATAAACGCACCGGGATCAGACAGAAGTCGGCATAGCACCGCTCGGGGGTCGCGATATGCGCGTATTCCATTATTCGCTCAGTCAAGCCAGAATATGGTGCTTAGTAGGCTTTGATTACTCTCGAGGAATTATGAATGATAGCTTTAGATGCGATTTGAAGTGATGAAATTGATGATATAGTAGCGGTAACGTAAAGATAACAAAGCTCCAGTGTTGTGTTGTCAATACTTGCGTCCGGCAAACCAAAACCCCACCACCGGCCCCGTCAGTTCATGACAATTCGCCTACCCATGACGATGTCTATTGGCAGGTTCTATCGGCCAGCTCTTCTAAGTTCTTAATCATTAAAAATGCACAACACAAATTTACAATACATTTTACCATACCTTATTCCATATTAGAAAAAAAACCTATAGAGTCAAATCCATTAAGGACAACTTTAAATTGTGTTTTACTCTATTATCTAATCTACCTAGTACAGAATAGAGATTTGTTTGTGCAGCCTTGCGGCTAATGTCAAAACATGTGCTGTTTTCGACGTAGTATGTATAACCAAGGACAGTATTGTTCCTAAAGATGACTTTGTACCCGCCCGCCCGCAAATAACCAAAATCAAGCCCGATATAAACGCCGTCGCTATGTGTAGCCTCAAGCCGACCAGAATGCTTTTCTCTTCTCTTTAGCTTTCCGTTTATCCACCGCAGAATCTGAAATGGGATATGCGCGCCAAATAAACCTATAAAAAAATCCAACCTGCCAGTCTAGGTGAGAAGCAACGCCGCCGCGAAGAACGCGACGAGTGCCCCGGTGCCCGTGCCAGCGGCGCCACGCGCACGTTTTGCCTGGCTGGAAGCAGTATCTGCCTCAGCGACGGTAGCGTTCGTGCGCCCGACGGCGGTGATGCCATTCATGACGTCCGCCGTCGTGATAGCAGGCCCCTCGCTCCAGAAGTCGACCAGCACAAACGTCGGCTTGTAGCCCCACTCGGCCAGGCAGGTCTTCGCATGCAGTCCCAGCGCCCCCGTCGTCGTCGTGGAGGCGCTGTTCGTCGTGGCGACGTCGTCGACGTCGGGGATCTCGATGGAGGAGCCCAGGTCGTCGTAGACGAAGTGGTTCATGAGCGGCAGAAGGCCGGCGGCGAGAGCCGCGGAGGCCGAGGACTGCGTGGTCGGCCGGTCGAGCGTGCAGTTGAAGCCCGACAGCGACGTGATGTCGTACGCCGTCTCGAAGACGTAGTCGAACTCGGAGAGCAGGTACGGGTAGGCGCTGCTGGCGGTGACGGAGGCGATGAAGGTCACGAGGCGCGTCTTGGCCGTGATCATGGTCTGCAGCGTCGGCCAGGTGGTCCCCGAGGGCGTGTAGCCGTACTCGGAGATGCCCGAGGCCTCGAACACGGCGCCGAACTGCGCGGCCGTCTTGCTGTCCGAGTTGACGATCAGGAGCGTCACCACCTCGTTGGGGTTGTTGTCCATCCAGTACTTGATGTCCGCGAGCCAGTCCTCCAGGGGGCCGGCGTCCAGCAGGCTGCAGAGTGTGTGGCACATCTCGATGGTGCCGTTGAGATCGTGGACCTGCAGCTGCAGCAGCCGTATGCCGGCGTCCAACGCGACCGTTGCGTTGTAGTACTGGGTGCCGGCCACCGAATTGCCGGTGCTGGCGTCTCGGAGGAAGGACGAATCATGGGCGCCCATGTGGGTGATGTTGCTGTACGAGCGGTTGCATAGCGAGGGTGAGTTGTTACAAGCTACTGTCGACGCCGACGTCGTTGTCGATGTTGACGTCGATGCTGATGCTGATGCTGCTGCTGCTGCTGTTGTCGTAGTAGCAGCCGTCGCTGATGTCACAGAAGAGAAGAAATTATTCCATTGCTGTGGTGACGAATGTGCTACACCCGCAAGGGTCGCGAGAGTTGCTAGGTACGTGCATAGTGATGATGGGATCATCTCGCTGAGGCAATCCGAAAACAGGGGTTATTTAGTACACTTCTTCACCTGTGTATATTTCTGTACTTTTCATACAAGGGGAACGAGAGGAAAGAGATCAAAGAAAGAAACGAGAGATGTTAAAGTAAGGAAACGGCTCTATATTCTCCAGCAGCGAGTGGTGCCATACTGTCCTTTAACTATAATTCAAATTGACAGGTCGGAGCGGTACGCTACGGATACCTACCTACTATGTACGTAATGCTCGGTGCGCTTCCACTGTGGTGTTGATGTGCGAAATGCCGGACCCCCGGCGAATGGTGATCTACAGGGTCATGGTGGCTAGCCGTGCTGCAGGGCTAGGCTCCCGATAGGCTAGATCAGCACCTAGAGGCAGTTAGACGGCGCCCCTTACAGCGCTGTACGGTCTGCAACGGCGCTGTACCTGGCCGGCGGCTGCGTATGCTGTGGAGTCTGTCTGGACTCTGAAGCTTGTGGCTGCGCCTCTCCACGTCAACCTTGGCAAAGGCGAAACCATGCAAACGCGCGTTCCGTTGCTTGAGAGTTTCAACGCAATTCTGCCGGGAGAGCTACAGAACTACATAGGTAGACGCAGGTCTTCATACATAAAGAAGGTTTTCATCCGAATAGACCATCGCGAACTCTATCCACACTCTTTGCTATGTACAGTAGATGTTCTCTATGACATAACTAGAGACGTGCGATAATGTCAAGCAAGCCATGTTTGGCACCTCTCTGGATAGACAATGACGAGCCGAAATCAAGTTTGTTTGATATTCCGTAAAGTCATGCCTTACCCAAAAGTAAATACGAAAGCCCCATTAAAAGAGACAGTGCAACGTGCGGTTGCGATGCTAATTATTTGGTATATACACTGTATGGGTCTTTCCAACCTCCTGAGACAACGACAGTCGGTATTCTGTATTCGGTATGGATTACTTAGCCACACACAGCCCCTTAGCTGCTTGACTGTGATTGCTCATAGTAATCTGATAACGACAATCTATTGGCCCGTCTTAAGAGGACCTACCTATTTTTGGTGATTGGAAGGTGAACACGAGAACAACTAACCGCTAGTACATAGGCATCGTGTAAACTCGGAAGATAGGTAATAGCCCAATGAGAGAGGAGGTTGAGGAAGTCGTCACACAAACAAGCCGCGAACCAGACGATTCGTTTCAGAAAGATTATGCTTTATCTAGAGGAATAAACTGCCTATGTCCTGTTTTGCCCTAATACACAGTTACCGTGGTACAAGCATCTGGACTTTCTAAGCACTTTGGATAACTTAAAGATAAAACCATCTTTCGCGGGGTATCCATTACTAGCTATGTTAGTATCTCCTCTCACCAACCTTGTAATGACCAAGGCAGGAGTAGGTATACTACGTTGAAGGGGTAATATTTTGCTCAGGATCGTCCGAATACGCCTCCATGGCAGCCCGTTCTTCCAGTTCCTTAATCTTCTGTTTGCCTTCCTCCGTCGTAGCGTCTATTATCTGCTCTTGCAAGCTAAGAATACCAGCCTACAACACAGTCAGTAAATAGGCATGCTGACTGATCATGTCATAGCATATATATATATATATGTCTTCTTACCTCGCTCAAGAGGCCAACAAGATCCTCGGCCTCGGGCACTTTCATCTTGCCAAGGACCTCGTTGACCTTGTCTAGGCTACCAGACTCTAGCGCCTTTTGCATGTCCGGTGTAAAGCCCTTGAATATTTCGCGTCCGTGCTTCTCAGCTTCATCTTCGCTACCCTCCAGTGGGATTCGGATCTTGATCTCGGTGCCTGGCTCGACAGCATGTAGTTGGATCTGCTCTGTCTCGCCAGACTCGCCTTCTTCAGCCTGCCGCGCACTGATCTCCGCTGTTCGGCTTTTGATGCGGAGGTAAGTGTCTTGCACATCTTTATAGAATACATCTTGGGCTTGGTGGCCCTTGGTGTTGATGCGCTTGAAGAAGAGCGCAACGCCATCCCTGCCTAGCGCGCGGCAGTACTGAAGGAGAAGGGCTTGGTGTACGTAGTTTTTTGCAACATCATCTTGATTCTTTATCTGCGCATCAAACGCCATGACGAGGATGCCATCTGTTTCTTTCTCGGATAGAATACTTGGGTGCGACGTGAGGAAGGCATGGCTTTCTCGATACTCCTTAGCCTTGATATTCGCGAACTTGCGACCATCAGCAGAAGCCTCAATCTCGGCATCATTGCCTTCGTCAGCAGTCGATGTCGCCTTCGCTTCGTCTAGATTGCTTGTGGAGTAGTTGGGGTTCAAAAGTTCGACTTTCCCATCGTTCTTCTCCCCTGACGTGGACGGTGTGGACTTTGCAACGTATGAGCTATCGAACCCTGTATGGATGCTCTCGCTTGTGATTCTGCGACCTTCCTCCTTCTCCAACTCTGCCAGCTTTTCCAACAGCTGTTTCTGTAGATCCTGCACCTTGTTCAGGTGGTTCCCCAGTTCCTCAACCATGCCGGTGTACCGGTTCTCGACCTTTCTTTCGTTGAGCGTAGTGTTTATCTGGTCTAGCATGACCATCATCATCTTGCTATACGTAGGGGGTTGCTCTAAATGATCTTGGAGGCCCTCGGGTCGCACAGGTGGCTTATCGTCTTCGGGGTCACCAGCAGTCTCGATGACGGCTCTGAAAGCCATCTCGGCGAGGCCAGCATCAGTCTCGGCAGTATTAGCTTGGAGAGAAGCCAGAAGGCTGGATATTCGCTTTATCAATCCATCGTTTATCTGGCGCTCGTACTTATAGACCTCGATCTGATGTCGGCGCTGTTGGCGCTCCGCGTGAATCTGGTTCTGCTTGGCACGGATGAAGGACCGTTTATCGACGTTTGGGTGGACCTCGATATCAGAGTCATCGCTGAGCTCCAGGTTGTCCTGGAAGAGAGATTTGGTAGTTAGCCCTCGGTGCCAGCTCTTATAAATATCGACGGAGAAGTAGATAGCTGGTGTCGACAGCCTCAAGTAAACACTCACCCACTTGCTGTAGTCTACAGGCATCTTGGTTTATATTAGCCGGTCGTAACAAATACGCTGGTCTGAGGAAACCATCAATTGAAGCAGGGTTTGTAGGCCTGTGAGTCCCTTAGAGGCTACCTAACCTCTATAAGGACGTAAGCGGTATGACTTGTTCTGGTATATTCTATCTAGAGGGATAGCGGCTGCGGGGTGTTTAGCAAAAGGTACCCTATGTAGGGAGGTGCTATGTAGGCGCTACAGTAAGTACTCCACCCCACCTTAGGTACCTAGGTTATTGATCCGCCAACCCCACTACATATGCGTACCGACGCTTTTAATAGCAGTTTGTTATCGATACTAGTGAAGATGTGTGTTAGGTACCCACTTGTACTGTACCTACCTAAGGTATCTGTGTTAGTTGAGGTCACCGGGATCTCACATCTCCCTGGTCAGCCGCTACAACCTCACTGCTTTATCTACATTGTAATAAATAAATGTAATCTTGTCGGATTTACTTACGTAGGCAGTCTACTTGTAGTGAAAAGGCTATAACCCTATTTTATCTTGTTATCTTGCTATTCTTCTAACACCATATCTTCGACACGGAGGAACGCCCTGTAAACTTCTCCACACTACCTCCCTCGAGGGAATGAATGCAAGTACCGGTGGGTATTGCGTAACAACAATCACCCTCCTCGCGTAGTTAGTCCAAATCACTGACTCAAGCAAACACAAGAGAGTATTGTGAAGAAATCTTCACCATTCGCCCGGTTAGCTCAATCGGTAGAGCGTGAGACTCTTAATCTCAAGGTTGCGGGTAGGTCTCTCCACATGACGAAATATTCATATTCAAAATGCTAACATTACCAACCAGGTTCGACCCCCGCATTGGGCTCAATTCCTAATGCCTTCTAGATAACTAGAAGTGGTAACCATTCTTTTTCTTTTCTTTTCTTTTCTGCTTGTCCTTTTTATGTTCTTTATTTGCTTGGGCTTTTTTTTTGTCTACTAAGATCTTTTTTTCTCCACTCAACGTTTATAATCAAACTACAATCACGCAAGACTTAATGATATATATGTAATTTTTATATAGTTGATATATTCTACTGTAATACAGCACACATAAGCTTAAAGAGGGATATCTTGATTTATTTTATATTATATAAAAATCTTGGACGTTAAAACCAATCTTTTTCAGTTCGCGCAAGTATAAAATTAAAAAGCGTTATAAGTTTGTACATATAAATAACTACGAACCCTATAGGCTCACACCTTTGGCAATGTTCTATGGCACAATTTGTATTTCTTTATTCATGGCCTATAATATCGTAATCGTATTTATATTATCCCTTTTTGCATTTAGCCTGTTGGCTTTAATTAATTACAACAGAATCACGGGCTGGCTGAACTACATATTTTGTTATAAATAGTGTTTCTCGATCATACCAGCGATTACTATAGTTTTCCAAATACCTAGGTCCTAGGTGCACATTGAAGAGTAGCTTTGCTGTGCTTTACTTACTGTTAGGGTCCTATATATAAGCACTGGAAACAGTTGATGTTTCCACCTTGGCAAGGTTCTAGCTCTGTTCTGTGGCACTTACACTTAGGAATTATTCACTTTTGTCACTAGTTATCTTCAGTGACATGCTATATATAGTTATTAAGACATTAAATGCCTCGACGCTTTAGGGTGGCTATATTGGTGGCTTTGTCTAAAGATATAGGCGGCATTGCCTCTTTTAGGACCTCGAAGGTTCAGGACTTAAGTAATCGATCTATCAAGCTCTGTACTACCGTCCTACCTAGCTGTAACAGTCACATCATTCACAGCCTAACTAAACCTCATTACAACGCTCATCTTCTAAGGTATAGAGGAGGTTAGTATTGCAGCTTATTAAGAATGCAGTTGTTATCTAATTCGCTATCTTGTCGCTAATTTTAGGCCATATAAAATGCCTTGTTATTATATTTCATATTTTATCCAATTACAACACAAGTCAAGGAAGCTCCTTTCACAGCATTAAATACAAGGTGTTGCAGAACAGAACTGCAAAGCTAAACTACAATACTACTAAATTAGAACGTTGTTAAGGTTCCTAGGAAACCTTAGCCGTCTAGAGCTCTTATATAGGAAACCGTGACACAGAGAGAGTGAGAAAAAATAAGAAAAAATAGGGTAACAAACGTACAACACCAAGGATTCGCTGGTCGTCACCGACCCAACTACTAATTCGGCCCTCACTGACTTATCTATGGGAGAGCGGACGGGATCCCGAGTTCTCCAGTGGGTATGGTCGTACGTGGCAGAATAAAGTGTTGTTTAGGTCCATATACTCCCGTATATGCTGGTCCCAGTACGATTTTTTTATGATGCTTGAGTTAAAGTGTTGGATACACAGCCATATTGAAACTTCACTTCAATTTTCTAGGCTCCACACCACAAGTTCATATCTCGCTTGTGCTTCTATTGTGATATATATAGGTATATATTTTACCCACTCCAATGAGACTTAAGCTTTCACATGGAAATTAAGGACTCACCTTACCCACTGCTGTGATCCGTCCCGTGCATATTAAGTCTGGCACAATCTTATTGACCATCCTCGTACTAGGCAGTGGCTTGTCAAGAACAATTATGGAGTGAATGGAATCGCTTAAATAAGTAGGATGAACAAATGCAACTTTCACATCTTTAGGCTGCAATATTGCAGTACTGCGCCTCTGAAGATATCTGGCGCATTTGTAAGCCGTATACCGAGCACTGCCGACTTCCGAGTTAGGATATATCGTGATCTCTTAGTATTAGTAAGTTTGCGTATTGACTCTCTTGTTGCGCGAACTGTCCGAAAATCTCGCCGTTGGCTTAATTCTATACGCACGCTACCTAATACCTGTGTCGGACAGATTCGTAATTCATAGGTGTCTCGTTTAGCTACTACACATATACCGTAATTGCTCTAGAGTCTAACTATAGTAACGGCATGTATTATTTGATCGCGATGTTTTATATCATAACGCCCTGGTCGTCAAGATAAAGTTTCTCCATTCTCTGGCTCCTAAATCATTTGTCCAATGAGAGTGGAGGAGTTGGCTATTTACGGAAATGATAGCCGACAGCCCTACAGGTAACATCGCAATGCAGCGGCATGTAGATATAGAAAGAAGTTTAAGATACGTCGTATGAAATCCTTATCAATTAATTTAGGTCTAATTTTGTACTTATATAATAAAATTGCAGATTGCCTTCGCCACTCCGTGCCAGTGCATCTTAAGACCTTACCTTGGTGGTTATTTTGGAGGAGCTGAAAAATGACTAAAAAATTACGAACATACGTCGATTATTCTTGAATAGGAAATAGTCCTAGTAATATAGATAGTATATAAGCGTTGTGGCATGCTTGGCATTGCTAGAACTAGTTTAGCACCACGGTGCTCAGCCATTGGGAGCACCAGCCGGATCGCCATTCCGCCTCATACCGAGTAAGTCAGCCTTGGGGATAAATACTCAAAAGAAAAAAACAACGTGCTTCATCGGGCCGTCTCCGCATGCAACGCTAGAAATACACCTGATTCACCAACCTTTCAGCTGGTTGCACGTGAGCATTCGAACTGTGCCGTAGTGGTATAAGTCCCCGCCTCAATCATTCTTTAGGGGAAGCCTCTAATGGGATTAGATAGGAATTACGGGAAATGACATGCCTAAGAATTGTGATTAGAGAGGTGTTATGTGACGTCAATGGAGGCTAATACGAAAAGTCATCATAGTACCAATTAAGGAAATCTATCACTTAGTAAGACTTCGAGACGCCAGGAAGTTTACCATCGACCTCGCCGCCCATACAACCACGAGTTCAATCCTGCCATTATGAGTTACATAGCCATAGATCGATCATACCCTAACTACGGGCTGATAATAAGTATATAAAGAGAGAGATGGAACCCAAAGCCTAGTATCTATATCGAAGAGACCATCACCAACCTCATCTAGCTCACCTCGATCAAAGTTCTTTGGCATCACATTCTCCATCCCTTTCTCCAACTCAAAACAGTTTAAAAACAACATCATATCTACAAACATGGTTGTGATCCTAGCAGCGGTTTCAGTCGCCATCAAAGGCCAAGGAGGTAGTTCATCTGGCTCTTCAACTGTCAAGAGCGAGACTTCCCCAGCTCCGGCACCAACGCCACCACCAACAACCTCGTCGTAAGTCGACCCCCTGATTCTGTAGAAAGTAGTAGGTTATGCTAATAATTCCATATTAGTCAACACTGGGACAGTCTACAGGACGATTGGTCCAATTGTTGATCTACCAGATGCGGCGACTGGCTAATGATTTCTCTTCGTAAGTCTAACAAGTCATAGAGAGTTTGAAATCTTTAAATTTGCTAATGAATCCTTATCTAGGAGACTGTCAAATCCGGTCGACAACTATAGTTAGCCGGTCCAGGATGTGAAAATGACCTGGACTTGAAAAATCAAGCTGGCAATGCGTGTGGCAACACTGTACGAACTATGGGAAGGAGAGCATGGTTAAGAGGACAATGTATAACAGAAATGTATAACAATAGACTTAGATGGAGAGTTTTGGCTAAAGGGGAGGGGAAACATACCCAGGGTTCACATGGTATGTTAAGAGGCTTGCTTTCTTTTCTTTTGTTGGTTAGGCGGTATTAAAGGACATAGACTCACACTCGTTTGTTCATTCATTCATCACATAAATATAGCTAGATTCTTCACCTCGCCAGTATTACACTAGACGCAGTGATAGAAATAGATCGTACTCTCAAGGTAACAAGAATACTGGGAGGAACACAACGTAGTCTATTAGTCTAATTAACTCCTTGAATACCTAGGCATTCCTGTCACGGTCCCAACCGTGAGCCTATAAGTAGCTGCATACAGTCAAGGTTTCCCAACCTTGACAACGTTCTACTTTTGTATTCTGCATGGGTGGTGTTGTGGTATAGCGTTGCAGTTCTGTTCCGTGACAATTCCGTAAGATATCCCATCACAAAGCCGCTCCTAGGAAGTGCTCTAATCATGACTCATGAAGATTATTTCCCTCTGTGGTACGCCTGCTGAATGATCGCTCTATCACGCCAGCGATGATTTTTGAAACAAGTCGAGGTCAAACCCGCCATCTTCAAGTTCATCATCACTCAAGTCAGTCACGAATGTTCGTGCGTTCTTGAGAATCTGCACCCCGTTTCCATCAGCGGCGGGGATGGAGATATCGCAATAAGCCATGCGGTACGCGGCCGACTCGTAAGTGCAGAGTCTCGGTACGTACTCAGGTTTGTCACACAACCACGCCGCGCCCTGGACCAGTCCCTCTTCGCCGTCGGCGGCGGTTGCGGGCACGAGCGCCGGGTACGGTCCCCACATCTTGATTTTCCAGCCTTTGATGCTTGCGTTCGTGAGAAGGGGAAGGGGGTTTGTGGCCTCGTCATTCCACATTCGAATAACTCTGCGCAACACGTTGGGGACTTGCAACGATCCGTAGAAGAAGAAGTAGAAGGGCTCGAAGGTGACCACGGGAGTCTCGCTGCCCTCGTTTGATTCGTTTCGAGGGTTACTGGTTTCGTTTTTGCCATTCTCGTGGTTGGTAGCATCAACAGCGCCTCCTTCACTCACACCCTGGGTTGTAACCGGAGCTGTGATGTTGCTAGAAACATGTTGGGAAGTGATGTCGATCTCTTCGTTGTCAAGGGCGTCGTTGGCGAGCATGTAGAGTGTATCATTTGTGGCTGTGGTGGATAGGCCACGGATGGCGAGGATAGACGCGTTTATCGCATTAGCTTCCGCGATGGGTGTGGACATTGGATCCTGCGCTATGATGGGTGGTAGGGTAGTTATGGTGTTGATTGGATCTTGTCCCGGGGCGAGAAGGGATCCAGTAGCAGAGGCATTCTCGTTGCAAGGCATTGTGGTCTAGGTAGGTGTGTATGTTACGAGTAGGACTTGTGGGTTGAAGGTGTGTATGTTACAAGTAGGACTTGTGGGTTGATTGTGGTATGTGTTCGGTTGGGTAAAGTAATTCTGTTAAGCTTGTTGCTTGCTATTATAGTTTGCGGCAGTCACGTTTTTATTTAAATACCTAGGTTCTCAGTTTGATAGGCAGCTCCAGGACATTTCTGGCACGTGTCGGTCTCTTGTGGAATTTATCTACCTTCATATATGAACCAACCCACAAGGTCTCAAAGAGACAGCAAAGCCTTGTAGCATAACACTCAAAGGATCATCAAAGGATTATCAAAGGATAAAGAGGTACCTAGTTGGTAACACGGTCGTAAGCATCAATAACGACATGAGCTATGCGCAACTACAAAGTGACTAAGCTTGCCTGCCGCCGTCACTTAACAATGCCTTTATAACATAATACAAAAGATAGTGACACCGCAATCACAACTCCATCACCCTAAACTAACCTACTCTACAAACAACCATCTGTTTTCTTTATTTTGGCGCCTGGCCCTCGACAAAGTCTAGGGCTTGCTCTGTACTAACGCAGTTGATGGTGCTGTTCTTGTTCCTAAACAAGACACCGTAGCATTTATCAGCGACGAGCACAATTTCGGGTCGGAAAGTAGTGCAGATAAATTGTGTCCCAGCAGTATCTGAGATGGACTGGAGAAGCCCAGCGACTGCTGTACGGTATTGCGCGTCTAGGTTGGCATCGACTTCATCGAAAATGACCATCGGGCTAGATTCGGTTTGCTGGAGGGCAAAGATCAAGCAAAGAGCGCAAAGACCTGTAGGTGGTTAGTATATATGAGTAGACGTATACTGACTGCTTCATGTCAACTTACTCTTTTGGCCACCGGAGAGCTGCTGGATACGTTGCTGCTCATCAGCCACCTTCGAGTTGAACGAGACACTGATGCCGACGCCTGTGTAATTCTCTACGCTGCTCCGGTGTTCTTCGTCTGACTCCTCGGGATCTATACGTCTATCTGTTCGTCTTTGGATGACAAGGCGACCATGGCCAGCGGGTACGAGTCGTTCAAATATTGTCGCAAATTCCTTCGAAACTTGCTTGAATGTTCGCTCGATGGCTTCGTCTTTGCGCTGATCTAGATGCTGCACGAGCTCCTCAATAGATTGCTGTGACTGATCGAGCTCTTCGCGGCGCTTCATGAGTTGCTCTTGCTGCACAGTAAAGCTGTTATATTGCTCTAAAGCTTTTTTGTTGACGTGCTTATATTTTTTAAGCGCATCTGCGACCTTCTTCAGGCGGTTGCTGATCTGGATTTTGCGTGCATTAGTTAGTGGTGTCTGCCGTTGAGAAGATACGAGAAGCTGTAACTTACCGTCTTTGCATCTAGGCGTTCGTACTTGAAGGCATCATCAGGCACGATGCCAAGGTCACGAATGTTCTTCGCGCACTCAGCAGCTCGTGTCGTGAGCAGTGCCTTCTTCTGAATATTACGGTCTATCCTTTTTTGCTGCTTAGCAATCTCTCTTGCAATCTCTTGTAACTCTTCCTCCTTCTGATCTCTTTTCTTTCCTAGATTCGCGACTCTAGACTCTGTGGAATCGAGCTGCTTGTCGTTCTCCTGGAGCTGGCTTTCTAACAAAGCTGTCGCATTCTGCGACTTCTTGAGCTCCCGTTTTGCATCTCTCAAATCATCACTCCCACTAGAAGCACCCTCAATGGCCTGGCTGGTGAGTTGATCGAGCTTTAGCCTAAGATTGGTGCGCAGATCAAGCTCAAGCTTATTCTTTCGGTTCCCCAGCTCTCGTCGATTGGCACTAACCTCATTCCATTCCCTCTGCAGCTCTTGTACCTGAGAGCTGAACTGCTCTAATTGTCGCTCTTCGCCGGCTGTCAGAGCCTTCTTAAAGTCTGACGCCAATTCCGACTCATGAGCGCTAAGAATATCACCAAACTCTTTCATATTCTTATCGACAAGATCTCGCCGTCCAATGGCCGTCTCGAGTCGATCTCGAGCTAGGGCAACTTGACTATTTTTCGTGTTTAACTCGGCGCGAAGGGGCCCGTGACTGTTATCCATCTGTCGGAGTTGCTGCTCTGCTTTGCGCTCTTCGCCCTGCGCAAGGCTGACTTCTTGATCCTTCTTTTCTAATTCTCTCTGAAGCACAGACGCGTCTTCGTGCAACTGATCGTATCTATGTCTCGATTCTTGCAAAGAGTGTAGAGCATCTAGCCGTGAATTGCGGGGGTCGATATACCCACCAGTCATGGCACCTCGCTTGTTAGTAGTATCGCCATCAAGCGTAACGACGTTAACCCCATGACTTTTAGCGTACTGGCTACCTATGGTTAGGTCACGGCACACGATGGTAGTACCGAATACTTGACGGAAGGCCTTTTCATATTCTGGGTTGTACCTGATTTTGTTGAGTAGAGGTATAGCGTCTTGTGCATTTGGTAGTTTTGCGGGCTTCGGCTGTAATCTTGATAGTGGCATGAACGTGATTCTGCCACCGGATTGCTTCTGTAATGCTTTCACTAGGAAAGTGGCCGTCTCATCGTTATCCACGACGTAGTGAAACAAGCTAGCGCCTGCAACCTGTTCTACGGGTAAACGATACGCTTCGTCAACGGTCAACAGCTCTGCCAGCGTGCCATAAGCACCAGGGATATCGTGCTTTTGTTTGAGTCGGCGGATGGATTCCAGACCAAGCCAAGTGTTGGAGTCCATACTCCTTCTTAGGACATTCTCGGCCTTGGCCCTTTCTTCTTGGGCATCTAGGAGTTCTTTATCTAGGGTGTCGTCTTGCTTACGAAGTTGTTTGATTTCTTCTTGAAGCTTATGAACGACATCCTTGGCCTTATTATACCTTTCTGAGAGGGTAGCTCGATCACTGCTAAATGCGCCATTCTTTTGACGCAAGGTCTCTATTTCTTCCTCCAACTCCTGAATGGATATCTGAATATTGTTGACTTGTTCTTCGGCGTCGAGACGCGTTGCTTTTTGTGTGCCCAAGGTCATGTTTAGGTCGTCTATTTCTTTTTTGAGCCAACTGTCTCGTTCGGACTTGGTCCGAAATTGGGTGCCTCTCGTCTGCTTTGTGAAGAGACGTTGTCTCCCAGCTTCCGCAGTGTCGAGGGTCTGTCTTACTTCTGCTTCTTTCCGTTTCCTCTTTTCTAACTCAGGCATTAGTTTCCTGAGCTCAGTCTCCTTGGATGAGATAGCCTCCTTGACACGGTTCAGCTCGACATCGTGTTCCTCCTTTGCTTGCTCTTGAGCTGACAGGCTGTCAGATAGGCTCTTGACAGCGAGTTCGGCCTTGGCTCTCGCTTTGGCGTTATCGCGTCGATCTTCTTCTAGTTGTCGACGGTCGATGCGAAGGAGCTCCATCTGCTTCTGTAATTTATGGATCTCCGCATCTAGCGAGGCAATGACTTTCTCGCCTGCGTTGTAGCTATCACGGTTCTCGTCCGTGTCTTCGATGCCACCTTGACGTGACTCTTCCAGCTCCTCCAAGGCCTCTTCGACCGCAATTTGATCCTTGCGATGGTATGCATATTCCAAGCAACGGCGCTCCCGATCTTTATCTTGATAGCCTCGAAGCTCCTCTTTCTCTTCCTCTAGCTCACTCAAGCGTTCCCTGATGTAATCTAACAACTCGTCAATTTTGTCTCTCTTATTGTTGGTATCGGTCATAATCTTGAGGGATTCGGTCCGACGAGACTCGTAGACTTGTGTACCAGCGACCTCTTTGAGAAGGTTCAGTCGGTCCGACTCTTTCATGTTGGTAAGGGCGGTGACTCGACCCTGGGGCACAATATAGTATGGGTTGGATTTTGAAAAGCCTGCCGTCTCCAACAGATTCGTGACGTCGACTTTGGTGACAACCTTCTTGTCTAGTGAATACTCGTCTTTCTTGAGTCCAATTGTCCGGCGCAAAATAACTTCTTTGTTACCAGTGTGAAATCGGTCGTCACTATTATCGAATATGATCTCGACGTAGGCAGACATGACCGCAGAGCCGGAACCTTCGTGCAGCAGCGCCTGGCGTTCCTCGCGACTCATCTGGGTGTAGGCATCGCTCAGGACAAATCGAATCGCCGCAAAAAAATTGCTCTTGCCCGAACCATTGCGACCGACGATGACATTAGTCTTTGGTGAGAAGGGTTCCATGACCGTCTGGTCCTTGTAGCTGCGCAAGCATTCCATTAGCATGCATACACAGTGAAAGGAGAGCCCCTCGCTGGGGCTGGTCGCCATCATCGCACGCGCGCGCACCCACCTTTTGAAGCCCTGAATAATAATCTGCTTGATATACATGGTCGCGACAGGTGCTGCCGGACGGGCAGCGCGTTCTGTGTACTCAAAGAATTGTCGCGATATACATGAAATTGAATAAATCGGATGGGGAGTGCTGTGCGACAATTGCTAGGGCAAAAATCAGACAGAGGTTGACTTGTCACGTAATTATTTACGGACGCGTTGGAGGCGCGAACAACTGATGACAGTGGGGGAGGGATTCATTCTCTCTGGGGTGGAGTAGTCTACAGAGTATTGCGTACTGTACGCAGCACAGGTAAGTACCTTGAAGTGTTGCGTCGGTAGGCAGGTGGACTGGGTTAGTGTGGCGCACCCATACATGTACTTACCTATGTTCGGATTGGCGTTCTTGTAATCAACACAGCCACAGTCCGAGCAGGTAAATAGGGTCCTTAGGCACATGTCTACATGTAGGTCCTAGGTCCTAGGATTTTGGTTTACTACAACAACAGAAGTATGGTATATACTGGTATCTTTCTTTTTCTTTTAAATATCATCTACCATGGAATTTATTTTGTCTGTAGGTATCAGGCAATATATCCTACAAAATGTTATTAGCTGCACGAACCTCTTGCTATATATCTCTTCTACTTTAGGTACCTAAGGTATATATACCTTATGTAGGTAGGTGGGTATGCTATATTGGTTGCCTTGTTCAAGTGTGGTGAGCATCTGCCTTAAGTACCATTGCTTGCCTTGTACTATCACTGTCGAGGTAGGGCATACTAGCAATTACCTACATACCCGGGTACTTACAACCTTCCCTCAGGTCGAGAGGTACATGTAGGTAGATAGGCCATACACATGCGCACATCTCTACATTTGATGTTATTAGTATGCACCGTTAGATTTGTGTAAGATGATCAAACTAATAAAGGCTTGTGGCTGGATTTTTTTAATTTCTGATCTTGGTTTGGAAATTGGGCCCTGCGTCGATCATGGTGAGGCTTCTACATGACTACAGTGTGTCTACAGTGTGTATTGTTTTACTAAGAGGTACCTAGCTATCAAAACAATGCGTTAAATCTATGTGGTGTTTGAGTATAAATGCTTAGCAAGGGCATATTAATTAATACAAAAGCAAACAAACGTAACATATACAATGAACATGTTTAAAAAATCCACAAATGTTGAAAATAGATACACGCTATAAGGTTAATGAGGTGTGGTATGAAAAGACACATCATCCACAATGAAGCCACATTCTTTCCCCGGGTTATCTGGAGTTTGGGTTGTGCACAGCTTGTAGTGGAGCCGCTATTACACACCCAGTCCATTGGTGCATCACCATTCCTTCACAGGGTAAGGTGTTTGTTTGTTGTAGGTACATATGGATGAATGAATACCTACCACCTCCTAATCCTAACAAAGCTTAAGACTACTAGCAAGTAGGCTCGGGATAACAAGTAATATTTAAAGGTATAGTGAAAGGCTTTCTTAATATGATACATATGTTATGTACCTGTAATTAAGCAGGTACATGGTAAGAAGGTAGCAAAGAAGGTTAAATATTAAAGTACCTACATAGGTACTTATCGAGTTACGTTTGCTCAAGATCAAGACAACGTACCTTACCTTACTGTAGGTAGGTTCCTTAGGTACTTGATAGGTATCTCTTTCATGTACCTCAGTACCCGCCTTCTGCCCAGGACTTGGTACCTAATGTGTTGCCTAGGTACCCTGTCGGTAGGTATCTATTTATGTATCTATACACATACTTGTGCTGGCTGGCAGGTAGAACTTTATGTAGGTGTCTGCATCAGCATCAATTGCTTAGCTGTGCCATTAGAACCGATTATAGATATGAATAGATAGGGGAATTAATATAGGTAAAAAAGTAGAAGAGATTTTGTAAAAAGAAGCGTTTAAATCGGGGCTTGATATGTGACCTGAGTCAAACAACCTCTTCTGAAAGGGGTGCTGGGGTGATCGGGCTTCCGGCTGCTTGAGGTTCAGATAGGGACAGGGATAGGGTTGGGGGTGTCGCCATTCAACGATGGGCTAGGTATTTTGTATGCATAGGATGTAGGTAGGTACTTGAAATAATGGCAGTTGGCGAGTGGGACATAGCAGGCATAATCGGGCAAGGCGCGGGAGCTCGGACCAGAGAAACGCAGAAAATGTAAGACCCACCCCTGCCACGGCCCCCATCCGCCATCCTTGCAGCTACCTATAAAAGTATCAGTCCAAATACAAGAGGGACCAGCGCGCCGACTCCAAAAAGTCATACCTGCCTCGAGCTGCACTCCGTTTCCACTGCCGAGAAGCCCAGCAGGACAACCACACCACCGGCCCTCCCTCATCTGTCGAGTGCAACCTACGCAGCCATACACTTATTCTAAACCTGTGCACTACCAGGGGTTGTACTAAATCCCACTTTAGTGTCTTACCTGAATAAGGTCCAGTAACGTCCGCTTTAGGCAATGAGCACTTCGATTTGCATCACCACCGCTAAGGCAGCTACTAACTCGAGCGCCGTCATAACTGAGCATATGTGAGGCAAGACCAACCACGGTGCATCAGCAAACAGAGGCCCTTGGAAAGGTTCATACTTATCTTGTTCCATCTCATCTACCCTTATTTTCATTTTTAACTACTTTCTCTATCCTACGAACACGCCTCGCCCTCGGCTTTCTACGATCCGATTTAACCTTATAAAAACTATAAAGCGTAAGTGTGGTTCCTCTCTGCTTATGCATCCTTCCCTTTCATTGCACACTCACATGCTACTTTTATCATTTGAATTTCCTTACTTGGCACCAAATTCCCTTAGGAACAACAACACCCGAAGTTAAACTGTCTTCTTGCTGCTATCTGTCTTTGTACTACGAGACATTGCATATAACACTGTTCTGTATTGAGGTGCATTGCTTCCTAGACCCTTGTTATGGCAGGGAAGATGGGAATGTGGGAGTTACAGTTGCTTGAAGCTGTTTTGGAACTTCGTAGATGCGCTGGCGCATTCCAGAGGACGGAGACAAGTGCGCTCTGCTACACTTTGCTATTAGGCTCCTCCGTTCCTACCCAGCAGGCGCTTTCCTGTAGAAGGGAAGAGCTGCATCATGTAGCTCCGGCCAGGGAAGACGCTCTTAGTCACCTTGTCTGACTTTAGCCCCGATCTATTCCATTTCATTTACCTAGATTTGGCTATACCTCTGTATAGTAACTGACAGTATAGATAGAGTAGTATCATGAAATGAACTGCCCTCGGATATTGGCCTTACAGCCTAGGAGTGACTAGTAAAGATGGCTTCCAGGTGAGTAACACTCCTGTCTTCCCAATAGGGACTATGGTATGCTAACATCTTCTGTGCATCACAGACTTGACCGCCTTGTAACGTGAGTTTCTCCAATCAGCTAATATAGCACATCTCTCCTGCACCCATGTTGCTGATCCTCGCAGATTCTAAGCACCTTACTTGCACAGCTGTGACTGACCACCGTTTTAGGATCCTGGAGACAGGCAGCACCAAGCTAATCAAAGACACTGCTGTTAATCAGCTTGCAGATTGGCAAAAGCAACATCCTGAGGAGCTCTTCAACCTTCTTTCGCGAGTGGTGCCATACCTTCGACATAAGGACTGGGACACTCGATCTACATCCGCCAAAGCTCTCGGCAAAATTATCGAGAATGCTGCTTTCTACGATCCCAACGAGGATGAAGATCCTACAGCGGTACTGAAAGAGAATCTTAAGATAGAGAACGGTTTTTTTAAGAAGGAAGAGGATGCCACGTGTTCACTCTCGACTGATGAGTATTTCAGGCCTGAAGAATTAGATGTGTCGATGATACTTAAATTCGGCCGAGAACTACTGCGAACTGGTGCTCATGTCGATTACGGCCTTGCAAATCTCGACCCACAAGCACGATTAACACATTTGAAGAAGACTCTCAATGGCCGCTTAGGCTTACTGGGCAGGCTCTTTGAAGACGATGAGATCCCTATTCCTATTGAAAAGTCCGCCAGCCCATCTACTCCCCTGGAAATACCTCCCCATAATGGCGTACCTCGCCAGGAGAACTTTGCGAACTCTGGCCCTAGCCAGCTAGCGGAGGACTCAGGGTTAAGCGCCAGGCAAAAAAATGCCCTGAAGCGCAAACGTAAGAAAGAGGCGCAAAAAGCAGCGCATGGAAAGGGTGGCTTTGGTGATCTTTCGATTCGGCGATCTTTCACAGCTGGTTCTGAGGGATTTGACGAAACGGCTCTGGCAGACAGCGATCTGAAGAAAGGCACAAAAAATGACTATTTTAGCCTCGACAGGCCTGCGGATATTGACGAGGACACTAAGATTGTATCTGAGTTTAAGGGTCCCACTGTTCTGATCAAATCTGAAATTGAGACGGAAGAGGAATTGGAAGGCTCCGAGTGGCCGTATGAACGCCTATGCGAATTCTTAAAGCTCGATATTTTCGATGCGCAATGGGAGACTCGACATGGCGCTGCGCTAGGACTACGAGAAATTCTCCGAGTTCATGGTGCAGGCGCTGGGCGTCTGAGAGGCAGATCGAGGCTGGAGAACGATGCTCTCAATAGGAAGTGGCTGGATGACATGGCTTGCAGGCTATGTTGTGTCCTTATGCTTGACCGATTCACGGATTATGCTTCTGATACCAGTGTCGCACCAATTCGGGAGACGGTGGGCCAATCTCTAGGTTCCTTCTTAAAACATATCCCAGCAGAGTCCGTGTACAACATCTACCAAATCCTCCTCCGCATGGTCATGCAACAAGATATTGGTGTCGACAAACCCGTTTGGGCTGTCTGCCATGGTGGCATGGTCGGGCTACGTTATGTTGTAGCGGTCAGAAAGGACTTGCTTCTCCAGCAGATTCATATGATCGACGGTGTGGTCCAGGCTGTAATGAAGGGTCTCGGAGATAATGACGACGACGTCCGTTCCGTAAGCGCTGCTACTTTAATACCTATGGCACAAGAATTTGTTCAGTTGCGGCCCGGCGCCCTGAATGAGCTCATCGGAATTGTCTGGGAAAGTCTCTCTAGTTTAGGCGACGACTTGAGCGCCAGCACAGGCAAGATTATGGACCTACTCGCGACGCTTTGCGGGTTTCCAGAAGTTTTGCAGGCCATGAAGGGCTTGGCTGAGCACGACGAAGAGAGTTCATTCACGCTTCTTGTCCCTCGACTTTACCCCTTTTTGCGACACACTATCACCTCTGTTCGTCTCGCCGTCCTCAAAGCCTTGATGACATTCGTCGATCTCGGAGAGGACTCTCAAGGATGGCTTGACGGCAAGATTCTCCGATTGGTTTTTCAAAATATCCTAGTCGAGCGCGATCCGGAAACACTGAAGATGTCCATACAATTATGGACTGCCCTAGTCAAGTGCTTAGCAAGAAATACAGAACAACTGGCTAGCGAATTCGCTCCCCATATTGATGCGCTCATGCAACTTACGCTTCATCCAGTTGGAGTGTCTCGCCAACCAATCCCCATGAATGGTGCACTATTTCAGAAACCATCTGGAGGTACTTACACTGTACCTTGGGTAATCCCTGTTGCAACCCGGAAACTTTCGGATGCCGAAGGAGGTGAAAGGGCAGCGAAACGACGTAGGAAGTCGACGAAACTTGAGGACGCCCCAACTGCAGCGCATTCACATGATCTCGACGGCCACATGATGCAGGGTGACGTTGATCTTGTTGGCATGGACACACTCATCCGATCCCGTGTCTCCGCCGCTGGAGCAATGGGTCTAATTATGTCACTTGTACCATCACAGTATTTGGAAGCGTACGATGCTCTTCTTATCCCAGGCCTTAGCTCTTCGTATGCATCAACGCAACTTAGTGCCTGCGTAGTCATTGACGAATACGCCCGCAGCTGTTCGTCGCTACAAGCGGATAACTCTAGGTATGCGCGCGAGTTGGGTAAAATTATCGACAGTGACCGCCCATCGCAGTACCGTGACCTGGTCAGCTATGTGCAACGAGTTCGATCGCAATGCCAACAACTTATCAATCTCTTCCGAGATCATGGCAAAGTGTCCCAACAGAAGCTTCCCACACTGGCAGTGGTAGTACAAGGTGAAGCTGAGGCTGGACCTGGTGCATTCGCCCTTGCTAATGCCGAGAAATGCGTGACTGATGATTATGAGCGACTTAAGAAGGCCATGGCACCTGCCCAACGCTTAATCGCCCTCCAACAACTTAACGAGGCCAGGCAAGACACTGTCACAGCTATAGACGAAGCAAAGGCTGCCAAGGAAGTGCGCGACACCCGAATTAAAGCTGCTGCTGCATGTGCGCTTATCGCCATGAAAATGTTACCGAAAAAGCCTAGCCCGCTCATCAAGGGTATCATGGATAGCATCAAACTGGAGGAAAACCAGCAACTTCAAACCCGCTCTGCTGGGACAATCGCCCGACTAGTTCAACTTTTGACGGAAAAGGGTCGTCGAGGGCCAGCGGATAAAGTCGTTGCCAATCTAGTGAAGTTCTCGTGTGTCGAAGTTGCTGAGACACCTGAATTCCCCATTCACGCCGCCAAGACGAACGTCATTCTATCAATGTCTAAAGAAGAAGATAGAGTTGATTATGGGGCTGATGCGGCAAAGTTTGCCCGTGAAGCCAAGGGTGCTCGTATTACACGGCGTGGAGCTAAGGAGGCTCTTGAGATACTTTCTCGAACCTTTGGCGCCGAGTTGTTTACGACGGTGCCGAGTTTAAAAATATTCATGGAAGGCCCACTCGCCAAAGCCTTCTCTAATGAACTTCCTCTTGAGACCAAGAATCCGGACAGTTCATTTGGTCAGGAAGTGGTTGATGCAATGTCTGTCATTCGAACAATGACCCCTACTCTACACCATGCACTTCACCCCTTTGTGATGCAGCAGGTTCCTTTTGTGATTAAAGCCTTACACTCCGAGCTATCAGTTTTCCGGTATATGGCTGCTAAATGTATGGCAACCATCTGTAGCATAATGACTGTTGAGGGAATGACAGCATTAGTCAAGCAAGTACTGCCTTCTATCAACAATCCGGTTGATTTAAGTTTCCGTCAAGGCGCCATCGAAGCGATATATCACCTGATAGCTGTCATGGGGGATGGCATTTTACCCTATGTTATCTTCCTCATCGTTCCTGTCTTGGGCCGAATGAGTGACTCCGACAATGATATTAGGCTTATCGCGACCACGTCTTTCGCCACGTTGGTCAAACTAGTTCCCCTCGAAGCTGGTATTCCAGATCCTCCTGGGCTGTCTGAGGAGTTGCTGAGAGGACGTGATAGAGAGCGCACTTTTATTGCGCAGCTCCTGGATCCTAAAAAGGTTGAGCCGTACCAAATCCCAGTCGCTATTAACGCAGAGTTGCGTTCTTATCAGCAAGAAGGTGTCAATTGGCTTAATTTCCTGAACAAATATAACCTACACGGCATCCTTTGCGACGATATGGGTCTAGGTAAAACCCTTCAGACCTTGTGCATTGTAGCTAGCGACCACTACTACAGAGCCGAGGAATTCAAGAAGACAGGCGCGCCAGAAGTACGAAAACTTCCCTCCCTTATCGTCTGCCCCCCTACCCTCTCCGGGCACTGGCAGCAGGAGATCAAGACTTTTGCCCCCTTTCTTACCGTTACCTCTTTCGTTGGACCACCAGCAGAAAGGCGGGCCAAGGCATCTCAATTCTCAACAACCGACATTGTCGTTACCTCATACGAGGTGTGTCGGAATGATACAGATCTTCTCGAAAAACAGAACTGGAATTATATCGTACTCGACGAGGGTCACTTGATTAAGAACCCCAAAGCTAAGATTAGCCTTGCGGTCAAGAAACTAGCCAGCAACCATCGACTGATTCTTACCGGCACGCCCATTCAAAATAATGTATTAGAATTATGGTCTCTCTTCGACTTCCTAATGCCCGGGTTTCTAGGTGCTGAGAAGGTCTTCTTGGATCGATTTGCAAAACCTATTGCTGCTAGTCGCTTTAGTAAAGCCTCGTCTAAAGAACAAGAGGCTGGTGCATTGGCCATTGAGGCTTTGCACAAGCAGGTTCTACCCTTTTTACTTCGGCGGCTAAAGGAGGAGGTATTAGACGATCTGCCGCCTAAGATTTTGCAAAATTACTACTGCGACCTTAGCGATCTGCAACGGAAGCTATTTGAGGATTTCTCAAAGAGACAAGGCAAAAAGCTTACTGAGGAGGCGAGCCGCGATGACAAGGAATCCAAGCAACACATCTTCCAAGCGTTGCAATATATGCGGAAACTGTGCAACTCACCTGCACTGGTCATGACGCCCAGCAATAAGCTGTACGAAGACACACAACGCTTGCTTGCAAAATCAGGAACCAGCATAGAGGACCCCATCCATGCTCCTAAACTCACTGCCCTAAAGGACCTATTGGTTGATTGTGGCATCGGCGTCGAAGGTGCCGATGCGAATGATCCTCTCTATCAACCTATCAAGCCGCATCGTGCCTTGATCTTCTGTCAGATGAAAGAAATGCTAGACATGGTTCAAAACACGGTTTTAAAACGCCTGTTGCCTTCAGTTTCGTATCTACGTCTTGACGGATCAGTTGAAGCTAACAAACGACAAGACATCGTTAACAAGTTTAACAAAGACCCATCTTATGATTGTCTACTCCTAACTACTAGTGTTGGTGGTTTAGGCCTTAACCTGACTGGAGCAGATACCGTCATATTCGTTGAACATGATTGGAACCCACAACGCGACCTTCAAGCTATGGACCGAGCTCATCGCATCGGACAGAAGAAGGTCGTGAACGTGTACCGCCTAATAACAAGAGGCACGCTAGAGGAGAAAATTCTTAGGTACGTCACCATTGTGCTAGCCTTCCACTATATGACTAACCCCTTTACAGTCTACAGGCCTTCAAGATTGACGTCGCTTCCACCGTGGTGAACCAACAAAATGCTGGTTTAGTAAGAATACCCAATTCTCATTACTACTCAGAATTTCCTTACTGACTTTTGGATTAGGGAACGATGGACACGGATCAAATACTGGACCTATTCAACTTTGGTAGTGATTCGAGCTCGAACCTCATCTCCGAGAAAGCGAAGGACGGCATCGAAGGTCGTGAAGAAGATATGGTAGATGTTGAGACGGGAGATGTTCGGGCACCAGGCAAAAAGGCGTGGGCAGACGACCTAGGAGAATTATGGGATAATCGCCAATACGAAGAAAGTTTCGACTTAGATGGCTTCCTTAAGACGATGCAATGAAGTGCATCATAGATACCGTACTAAAGGGCTTCAAGAGGAAGCCTATAGGAGGAAATAGCACGATCTGACCTCACTTCAGGATGCTGCGAGAGCCCCAAATGTATTGTTTATAGTGTAATTATAAAAGGTGGGGGCTCTCCGAAAGCAATGCCTTCGATGAATCAATCATGTTCCTTCTGCACACGCTCTCGTTTCCTATTTCCTTCTACTCGTAAAACACACCTAATCCTTACGTGACCAAATCTCTAACTAGAACACGGGGACACCTATCGGGGGGGCTAATGTGATATACTATACGTTTAATCTAGTGGTGGATTAACAGTATCTTTTTTCCATCACAGCACCCCTTCTAGGCTCGACTCTAGCCAGGTAAACTAATGTTTAAAGGATGGGAAATGAGAGCGCGCTACGTCAATTAGAGACAACAGTGCTTCGCGCATGAATTATCTTATAGGAAATATCGAAGACTGCCAACGATTATTCTTGGCAACTTGTACTTATCTGATCAACCGCATTCCCCCCTGCTGGGAATACTCTTTTTGCCAACGAGCGCTAGTATAATAACTGTTACATTATGCTCCCAAGTTAACACGGTTTGAGGTAGAGATAATCGTAGGAATGGCCCTTCACCATCGTATTTTTGTGCTCCTTTTGTGGACCCGAATTTATAGCTACGTGTAAATGACTAGGGTCGCTAATTTACCCGAGATAGTCCTGTGCTAAAACCTATTTTTGAAGATGCACCACTAGTATCGTACAAAGTAGGTATAGCAAAATTGTCCACCGCATCCCAAAGTGAAAGATAACACAATAATGAGAAGGAGTAGAAGGAGGAGGATGATAATAATAAAACACCTTACAGCACGCTTTACCCCCTCAATAGTATAGCCCCCGCCGCAATCGCGGGCTCAGCGGACGCCGCTCGGGGATCCGGATGATGGGCGGCGCGCGGCTGCGACCGCGGCCGTCGGTCGAGTACGTGTACCGCGACGACGACGCCGCCGACGTGGAGGAGCCCTCGAAGGGGTCCCCCTCGAGCACGGAGCCGCGCTGCACGCGCTTCTCGAGCTCGCGGCGGCGGCGGCGGCGCAGCTCGTCGTCGTAGTCGTCGTCGAGGCGGAGCTGCTCGAAGAAGCGGTCGATCGACGCGTCGCGGCCGCCGCGCACCCTGTGGTACATGGCCGCCGGGTGCTCGTGGACGACGCGCGGGCGCATCTGCCCGTCCTCGACGCCGCGCTGGTAGGCGTGCTCGCGCATGCGCTCCATGTTGCTCGCGACCGAGTCGCCGCCGTGGGAGAGCGGGTACGGAGGCGCTGGGGCGCGGGGCGCGCGGTGCGGCGGTAGCCGGGGGAGGCCACTCGTCCTGTGGCCGCCGCCGGCGTCGCCCGGTCGCGGATGGGGGAGACGGTGCCCTGAGTCCCGCACGTAGCTGTGGTTGTCGGATACCGAGGATGGCGGCGTGCCGCCGCGGCGCGACCTGCCTGACGAGCTGCGCGAGCGTCTAGAGTCGCTCTCAGAACTGCTGTCGGAGCTGGCGCGTATTGCTCTCCTATCATCCCACCTCTGGTTCTGCCGCTGTCCTTGACCGCCGTGGGGTTGGTTGGGGCCCTGAGCCATCGGTCTGTTTTGGTGTGCGGGATGATGGCCTGCTGGATGAACGCCCGCTGGAGGACCACTAGGTGGGCGGCCGCCTGGTGGATGAGCGCCCGGTTGATGGCCTGGAGGACCACCTGGGGGACGACCACTGGGATGGCCGCCTGGTTGGTTCCGGTTTGGCGGCGGACCCTGAGGGGGACCATGACCGGGCTGCGTTTGAGGGGATGCATTATTCGCATTCGCGGGGCGAGAGTAGTTTATCTCGAGCCCCTTTTTTCTGGCGTTCCAGAGTTTAATGATATCAATGCCCGGCCGTGGGAGCCGTTGGAAGTACGCAGTCAGGGAAAGGCGCTCATAAGCTCTCTTCTTCTTTTTGTGGTGGTGGCTTCTGCTGCGAGATCTCCGCCTTGATGACGAGATACAAAGAGAGTGCTTCCGAGTAGGCCCATGATACTGATCCAACCCAGTGTAGTAGAAAGGCTCAATCGCCCTGAGTTGGTGGTCCATCTGCGCCAGGACCCAGCAGTAGCAGTCGCCTTCCGACTCTCGACTAATAAGGTCATCGAGCATTTTGTCAACCTGACGTTTTAGCGCCGGCGGCAGTGAATTCTTTTTATCGATGACGTCCTTTGTCGACCGATTCAACTGCCGGACCTTTTTGGCCGCCGTTTGATTTGAAATGCCGTGGTCTTCGGCTCTAATAACCCTCTCCCAGCTAGGTCGCTTGAGCTGGCCTTGCTCGTCGAACGCTTCTCTGTCAACCACCCTTTCAAACCGAACCACCCTGTAGTCCGTAAGCTCCTCTTTTTTATCGGCTTCTGAGAGGACACTGACATCCTGGATCTGATAACTCGGTCCTCTGCCTGGATTCATGTTTCTCGGTGGACCCGATGGAACAGCCGAGTGTCCCTGCGGGTGCCCTTGCTGAGGGAACCCCTGAGTGCCTGGTTGAGGGCCATGCTGCGGACCACCTTGCCGACCAGCCGGACCTGACGTGGGCCTATTGGGTCCGTTGGGTCCGTTGGGCCCGTTAAGGTGATATATATCCGGAGCCATTGAGGCGGTGTTATCCCCCTTGTCACCAGTTCCCGTGACTCTTAGGGTGAGGGGAGTATGGGATTGAGTCAGACTCGGGCGAATGTGCAAGAATAGTTGAAGCCTTCCCCAAACTTAGATAAGTCTTAAGGTGCTCTTATGTGCACGTGTGGATATGCTTTTGAACTCTAGTCGGCTTCGCCTAGGGTGCTTTATATAAAAGTAAGGCGAAGACAAGATGGGTACAACTTAGGACGGCCTTGGAGAGGAGGGGAAATACGGGGTAAATATAAAGAAAGAGCCGCAATATCTGTCGGCTCAAACGCAAGCGCTCTGTCTCCTCGTCCGTCTTTCAGGCATGACTAGTCTTATTGATCACCGCAGAGCGCATCTCCCTTGACCCTGTGGTCGTCGTCTCAGCCGAAGTCTCATCATTGGCCGGGCATCTATTCGGAATGCAGGATATGGGACAACTCGATAATGGCTGCTGTATGTGTGGTGGTCAAGCACAAACGCCCCTCTGCTGAGCAACATGCGGGGTGTAAGCCCAGCGCAAGGAGATACGCCCGATCATGGTGTAGGACGGACCACGGAAGCGACCCCAAATACCAGTTACTTGGTCGCCCGTCGAGAAACAAGGTGAGCAAGACATCCCTCGGTCGCGAACCACGCGAGGCAGCCAGCTACGTGGAAAGATCGACAGCCACCTCGCCCTGCCAGAGTGCGTATAAACCTGCTTCATGATCAAATCGGCATCTGCTTTTAGAGACGGGGCTTCAAATACTGGCGGTGTACGCAAGGGAGTTACCCCATGCCCTTGGGCAGCGCTGCAGCTCTACATCAGTCTATCTTCCATGCATACTGATAATCGTCATTATAACGTGTGCTCGTGTAATATATGGTGGAGCTGTCCCCCAGAAAGGTCTTTTGCCGACCGACTAGACGGAAAACACCTACTACACCCTAAGGCGAGTGACCATCACGCTAGCCTATGTTGTACACGCCCAATTGTTGGTCTGAAAACGATTAGTCAGTATGAGAGGTGTTATCAACACGAGTAAGATGACAATCTTAAAGCTGGTCTGAACCCCTCACTACTGCCCTGACCCATGCGCTTAAGGCGAAGGAAAGTTACCCCTCATCAAAATATTGGTTGGCTTATCATAAGATGATCGATAATGTAGCGACATGCATTGCATTACTTCATCATGTGTATTTGGTTTCATTCGCAGGCTTTGGGGTGGTGTTCAGCAGTATTCCCACTTTATCGATGCGGCTCCATGGAATCTAGCTGTCACCATGCGGTGAGCAAGCAATATAGATTCGGCAAGCTCGGAGAATAGGCTAGTACATCTCATTCTCGCGTCGGGTTCGGGCTAGACCTCACTTTAAACACGATAGATGACAGCCTAGCTTTTTCATCGTTGTTATTACACCCGCCGGAACAACAATGCAAGGGCTGTCTAACGAGACTTCGTTCAGTTTAACAGATAGGTAGGGTGATGCCCTAGGGAAGCCAATGGATTATACTGCCCGTCTCCCTTCTACACATCCCATCGCATCAATAAGTGCTTAGATTCGGGACCGGGCTTGTCCGTCTAGAAGGGAAAAAAAGCAATGCCGAGTATGCTACCGTAGTCCTAGGCTCAGAGGTGCGTCTTCTTGTCAACTACTGTATGCACTGCCTGCATTCTTTAACATAGCTGAGCGGGGCTAGATATAGCCGAATCAGACTTGTACCATAAATGGGCGAGAGGCTGAGACAAACTAACAGACCGGGCGTTCACCTTCGAAGGCTGAGGCGCTGGCGGAGCTTCCCGTCCATGCCATGTGCCGAGGAGCAACATTGGCACTGCTGGTGCATTGGTACAGAGTATCTAAACAGCTCAGATAAATAGTCTCAAGTGTGACTGAATGTCTCTAAGGGAGCTTTCAAGCTCATCACATGGCTTACTCGCTTATGACAGGGCTCTGCGAAAGGCTTTTTCTCGAATTTTCTCGCTAACGCCTCTGCCTTCACACGCTTTGGTGGCATTAGTTTGTTGTGATACTTTCAGCTAAAAATCACTCGCGAACCCTGCGCTCGTAACCAGTCGCGAGGTGAAGTGAATGTCAGTACTGCAATGGCCCGATAGGATTTGCACTTCAAAACGCCACTAACCAATGCCCGAAACGATAGACACTAATGCTGGTTAGGTAGATAGTCCATATATACCTACATGAATGCTACAAATACCTATACGTCAGGTTCTCTGTCCTTGGTGTAACCAACGAGAAGTCACGCGCCTGTGTTCGGCACACCTTTTGCGCTTTGAGCATTGGGCTAGATCCTCGCATCCGATTAGGACTGATATTAGGGGACGGTGGCATATCAGCCTTGTGCTCAGTGTCTCTGTAAGCACCTAATGGCCGTAATAGCGTTTATAAAGCATGAGTGGCCTATATATACTTTGTGTGACACGAATCTCTGAAACTTGATATAAGCTTCATTGCGAGTCGGTTCAATACTACGCGTTGCAGCAAGCGCTCTAGAACCGAGAATTACTAACAGGTTTGGATGGCGCGCAGCGTACTGTAGGTATTGGAATCCGATCATCTCCCGAGGTAGTCCTGCGAAGATGAGCTAGGTGGCAAAATGGCGTTGTCATGCAAGCACCTAGCCGTTATATTGGGCTCTCGACTGGACGTTTTGAGACACCTGTCTCAGTGGCACTTATTTAGTGCACGCAAGCCAATAGCGACGACGTACTCTTATACCCGATTCCTGGCAAAAAGAGAAGAGGCGGTATAGCCTACTTATGTATTCTCGTTTACCCTGCAGTTGGCAAGTCTGAAGATGTTGTAATGGCGCTGATGCTATCAGATCACAAGGGCGGTGTTACAGTCGGGAGTTTCCCTATAGTGCACGGCGTACATGGCTGCACGTATTCATATACACGACGACGGCCTGGGTGACCTACGCTAGGAGAATAGCGAGATTGTACCACTTGACATTCTCGTGGGATATGAGACGATCCGGAATCTTACCCTCTCGACTCGTGCGCTCGTATGACGGTTATTGGAGCTCTTACCATCACTCCTGGCACGCTGCATGTTTGTTATAAAACGGCAGGGACAGTAAGCAAATATCAGGCACAGCCTGCTAGTGCGTTTGTTTTCTCTAAGCATAAACTCCATGCTTGAGCTTGCTCCAGTCGTCCATGTTCGCCCTGAATTTACCGTAATCATTCGGCAATCTTGGGCGCTGCCTAGATCTAACCTAGAGCTGGCTTCTCCGTTGGGTATACGAGAAGAGTCGTAGTATGCAGTAAGAGTCGCATTTTTTGGCGATCGGCATGCAACACACAATCAGCAACTTGATCTCGGGGTCATAAAGAAGAGATGTGTTACATCTAGATTGTAGGTTGTCATATGAAAATGTGTTTCCGTGCTGTCAAATGTCCCTGGCGAGTCTGACAGGGCCACGACGTCAGCCATAGGTAGCCACCCATTCGCCTACTTGAGATCCGGGAACAACGCGCGGCAAAGCGCAGAATATTAATATATTCTGTGCCGACGATTCCCCCGCAATCAGGCCGCCGCACCGCCATTTAGACATGCCGATCGTGGGAGGGGAGGAACACGCAGATACATACGGTGATGCAACCGGCCCGAGATCTTAGCCAGACGATTGAGTGTAGATGCTAGACAGCTGTAGTTGACGATCTTGTCTAAATCGCCAAGTTGCTCAAAGCAGGCTATGAGGATCTTTACAGAGCATTAGCCCAGCTAGAGAGATATCACCCTATCACCCCATGCCCCTCTACCTTGGGGTAGCATTGCATAAGCGTAGTATAGGTATACCTCCGTCGCTCTAGAAGTACTTGATCATACTGTACATTTCATGGCCGAGCATTATGTGGCTTTGCCCGATGGATTGGATGCTTCGGCCACGACAGAGAATCCTCGGCTTGGCGTTTTTAGCGGCCATGCAGTCGAAGCTTGGCTCGGCTATACTGCGTACGTTTTGCGTAGTATAGTACAGTGGCTTATTAACCAACGCAGCTGCATTTTATTCAGGTACTTACCTCCTACCTCTGAGATGTGTACATAACAGTCTTCGCAACTGCCAAAGGTAACCGGGTAGATATAAGCAGGGTTGAAATTTAGTATCTTAGTAATTAGGACTAATTTAGTATTACTAGATTAGTACTTACTTTAGTACTGATTTTTTAAGTACTAAGCTAGTATTAGTACTATTTTCAAAATATTAATATTAATTTAGTAATACTAAGTTTGTATTTAAAATAATACTAAGTATTAAAATATTCACTTATATAAGCTATAAACGCTTGTATATAAGAATAATTACTTAAGTAAATCAAGTGGTCTGTGCGCAGCTGTGGCTTATAGCTGTGGCGTTATAATGTAAGCAGTTAAAATAGTGGCTAAGCAGTAGATTTTAATACTTAGTATTTAGTACTAGTATTTTTTAGTATTTTATTATTAGTATTAGTACTAGGTAGTATTAAACTAAGTTAGTTTTAATACTAGGTAATACTAAACTAAGTTAGTATTAGTACTGACTAATACTAAATTAGTATTCCTAAATTTCAACCCTGGATATAAGGAAGAGCTGTATATAAGACCTACCTAGGTACATCCTCTCCCACGTAGGTAGCTTCTTGTCATAGAAGTAGAAAGACAGAAGACCCGCCCACTACTACTACCACGGCTCAAATTTGGGGGTAACCGTCGGTGCAGTAGCGGCTGCCTGAACATCGTCAGCAATGCTATCATTATCAGCCTCTTTCTAGGTAAGCCCTTGGTTCGTTTTCAGCTCTGCTGCAAGTAATTACAGGGGGGCCTCGATCAGCAATTGAAAACAGGAATATGCTGAATGAAGCCTTTAGGTTTCTTTCTCGTAACGAAGCCTTAGTTTCATTGAGTTTATGCAACACCTCCCAAACCTTTCTCCTATGTGCCTCGCTTTCTAACTACCTCCCAAGTCTGGGCTGATGTGGCTAGAGACTCCCTCCTATGCAACATATATCCAACTTCTATGTACATCTCTCCATGGAATCCGCACACGTCTATTCGTATGCCGTCCTATCATCTAATTACTCCTGCCGGGGTATCTATCATCCATCATATCCATTATCATCTGATATATCATTCTATGAGGTCATCTACGAATGGAGAGTGACCGTGATTTAAGCCTCGCCGTTCTGGATGATGGCGTTGGCAGTGCCGCTAGGGACGCTGCTGATGACGCCTGTCTGAGCCTGGGACGCGATGTACTCGCAGAGGTCATCGGGGGAAGAGACACCGAGACCGAGGAAGTAAGCACCGATACCGGCAACATGGGGAGAGGCCATTGAGGTGCCAGAGATCGTGTTCTGCAGCCGTCTTGTTAGCCAATTATACGATTATTTCCCCATCCATGCGTCGGCGCAGAAGAACTTACGGTTTTATCACCAGGCCAGGTGGACTCGATGTCAGAGCCCGGGGCGAGGATGTCGACGAGGGAGCCGAAGTTAGAGTAGTAAGCGAGAGCGTCGGTCTTGTCGGTAGCGCCGACAGTGCAGACCGAGGGCTCGGAGGCGGGGGACGAGGTAGAGGCGTCCGCGGCCTCGTTGCCCGCGGCGACGGCCATGAAGTGGCCGGCGCTCACGACGGCGGCGGCGGCGGCGTTAACCGCTGACGAAACACCGCCGCCGAGGGACAGGTTGACGACAACACCCTTGGGGCAGTCCCGGCTAGGAGCGTCGGTAACGACGAAGTTCATACCAGCGATGACACCAGAACTTAGAAGAAAAAAAGTCAGCTTCATTTCTACGTGCTTCGTTCGTCCGACTAAGAAGATGACCTACTTGCTACCTGAGCCGTCAGCGCCAAGCACCTTCACGGCGTAGAGCGCAACCTTCTTGGCTACACCATAGGTCTTGGAACCGATGGTACCGGCAACGTGGGTGCCGTGGCCGTTACCATCGGTGTTGTCACTATCAACCTGGTTGGAAGCAAAGGTGGCGCGACCCTCAAAATCGGGGTGTGTGATGTCAATGCCGGTGTCGACAACATATGCGCAGACGCCCTCGCCGGCACTGTCGTCGTAGGTGTATGTGCTGCCACCGGAAGAAGTGCTGGACAGGCGAGCCAGACCCCAGTCAGCGTCAGTCTGGCTGGCGTATGCCCTGACAACGGCGTCGTGCTCGATATACTCGACCTTTACCAAATATATTAGCACTTAAAGTGTCTATAGCCCGGAGATTGGTTTGCTGTCCGCTTACGTCAGGCATGTCTTGCAGGGCCTCAACCTCCTCTGCAGTCATAGTGCCAGCAAAACCAGAGAACTTGGCAGAGTTGTAGGTGTAGTCGACATTGCTAGCAACCATGTTCTTGTGGGTCTCGAGGATCTGAATAGTGCTACTGCTCTTCATCTTAACGATGTACTTGCCCTCAATGATATCGCCATGTCGGGGCTTCATGAGGGGAGCGGGCACGCCACGCTTGGACGGAGCGGCAAGCGCCAGAGGGAGCGCGGCAAGGATACTAGCAGAACGCATCTTGACTAAGCTAGATGGGGGATATTTGGGATGAGATATATAGGTAGTCAAGGAAATTAAGCTTTCGAGATGACGACGCCCTCGAAAATAGGATGCGATGAGATGAGATGGGCTGGGATAGGATGATGAGATAAACAAACGCTTCTCTTAGGTGGAAAGCAGACCGTTTTATAAAACCGACAACTCCGCCTGAAAGGATCTCGCTTCTCTATTCCGTATCACTTGTTCGCATATTCAACGTGCATCGAGGCTGATCATTCCTAATTCCAGAAGCTCCCATGGTAGAATCACAGCCCAGAGCGATGTGGATTTCGTGTCAGGGGCTTTGGTAGATGCGCCTCCACAGCCGAATTCGTGGGCCGAATAGAGGATTAAACAACTCGAGCTCAGATGGCAAGGCCTTTAAGCAGTCGCTCACCCACTATCCTGGACCACGTCTTCTACTCTAGCCAGAGACACTATATGAAATGCCGATCACAACCGGGTATGGGCAAGCGAGCCATGTTGTTATACTGTAGAAGGCAGTTCTCACTGGATCAAGACGTTAGATGCCGGGCCGATCAGGTCATGGGCTTTGGGGTCTTCTGGGGAAGTATGCAGACGATACACTATATGCCGATCGACTAATCATGCCAACGTTGTCACTGGACTTTAGCGAATGATTCGCGCCGAACACGCTGGTCTGAAGCTTTCGCACAGAACCACTGTACCTCTTATCAGGTGAGCTGAGATTAGCTGGGAGGGCGACGCTCCAATAGGAGCTATGAAGGTGACAACATTGACAGATCTGGAGATGGGGCGTTCGGCTGACGCCAAGCGGTGATCAGCCTTGACTTCTGATTATAGAATAAGTACGCAATAGGCGTTGACTCTAAGCCAACAGCCTGCCTTATGCTCGTCCCCGGGGTTTTGTCCTTCCCTATCCGGAACTTTACCCCAACCTCGCAGCTCGCAGAGGTCAAAGCTCGTCGGATTGTCCACAAAGTCCGGTGAAGATCGCCCACATAGCCTCTGAATGAGATCTCGGTACATTGCTATTGGAACCTTGTTCCCGTGATCACGTAACTAGAAATGACCAGTGTCAAACGGCCTAGCGCCAAGCCCTACGAGTGGAGTGCCGTCGGGGGCATGGCAAAGCTTGATTGAGATATCAGATGCAACTGTTTCATCGGAAATAGAATGTACGTAATGTCCCTGACTCCTGCACCACAGCCTCTTTCTCGTTGAATTGAGGATGGCTAGATTCGCGGCCTATCATGCAACTACGTTTTTAACTTTCTGCTGGCTAAAGCTTTGCTATGGCATGTGCCTAGTTGGCTAGTTCTAAGGTAATGTTCCGGTGTACGAAACGCCGTACAGAGCGCCAAAGCGCCGAGGAAGTCCCTGCCAATATATAGATGGTTAGAAGCTAGACTGTTTTCCTCTAAGTGTTGTCCATGCCAAGACTTCCGTTTGTTCTCCTGTCGGCAGACGAATGTCAATCGCTGCCACACACGGAAACGGGGTCTCAACTAAGTAAAGCATATAGCCGACCTTATTCTCTGTGAAAGAACGAGGCTGCATTAGCTAGACGGACTTTCTCCGGTTGAAACAGCAGCAGAATAGCGCTAGCTTTTGTTACCTAGCTAGTTAGACGTGATGATTTTTGATTCTGTACTTCGCCAAGCCAGTTCATATGCCGCCGATCGACCGTTAGCGACTTGGGCTCTGAAGACCTGCGTAGTGACTCGGTGGTAACAAGCACAGCAGATTGTGATTGCGCCACTTGCGCCTAATTTGCCTAAATTCATACGACGGATCTGTCGACAGCGCAGAGGCTGGTGATCGCGTAACCTGCCTAATGAAGGAAAAAAGAGAGAGCGAAAGGTCATGCTGTCGGTCAAACACTCTAACCAAGGCATCATGTCGTCTTTAGCCTCGATATAACCTGCTCACTGGCGACTGGGGGCGAGGGGGTATACGGTAAATCACATAGTACACACACACTCTGATGATAGTGGTATTCAGCACGTGATGATTTACGAAGTCTCAAGCCTTTGGTTGCTTAATTCTTGCCTGTTGCTTAGATTCGAGACAGCTCCGTATCGATGATGTACACGCTTATAGATATAGAATCTGTACCTAAAATAGGTAACCAAGGCACGACCTGGGTGCGCTCCCCAGTGCGAGCTACCCCGTAAGATGCCTCGCTTCAGGGGTTGCCAAAACCGGTAGGTACTTACTGACCTAGGCAAACCCCGAAGAAAATATCTCCTACTTACAATATTACATCGCTGCGTATGTGTATAAAATAAAATACGTTCTAGATATATGAACTCTCGTGTTGTCCAAGGACAGTTATTTAGTGGATTTTGTACCACCATAAGCCTACATATGTCTGATCAATATATATGTTGCACTGTAATGTAGGTGTGAAAATCAGTTACCTTCTTCAGAAATCAGATCAGAAGTCAGATCTACTATCTAGATAACCGCTCACCAGGATTGAGCGATCTTCATCAGCCTCAACTCGACATCTTCCGGATCTTCAGGGACCATAAATGCTTGTGCAACACGTAACCATAAGGCGTTTTCCGACTTTATGTCTATCAATCAAATGACAATCACTAGTCTAAGCTGACCGGGGGAGGGACTCTAGAGCACATATATATATAAATAGGTAGATTCCCTAGTATCTATCTAAGTAGCTAACTCATGTCAGTTTGTGTTGGTTTCTTGGCGCCCACGACTGATCATGCTTATACTTATTTGCGTGCGATACCATGCGGCCCTAGCGAAGATCGTGGGCAGTGAGGGTTATCTTAGAAAAAAAGGCTTATGCACAAAATAATGTGATCTGATCAAGAGCGAAAAGAAAGTCACACATGAAGGTCGAGGGCCAGCCCTATATTTAGCAGTAATCCACATGCTCGTAGCGTACATAGTAGTAGTCTGTGACGCTTGTTTCTAGATGTAGTAATTGATCGGCAGACAAAAGGTGACCAAGTAAAGCTTTAAATAGGTATTATATTGAAGAATCAGACTCTCTTTCAAAATCAAGAAGGGATGTTATATCAACCATCGGTTATGCCATGTAGTCAACAAGGTAATTGCTCCGCGATGTTTATGAGATGATGCCAGCCATACCGAGATTCCACGATTGTAGATGGAATAATCCTAGCTCTATCAAAACACCTCGGGATATGATGTATTACCAAAGGTGAATTACAAAGTATCTCAATAACATCAACATCGATGGACAAAAGGCAAATAACCTTGAATATTTAATCAGGTACGTTTCGTTGTACATTCGTGTATCTATAGGCTCTATGTAGCTGGAGAGAATACCTAAGGGGCACCTAGCGTCGTCTAAGAAAACTCCACTAACTCACCCCTCTATTCTCCCCCTCACTTCGCGGCCAGCGCAATTACAACTTCTAAGCCGCGAAACATAATCTCTCAAGTTTAATTCAATTAGCTTATACCGATACCCTTAATCATTCCAGTCCAACAATGTCGATTTCAATCCGAGACTCGATTCGATGGTTGCCTGACGCCGCATCGGAGCCTACCTCTACGGTAGTCCTGACGTCGCCCGGGCACCGCTTCGTCGACATCCGGATCCTCAAAGACACCGACGAGCCAGCCGCAGCACTCGACTGGGCATTTGCGGGACTCTCGTCTTCCGAGATGAGGAATGGCGTGCGCCACTCTACCTGGCGCCACGTCGTCGACTCACGGACACGCGTGTCGGAAATCGCCGTCGACGAGGGAGACATGTTCCCGCAGGACGACGGCCGGACGCTGGAGACGGGTCGCATGGTGAACCCAGCCACGGGGAAGCTCACTGATTATGAGGAAATCTGGAGCGACCCCGAACCTGAGGATGGCATCCCTGAAGCAGACCAGAACTCAGCCGGGTTGACTGGTCAGCTGAGGGGACGACGCTGTGTTGTGCTGGAACTGAGAGATGACGAGCGCGAGCAGCGGGGGATGACCGTCTGTCTAGGCCGATATTACCAGGGCGTTGTGAGAATAGGCGAGCGCTTCGCTGCGGAGAGATGGCTATGGGAAGACGGGAAATGGCAACGCAAGTACCGTGTTGGTGACCTCTGGATTCCCGGCCCGGAGCATGTTGATAGCGCCACTTTGTCACTCGGAGATGAAGTCAGATCAGCAGACACCTTCCAAGTATGGTCAGTGGTTGAAGTAAATCATTTATAACTCTATATGCTGTTCTCATGGCTGGCTATGGACTCTCCCACTTCCCCTCGCCTTCTCGTCGCTCAACGCCTGTTTCGCCGCTTCGAAAGCGTCGTAGTGGAACAAAACCTCGCGAAACTCCTCCGACCAGGGCCGAGCTTCCTTCGGGGGTAGCGGACCGTGGTAAAATCTTCGAATCTCCTGCTCTACGCCTGGGACGCGCAGCCCTTCTGGCCCGGCATTCGACACCAACATGGTGAGATTACATCGTGGTATCCGAAGCTTGTCGAATAGCCGAAGACGATCCATAATGATTCGTTCTCTTGCTCCTTCTACCATCTGATCTCCCCGCCCGCTACTCCCATCTTCTTCTCCTAGCCCATCGCTGTACCCATTGGCAGAGCTGTTTGGATACTCTTCCAGGTCCTTGAAAAGAACCTCGAGCACGCTCGCACTTTCGATAGCAACAGCACACCCTGCGGCGTGTGTCGGCATCATGACATGTGCGGCATCTCCGATAATAGCTGTCCTTCCGCGGACGAAACTCTCTAGCGGAGGACGTTTATACAGCCGGTGCACCCTGATGCCATCTTCAGACGCCATCGATACGATGCGGCGGGCAGCTGGGTGGAAGTTAGACAAGGCTTTCAGGACTGTCTCTTTCGCGGCTCGGGTATGCCATAGCATGTTCTCCTCCTTGTTGCCTCGCTCATTGTCAGCCTGCCCAGTTTGAGTGCTATAGCCCAGTTGATGATCATTAGTGTCGTCAGATCGGGGCGACTGGGAAGAGAAATAATCCTCCGTATCATGTACTACGGCATTATTTAACACACTTCCCCCACGGCATGTGTAGTTAGCCCAGAAAATGCTCTTCGCAGTATCCAGCCAACCAAGGAAGCCCGGCAATTTACCACAAAACTGTTCCGCGAGCTCAGGGTCCGCCATCACGTCATCCATAGACACAAGCCAGCGGTAGATCGAGCGGCCTGTAGGCTGGACCGCAGCCGGACGGCCAAGGAAGTCGGCTAGGAGGTTGCTCTGCTCAATATCAATATGCACTGCTTCCTCCCCATCACCAAGCACGAAATGCGACTCGACTTACATGCGCGCCATCAGCTATTATGACAAGGTCTTTCTGCACTTGACTCCCATCCGCCAGCGTCAAGATCCCATTCTCGCAATCCACCCCCGTAACTTCACACCCCAATCGAATCGCAACGGGCACACCCTTCCCTCCACCCCCATCCCCGCCCTCACCCCCATCACCCACCCCCGCATCCTCCGTCGCGAGGACCTTCAGCCCATGATGCAGATCCACCCGATGGAAGCTCAAACTCGGCGCGCCCATCACGGCCTCGATATCCTCGTACTCGGTCGCGGACACCTCCACGAGGTCCCCGGCCGCCGCGTACCGCGTGCAGACGTTGGGCACGGCGCCCGCGGCCGCAAAGTCGAAGCCCCAGCGCCGCAGCGCCGCCGTCGCGTTCGGCGGCGCCGAGATCGCCGCCCCGATCTCGCTGCCGAACCGCGAGCGCTCGTACACCTGCACCCAGAACCCGGCGCGCCGCAGCGCGATCGCCGCCCCGAGGCCCGCGATGCCCGCCCCGGCTACGGCCGCTGTCGGGGGCTGCGAGGAGGGTTGGGCTGGCATGGAAGCGATTTTGAGAAGTTGCGACTATCAACGGTGTTGACTATGCAACGATGTTTCACTGTCCTCTTCCCCCCCAATAAGAGACCGGGCGAAGGGAATGTGAGTGGCAGATTATAGTTTAACTAGGAATGCCCGGCCATGTAGCAGGATAGTAAGGTGACGGACTTCCCCTCGCCCTGTGTTGCCTTGTCCGATCTAGAATCAGAGACAAGTGTACACGGTAGGTTACAAACCGGAGCCCAAAGCTCACCAGCGAATTTAATACCTAGACAAAGTTTATTTGCTCATGAGGTCACGATTTGTTGCACAGCACTGAATCATCGCCCGCGTAGCAGTAGTAAAACTGAAAGATTGATTCGAGGTGAACGGTTCCTGATATTGAGCCTTTAACTACCTAATTTATTATCTTGAACACGCCTTAGTGTAGTGAACAGCTGCCCACAAACCAAGCATTTTCCTGTAGTTGTTCCGATCCCCATTTCCTACAACAACAAAGTTCAAGCAAGTCAAGAGCCTACTCTGCCCTGCCGGAACCTCGTTGGTTTCTTAGTCATCAGAGACCAACCTTAAAGTGCCATAGAAGGTAATCTCGCATTGCGTGACCCCTTTCGTCGGCACCAAGAAAGATCAGAATGATTAGGAACTAATACCCAAGCATCGAAGAGGAGAGTGCTAAAGAGAATAGTCATCGAGGACAAGTTCTCTATTCAATTATTCGAAGTTATTCGAAGTTTTCGCTTCCGCCTAACATCCGTCCCCTTGCATCGTGATGAGACCCACTCTATATGCGCCCCAAACTGTGTGAACATGGCCCAACCAATTCATGCTGTAATCTGAATTGACTCCGCCTTGCGCCTCTGCCTCGCTCGCCATGCATTGAAAACAAAAGAATCAAAGATGCCGGACTCATTCGTCGGGAAACTGGATCCACGTACCTGGAATGTGGCCGTAGGACCCTCATTCCAACTAACCTAGCATTCCATATTTTCGCAAGGTATATACCTAGACCCGGCACCCCAAGTTTGAGAGACGCGGCTCCGTAGTGAAAACTGAGGCAATTCTCAGTTACCAACCAAGTGTTTCAACAGCACTACGCGCATCGCTGAGTGGCATAGATTGAATGCCAAGTTGCCGAACTTGGGTTCCTTTCCGCAGGCGTTGTAGACCGACGGCCACCTTCCAACCCTCTTCTTCGCCAAGAACAAACAAATAGCGCTTGCCCTCCTGGTCTCTGATGGTTGCACGCAGCACGTGTAAGCCATGATGCTTCCATTCGCCAGCTTGTGACGCGCTACGAGATGAACCATCAGATCCGCCATGGGGCCCCATACGGCAGTCGTCTTTGCATGCATGCAATAACTCAGTCAGGTACGCATCGGCATCATCTCCCATGAGGGCCTTCGTTTGGCCGCGAGCTGAGAACCTGAAGCGACTCGGAGTCGCTGGTTTGCTGGCTGGTTTGGGAGGTGCGTTGGCATCAACAGTGGTATGTGCAGGACACCACACCTCCATAAGTCTGAGAGTCCAAGCCTTTACATCCCACTCTCGCTGGGGTACACCTCGAACATCATCATCAATAAAGAGCCCTTCGGTCGTCATGCGTAGGATAAGTCCATCTGTGACATGGCCAACGCCAGACACAAGTTGGGAAGCAGGCGTTTTAGAGAACTGGTTGAGAAATCCATAAACAGCTTTAATGACAATTTTGTCTGGATCTTTCGTTGTATATGGTCCTCGCATCGATGGTGGCGGCGTTGTTCTGGACGTAGAGTGAGATGCGGCGTACGACGACTCTGTGAAGACCGTCTCGCCAGATCGCCTTCGATTGTGTGCCTTTGGTTGATCGTATGGTCGATAAGAATACGCGTCATCATCTGTACCACGGAATGACTGGGCTGTAGGAGGTGGAGGCCGTTTAGTGCTGGTAGAAGTCGCACTCGCAGTCGCACTAGCAGTCGCACTCGGAGAAGCACTAGGAGTAGCACTGGTGGCAGCACTGGGAGCAGCACTGGGAGCAGCACTTGGAGCAGAACTTGGAGCGGCACTTGGGGCGACACTAGGGGCAGCAGCAGGCTTGGTCGGGGTGAACGCCTGTACAGGCGGTTTCCCGTTTGGCCAGGGATTCGTCTTCTCTCCTACAGATGAGAAAGCGTATGTACCCCTCCGGGTAGTTTCTGCCTCTTTCGCCTTCTTCGCCTCTTCGGCTGCCTTCGCTGCCTTCGCTTCCTCGGCTTGCTTCAGCCGAGCAGCTTCTCGTTCTTTAGCCTCGCGCTCTCTAACCTCGCGCTCCTTGGCCTCACGCTCCCTGGCCTCTCTTTCTGACTTTTCGCGCTCTAATTTTTCTCGAAGGGCCTTCTCACGTTCGAGTCGATCACGAAGTTCTCTCTCCCTAGCCTCCTGCAGCCTCTTATCTCTTAGCTCCTTTTCCCTCCGCGCTTTTTCCTGTTGTGCTCGTTCACGTTGCTCTTTTTCTTGCTGCTCCTTGTCGCGGGCTTCCTTCTCTTGTCTCTCTATAGCTTCCCGGGCCTCTCTCTCTTGCTTCTCCTTCGCTTCCCGGGCTTCTTTTTCTAATCTTATCCGAGTCTCTCGAGCCTCCCTTTCTAATCTTTCCCTAGCTTCACGGGACTCCCTCTCTAATCTCTCCCTAACCTCCCGCTCACGCTCTTCTCTTATACGTGCTTCTCTCTCCAGCCTCTCCCTAATCTCCCGCTCGTGCTCTTCTCTTATACGCGTTTCTCTCTCTAACCTCTCCTTTAATTCTCGCTCGCGCTCTTCCTTTTCGCGTGCTTCCTTCTCTCGTTTTTGTTTGGCTTCTTGATCACGCTTGGCCTTCTCTTTTGCCTCCTTCTCGCGGAGCTCTTTAATACGCCTAGCTATTTCTTCTTTCTTACGCTGCTCAGCCTCTTTTGCTTTTCGTTCTTCTTCCTTGCGTCGAGTCTCCTCCTTGGCCTTCTCTCGAGAAGCCTTCATGCTCTCAGTTGGAGAAGGCTCCCGGGGACGGTCTTGAGGCCGTTCCTGTTCCGATTCCTGAGGCCGTCCCCGAGGTCGTTCCCGTGGGCGTTCTTTTGGATGCTCTCGAGTACGATCATGTGGACGTTCATGAGAATTCTCTTGTGGCCGCTCCTGCCAGGATGACTTCGGCTTTTCAGACCCGGCAGTGTTTGGCGAGGGGCTCGGTCGTGGTGGTGGGGGTGAGGCGTGTGGAGGCGGCGGTGGCGGTGGGCCATCGGGATCAGGGGCTCTTGAATGTGGTGGAGGACCAGTGCCTGAATAAGAGCCGCCTGAGGCCCCGTTATCCCCTGGGCCATAACTCCATGAATGTCTAGAGTCGTTCTTGTTACCGGATGAGGATACACGTTCATTCTGTACTCTGCCCAAGGCCCAAGCTCCGATCCCGACAGCAACTACCAACAGCAGCATGCCCATATTTCCCATACCCTGAAAGTTATTGTACCAGACCCTGAAGGCGGGGGCCAAACTCTGAAAGAGCACGACCAGCACCAACGCTGACGCAAAGCCTGCGGCGAAGCTGTTGATACTTGGCTTTAACGACGGCAGATAAAGAAACCCCGCACCCGAGGAATGTGGTGGTATTATGAAGATGTCGTATTTCCCTGGTGGTAGGTTGGGGCTTGTTCTCCGTGGGTTTGTGCCATGCGGCGGCGGAGGGGGCGGTTGATCGCCCATGATGCCAATGCACTCGCCACCAAGGCGATGCCGAGATGTTGGGTGGGATTGTTCACTCGAGGTAGGGTGCGACGTACGCTAGCAGCGTGAAAAATGAATCGCGCAGGCTCTGGATATCTTTGTAACGGAAACGAGGGTATCACCGAGAAGCCATGAGGGACCGCAATGTCGCTAGAGGTATTATTGCTGCTTTGACCTCAAGATTAGACATGGGACAGATCGCAAGAGTAGCCTGATGCTGTTTTGGAAATAGTAGCCGCTTACTTCGAAGGCAGTGAAGAAACACTGCAGAATTGTAGAATTGCAGAATGCAACAATGCAAGGACGAGTATAGCGGAACACCAGACAGACAGATGATATGCAAGTAAAGGCAGCCGCAGCCGCAGATGCAAAAAGCGATGCGCAAAAACAGCGAGTCCGTATCCACCACCAATCAACCCCCTCGTTTGCGAAAAGAGGCTCCCCGCAGACGTGGTTGTGCTTATGACAGTGTGAGACGGTGAATGTTCAATCCTTATGGAGAAGTATAGTGAGTAGCTAGAGAGGGCTGTTTGCACAAATAGGTTGCACAAGTGGCAGCAGTATGTAGATGTAATCGTAATCGGCGTATCGATTTGTCCGAGCAGGTAGGTAGGTGTTCAGTTGAATACCTAGCCAAAACAGATCAACAACGACAAGGGCGTGATTTGTTCGCACTCGACCGCAGCCTGTTGTTGCGGTGTGTGCCTGTGGAGCACCATGTTTACTTTGGGGAAAGGAAAAAAAAAAGTGGAATTAGATTGTTGACGCCAAGTAGTCAGGAACCCTTCAAGTCCCTGCAGAGCTGGCGCCACCGGACCAGTGACAGCTCCAGTTCTTGCAGATCCCCACAATATTCACCAATCAGAGTACACAGAAGCTCTTAGCGAGAACACTTGCGCAGCACTATGGCCAAAAACGTCCAAACATCTTGGGCATCAACGAACCATACTCCCGCTACAGAATACTATACTACTGTATACGCATACTCGAGTCATTACGCGTAACTCAAAAAGATCTACCTGTGTACTGTAGATTTCTTGTTATGACTTGACTATCAAACCGTTGTCCCAGTAGCCGTAAGGGTTTAGGAAATGCTGTACCTGAATTATTGTCCCTTGTAGTGTGAATATCTAGGTGTAAGTGAGGTAAATTGCGAGTTGCAACCCAGAGTTCCATTGTAATGTTTTAATATTGAATAGTAAACCTGCTCACCATGACTGTATGTAGGTATCTCTACCACCACTCTCCAATCCTTCCCTTGTAGACTAAGTTTTTTCTCGCTGTTGATCTGATCTGATCTGGCAGTGTGTTGAGAGTCACGAGAGTTCGCAGATTGGGGGGGACCAATGCCATTCAAACAAGTTGCAAATAAGCGATAGCTACAGAGTATGCGTACAGCAGCTGACTGGCTATAGGTATGTAGGTAGTCGCACCACAACGGCCCGGAGAACGGTTAAGCAAAGCCCCTTTCCCCGGACCGATATCCCACCCACACCCACACGTAAAAAATACTGAAATGTAGAAAATAGGAATATCAATTTCCCCAATCGGGAACGTGGGGAGAACATCAAACCATCTAGGTTGATTCCCCGCATCTCGCCACCGTCCATGTATACCTACATAGGAAATGCTCTGTCTTCATGAATCAGCGAAATCGAAGTTCAACCGGCGTGACAATTCCTATTCGATGATGAATCATTATATGAATGCAACTAAGAAGGAAATGGGCGGCTATTGGTCGCACTTTTGTGTTTGGTCGAGAGAATAGAGTGGTTCGTTCTCCAGTTTCTCCAACTGCTGTTGCTTCGATAGAGGCTCAACTAGCTGGTTGCTAGGCAACGCGTCGATACAACATAACATATAGGGGACCCACCATGTCTTACTTCATGTGCTGCCTACTATGTAATGGTGTTAAATTAGATAGTATTAAGACGTCGATAAGAATGGCGTTATCAATTGGATCGTCAGATGACAGAGAGCCCAAAACCTGGCGCAAAACCAGGTCAGCTTAACGTTCCATTGAAGCAGCGCCATAAACGCGCCGCACGCAGCCTGCGTGATGGGACGGCCCGCGGAGTCCCTTGCACATTCGGGGTAGGGACGTGTGTCTTACTGCGTAAATTGCACGCGGAATTTACATGTGAAGTCAGCGAATGTAATCATTCTGCTTCGCGCGGATAAGGCTTACGGGTGTAGTAAAATAAATGTAGGGAGAGTTCTCTAGTAAGGGCAGCTATGCAAATGGCAGGCCAGGTAAATGACGCACAGAGTAGGTGGAAAGTCTCGCGCTTGATAATCTTGTCTTGGTACTCCAAAATTGATTAACGCACGACGTATACGTATGCATATATACGTATGCACACGAAGGCTAATTGGGCACGCGCAACTTAAATGGTGAGGTCGTACGCATAGAAGATTAAGTTATCACCCAACGCTCGACGCTGACATAGGTATGTGCTACCCACCAAACATAATCTCAGGGATTAAATCAAGGAATTAAAGGGGCCAGAATCCTACAGTTAATTGATTATCTAGACTAGGCATAAGTACCTAGTAAGGTAAATGAACATCTCGAACTCTAAAAGCATATCCAGCCAACTGCATAGCTTCAACGTTCGACAATACCTAGATAAGCATGAGGTTATACAGCCAAAGATATTGATAGTAATCAGTGCTGTAATTGGATGGTTTAAGATTGTTATAGGGGTTTGTAGGATTTCATTCCCCCCTCACTCGTAGTCTAGGTCTATCTAGGTAAGAAGTGATCAGCGAGCTCCCCAGGAACCTCTCTAACACCTGCTGCAATGCTGCTCATGCTATCCAATAGCCTGTAGATATAGGTATAAGATGCAATACAAGGATGTAGCAGGTTAGGGTATTTTGTTTCAATACCTAGCAACTTAGAATATCGACGTCTATCACGACAGGGAGCCCTAGTAGTCGGTGTCTGGCGCGCATCCTCGGTCTGCTCGGTGTATATTCTAACAGTAAAAGGTTGAAAGCAATACTACAGGGACATGTTTAGGATGTTATAAAAGATGCGAAATTTATCATAAAAGTGTTCTAACCTATTCTATATATGGAATATAGACGGCAAAACCGGTTTCATGCCCGTTATATATAGACAGACTATAGATTGTATGTATGACATCGTGATATAGACGAAGCCCCTAGATAGAGCTGTCCGTATTCTCGCCACTCTGCTCGAAGGCTTTGTTTAGGTAGGTCTCGTAAGGTTGATGTTAACGCTCCTAAGTCTCCGAGGTGATTAAATAAGAGACCTGGGATAGAATAATAGACACCGTAAAGATGCAGCCATAAAAAGCGAGTTCGTACAAATGTGCCCATATATAGTGAGGAACTCGATCTCTATATTTGACACAATGAAATACGTGTCACCTAGTAACATTAGGTAGGTAAGTCGCATCAACGAAAGGGTATGGCCTAGTTAGATAGATCTTAAGCTTCAACAACCTATTATATCGAATAACAGGAGCACTTGAAGACGCCTGTGTCGTCCAGTCGTGACGGACATAACATTGAGGTGTAGTTGCGCTCGCAGTGTATCGGCGATATTCGAAGATAAATACTGTGATCTGTCACGGCCCTTGGCTTATGGCTTTTCAAACTGGAACCATTTACGGCTCATCGACGAAATGCCTTCAGCAGATGATACCATCAAGCTTGGTTTTGTCTAGTTTCTAACCTAGTCTTGGATAGTAGGTTTGTTTCGCGGTCTAGAAATGCCTACTTGGGTATTAAAAACTTGATACGGATAGTAGCAATCGAATTCTCAGTGCCGGGCGCCGGTAACAGCTACAGTTGTAGGCAGAAGGTATCCGTGACGTAAAAATTCCGGGGGCGCGCGCTCCCGGAGCCAGCCGCCGTTGCTACTAACTGCCCAGACAGTCAAGACTCGCGTGCCCGGATGCCTGGTTTGTGCTTAGTTTGGGCGGAGGGTTCTTGGCGGAGTCTTGATCGTCGTCGCGGGGAAGAAGCGCACAGATATAGGCAGGTTGTACTTAACGCATGCTACAGTGCGCAGCTAGTATTGTATGTAGGAGACTAGCCAGTACGAGTCCGCGAGAGAGTGATTGCCACCAAAAATGATGCGATATCTAATAATAATAAAAGTAGCGGGTATAATTTAACAAATTTGGACTACGATCAAGTTAGAGCCAAACCTAAGATCTCGCGATTTCAGGGTCTTATGCGTACCTAGGTGCAACAAATATGCATTTATGCATCGTACGCATAGGTTCTTTAGATCATCGAGATGAGATCAAGATGCAAAAGATAGCACTCCACAATTTAACGCATTTTCGACGATCATCACTAATATTAATGGGATTCTTCTGAGATCCCCAAGGCTCCGGTTGATATCATCTATATTTATACTGTGCGATCGGTCTGTTGATATCGATATATAGTCGATCGATGGTGACGGCTTGAGGATTATGATGATTACTATCAACTTCGGCTGAGTACCTATTCCGCTGCAATGGAAGCCTATGATATCCCTTGGATAGCCATGATATACCGAGCTCCAACAGGCGAGCTGCTAGCGAACATGCGCAACAATGTCCGCAGTATATCCGGGATTGTAAGACATTCGGGGAATCTGCCGTTTTCGCAATAGTGACAAGTTGCCGAGTGACCCGAATCTACGTTTGAAGGGCGACAAGGTTCGAAACGGTGAGTATGGGGCACGACTACATAACGTCCATACCTATGTGCGGCGTAGATAGCTCGGGGCCTTGCTCCGGTTTGTTGGTTTATGTGAGTTCTTGTTAGTTCTCTTGCTAGACGGAATTTAAACAAACATATCTAATCCCTGGCGCAGAGCTGAGGCATGAAATAAGGTTGAATGATAACGGCGCTGGCTTTCCTGATCTGGGACGTTTGATGACATTAAAGTAGTACGACTATGATTACCTTAGGACTTTATGGATTATAAGCACACACAAGAACCTCATACGTCGGGTCATATGCCTCCGTGATATTATAGGATCTTAAAATAACTACTACATAGTATGTACACCATAGAATGTCCGCCATCTCCCCCTCCATCATTTTGCCCAACTCTATTCTGTACTTACGCATACTGCGTACTTAACCTTACGATTGTCATCCCCTGCATACCTCATTACCTAGCTAGTCGGGAAGTGATCGACAGTAGGTGCTTGGAGACTAAAGAACGAACTCTCCGGGCTCATCGCCTGGTAGCCAATCATAGCCACTGTGTATAGTACAAGAAGATATTGTGCTGTGCTAAGGTAGCGAGAACTGGAGGTGTTGCCGCCAGTCGTAATGTAATACATATGTACCTAATATATGCATTGGCCTGCATCACATGTGCATGTGAGAAACGCTCTCACTGCTAGTGTAGCCTACTATGTATGCGTAGGTAGGTATACGCAGTAAGGCGGAACAGTAGAATAATCGCTCACAATTTGATATTAATTAGGGTGTTACATACATACACACTGGTGAGCCCCGGTCTCGTATTAGCAGTATAGAATAGGTACCGGCGACAGAATACCACTTACCTACAACACCACTTACAGCCGATTATATATACCACAAAGCTACTATACATATACGGCTCATGATACCTACCTCAAACAGTCAACACAATTGCGTGACTATGGAGAGCACATATTCTGTACTATGTATTATGTATTCCGTTCATTCGAAGCTTTCGTACGTTACATACTCCGAGAAGCTGTGCCTCACACTACTGAAGTGGATGATTCGTTGGTATGGACATACCTGCTCATACCGTTGCACACACTCACTATGCACACTAGCAACGCGTTGTGCGCGGTTGAGTCCACTGATAACGAATTTTGCAATCTTATTAGTGGAAGTTGTCGCTTGTGGTGGGAGTCGAGGCTGAGAGGATTCAGCCATTACTCGCGCGCGTTCCTACAGTACAACATACTTGTAAGTAGAAGCTCGTGGCATCCTCGCTTGTGGCGAATCCACGCAGTCGGTAAGCTAGGGTCCATTCTAGAATACACGCATCTCTCTTCGAAATGTCCAGCTGCCTATCCAAGACATAGCTTGAGGCGGAATTAGCGTTTGTCGTAAATATAAATTCCTGCAAATGACGGGATATCCATGGGTATAAATCGTTTCATATTGTTGGCTCTACATATGGTATCGGTAGCGCTGCCCGGTTCAGCGAGCGAATTTCAGCTGGTGGTGCATACGCATAAACCGAGGTTGCATCAGGGCTTCTTGGCTTCCTCTGGCTCAGGCTCCCCAACTGGGGTGCAACTCTTAGGCCTTGGCGCTCTCGGTTACACGCTGCGAGGGTCCACAAGCCCGAAAGTCCACTACGAGTAGGTACTGTAGGTCTAGCGTCAGCTATCCAATTAGATTTGTATACCGCACTATCTCTATGTAGGTAGGTGGTGTAGTACAGTACAAGATGTACTTGTCCTTCCCCCGTAGTTCACATTGTAGTGGTTTCTTTGTCAAGGCGGTTTACTCGAAAGCGGAAGCTCAGTCTCACTAGAATAATTCCGAAGTGGAGAGGGCAACTCGTCGCATAAGACCTATCTTCTCTGCTAGTCTCGTGAACAAAGAACTACACTACCCTTATTAGGTATTATGGCGATAGCATCATGCTCTGCCGTCGGAGGCTTTCAATAGCGTGATGTATGTAGGTACAGCACCTGGGCACTGACTCCCGTCCTCCAAGACCTTGTCTAGGGGCGGTTCTAAGACCCTCTAGAAGATAGCGATGCAGCACCCATACAGAATACGCCTAACGGCCTCGGCGGAAGCTTGTCTCGGCCAAAGCCTATGTGCGCACATTCCCGTAGCATAGGGCTTCTGCACCAACCCGACTTGGCAGAAGCTTGACAATCAATCGCCACCCTCGGTCGCGCGCTCTCGCCATGACCACGCCCATGTCGTGTCTCTGCTATCTATCTTTGTTTGCCTTTCCCACCCTATCGAGGCAAGGGCCCCAAGCCTCGGCCGTCTAGCGCTCTTTGTCTTTCTTTCTGCGAACGTTCTTCGCTGCTTCGATTGAGATCCGGATCCCTGTTCGCCACCTGCGCTATCACTGGTCAAGATCCCGTCCTATCTATGTACGTACTTCCAAATACCTGTAATTACGAGCCTCCCCGTTGGCTACGGCCCTGGTTGCTGCACGCTGCACTGGCCATAGAGAGCCCAGCAATCAGCAATACTCTACTTGGTACATACCTGCCTACCTGGCATATGCGTATCTCGACCGCTGCTGCTTACAACAAGCCTAGATCCGATGTGCAATCATGCACACAATGTAACAGCACCTCCCTAATCGGGAAATATAGCCGGTGCCACTTCGGCCGGCTCATCACCCACACAATGAAGATAGAAAGACGAGCTGAGTCGGAGCCTTGCAGTGAACTACTCTTTGACGGTCTCTGTTCGGCCTAGACGATTCGGGCCCCTATCCGTGTGGGATCGTTGCAATCCCTTCGCGCATCGTTCCATGCCAAGATAACGACGACAAGCACGCTAACTGGTCGGGGGCTCCCCTGCAATGATACGGTAGCCCCGCCCGCCAGTGTCGGTGGAGTAGGTAGGTATCGCCCGTCAGCCTGCCCACACTATACTAACGCTAGGTACACTTACACTACACACATGCCTCTTACCTACCTACCTACCGTAATCTACTGATACCTACCTGATGGAAAGCACCTGTTTAGGCTTTTCCCTCTGAACCATCGTAAGTAGGTATGTACGCATAAGTACCTGTAAACACACCTCCGTACTGTAGGTTACCTACGTGTAGGTACCAACTTACGCTAGTCCTTTGATATACACCTAGAGTCTAGTTGACTGCGGAGTGCATGCTTTGCAGGGGGTTTGCACCTGGGCCTTCTGCATTTAGCCATCCACGACCACCCTATCTGCTTGAGATCTCGTTCTGCATAAAACCCGCGGCGTGTCCCCCTCCACTGGTCTTGTGCTCTCTACCGTTCATTCTTCCTTTGTGTCTTCCTCGTGTTCGTTGAAGCCTACTCCGACACTTGTGTAAGAAGACTTCGACCATGGGTAAGTGACGTCGAAGTGACCGTATGTATACCGCATCCACAGTGACTGACCCCGACTTACAGGGAGCTCGAGCGATCTTGACCGTGTTCCCACGGGGGATGAGAAGATGTCTCATACCCCGACGGACGACAAGCACAATGCCTACCTGGACCCGGTGATAATGGCGGCCGACTACCCAGGAAAGCCTACGGCAGAAGAGCTCAGGACGTTGCGCCGAGTTCCTGGCAACCTTCCCGTTGTCGCTTACTTGATCTGCATTGTCGAGTTTTGCGAGCGTGCCTCGTTCTACGGTGTGCAGCCGTTGATTTCCAACTACGTGAACCGACCTCGTAAGTTCAACCAACCCGGGATAAGAGCCGTCTCAAGCTCCTCTATCCCTTGGGCCATGTCGCGCAAGATGGTTCGTTGTGAGGACTAACACGGCTTTCAATGCAGTACCCGCGAATGGAAACGGTTATGGTGCTCCTCCTCGGGGTACCCAGCAGACAGCCGGTGCTCTAGGTTTGGGGACCGTCACCGCCAATGCTGTGACACAGTCCTTCAACTTCCTGGCCTACGCCCTTCCCCTCGTCTTCGGTTATCTTGCCGACACGAAGTTCGGTCGCTTCAAGATCATCTGCTATGGTGTTGGAGTGTTCGGTGTTGCTCACGTGCTGATGGTTGCCGCTGGTTCCAAGGACCTTCTCGCCAACAACACTGCCAAGGCCCCTTACTTTATCTCCGTCTACATCCTCGCCGTCGGTGCGGCCATGTTCAAGCCTAATGTCTCGCCGCTGTTGCTTGATCAAGTCACGAACACTGTTCCTACCGTCATAACGCTTGCCAGCGGTGAGCGCGTGATCCAGGACCCTGAATCCACAACCGAGCGTGTCATGTTGTGGTTCTATCTACTCATCAACGTCGGTGGCTTCTTCGGTGTTGCTACTTCGTACGCTGAGAAGTATGTCGGATGGTGGCTAGCCTTCCTACTGCCCCTCCTGCTGTACATCCCTCTCCCAGTCCTGCTGTGGTTCCTCTACAAACGCCTCATTCTCCACCCCCCTGGAGGAAGTGATCTCGCCAACGTCTTCCGTGTTCTTGGCGTGGTTCTGAAACGTGGTGGTATCAAGAGGATTGGTCGCAAGGGATTCTGGGATCTGGCCAAGCCTAGCGAGATCGAGAAGGCCGGCCTCACCATCAAGACCCAATGGAACGATGCCTTTGTCGACGACGTCCGCCGTACTTTCCAGGCTACCGGTATCTTTTCATTCTTTCCTATTCAGTTCCTCAACGACAACGGTATTGGTTCCGCCGCCAACTTCTTGTCCACTGCTTTGAGAACCGATGGTGTGCCTAACGACGTTATTTCCAACTTCAACTCTCTTAGCATCATCGCTTTTGCTCCCATTCTCAACTATCTATTCTACCCTGCTCTTCGAAAGCTCGGTATCCACTATGGTCCCGTCGCCCGTATTACTACCGGCCTTGCTTTGTCTACTGTTGGTGGTGTCGGCTACACCGTTATCCAATACTACGCTTACAAGCTGTCGCCCTGTGGCTTCAAGGCTACAACCAATTGTGATATTGGAGACGGTGTTGCTGATATTACCATCTGGTGGATGGCTATTCCCTTTGCCATCGGTGGTATTTCGGAGTTGTTCATCAACGTTCCCGCTTACGGTATCGCTTACTCGCGTGCTCCCGTCAACATGAGAGGTCTCGTGTCTGCCATCAACTTGTTCACCACCGCCATTGCTTACGCTATTGGTCTCGCCGCTTCGTCCGTCATTACCGACCCTCATCTGACCTGGGATTTCGGTGGTTCGGCGATTGCTGGCGGTATTCTCACCGTTGTCTTCTACTTCACCTTCCGCCACATCGACAAGGAAGAGTACCACCTCAGCACCAACCAGGATTTGCACCTAACCATGGAAGGTACTGTTAACGTCGTCGGGGAGAATGAGGTCAACAAGACCATCAACCGACCAGCTCCTATTGCTGAGAACGAGGAGATGATGATCTCTCAGAAGCAGTAAATCCCCTCTCTTTTTTTCAGGGATACTACCTAGATAGAGGATGCCTAGTGCCTTGAGCGCCCACTTGTGGACCTGGCCGTGGCTAGCGAATTAAGTTTTAATTACTTGACATCGCGTACTGTAATAATTAAAACGCATCTTTAACATGAATCAATACACTACATGATACCCCCTACCACTAATCGCATCTTTGTTCGCTTTTTTTTTTGGTGCCGAGTCGCGAGATTTCACAGTGCAAGTATTAATGAGACAAGTATCGATGAGGCCATCGTATTTCCTAAAACGTATCACAAAGCACGACTCATGCGAAGAAGAATTTCCGTACTTTCGGTATCTAGGCCCACAACGCCGATGGCGTGCTTGAAGTTTCAGCTAGCTACGCGTGAGGCTCCCGACCTAGGCTATCCGGTCGTATCCGCTCAAGTCACTTAATTGTCTAGTCTGTCTAGATAGCTGGTTTCCCTTTCGGTACGCTCGTGGAAGCGCGCCCCCCTCCACCTTCTAGCGCCTCGGCGTCGTGCTCTGCCGAAAGTCGCACACTGGCACGGCATCGAGATCCAGAGAATTGCAGACCGTCTCCCAAGAGAAGTCTAGCGCATATACTACCTATAAATGCACGTAGGCAGATTCGTACAGGTGCAAGCGTCGGCCATCTCCTAGCGCGATATCGCCCGTGTCGCGCGTTTGGCTCACAGACTAAGTCTAGTGGTCGGGCTACCCCGACTGTGTTGAGGTCGATCTCCTGCACGATAGGCAGGTAGATGGGGTGGACAGGCGATGGTAATCTTATGTGTACCACGCGACTAACCCTCCAATCAGAGCGGAGAAAGAACCCGTCGTGGGCGCGCTGCGCGACGTTGTTTGGTGTTTGCTCTTCAATCCGGTATCCCTTTGTCATGCGCAAATGAGCCAGATAAACCCGATCGCCTCTTTGGTTCTGGAGTCGCGAATCATACCGCTGAGATTTGAATTGCGCTCGTGGAGAGGTCGCGGATGTGGCTTACCGACCGCAGTGAAGGCTCCGGGCTGGAAAATTGATCGGGAAGGTCTGTGGTCGCGATCAGCATCATTTCGGCTCCTGTTATTCATGGCGTTGAATCCTGTTCCTTGAACTCATGGGAAGAAACGTTTCACTTCGTCCAGTGATAAGACAATGTGCCTGGCTCAGGGATACAATTGCACATGTGTGAAACCTGGCATGAATTGGCACGACTCTCTCGAAGAACCTGGTGAACATGCAAGTGATAAGATGTTGTAGTATATAAGAACCAACAATCTATGTTATGATTTTCACTCCCAGATTATCAACATAATCGAACTGTTTTAACCCCTAAAACTCGATCTCTTGTGCTTATGCTACTTTCCTTTTAAGCTTCCACCATGTTTGTTTCTAAGGTATAAATGGTCGTTTAATTGGCCTCACGTATCCGGGTGCTAATCGGTGCATATAGATCTTCTCCATCATCCTCGCGGCCGTGTCTGCCGTAACCGTTTCCGGCGCCGCCGTAAACAAGAAGCCGTCGTGCGCCAAGACCTGCGGCACTGTCTGCTATACACAATCAGATATCTCCAAAGCCGTTTCACAAGGCTACGGTTACTACGAGGACCATAAGACAGTCGGTAGGTCTCCCAATTTCCCTGGATGAGGAGGGCGGCTTGGTGTCTGGATGCCTTAGAGACAGAGTGACACAAACAAACAACTTAAAATTTGGGGGGGAATGATATTCTAACCAAAGTTTATAGGCAGCGATAGCTATCCCCATAAATACAACAACTACGAAGGCTTCGACTTCCCCGATTCTGGTCCCTGGTACGAATTCCCCATCCTAAAATCGAACAAGGCCTACACTGGCGGCTCGCCTGGTGCTGACCGCATCGTCTTTAACGCCGACGGAACCTTCCAGGACGCCATCACCCATACCGGCGCTAAAGGGAATAACTTCGTTGGATGCACTTAGGTTTAGTGGGGCTGGGATCATGCTGCTTAAGCATCTACTCGACGACGCATTTTCATTTCCAGAATCAAGATAGAATGGGCGGGAAGGAGTTATTTTTAAACATGTGCCTCGATCACTTACGGCGACCGGTATATCACGACAGTTTACTGTATATGGCGCTCATGATGTTGGTCGAATTCTATACCCAGGTACCTCATTATACCAAATAACGACTCTATTAACAATTTATCAACTTAGCGTCATTGTGAACTCGTTCCGAATTTTGTACTACATCGAGCTGTTGAGGTTATTACACTATGTGGCATTGATCATCACGCATCGTATGCCTCAAAAAGCCAATTCTTTCTCAGCCGACATAATCGACATAAGGCCTACGTACAGGCTCGAGACATTGTTCGAGACATTGTTCGAGACATTGCTCTCGTGGTATTTTGGGATATGCTACGCTACATGATGACCAATAAAACAGGTATCGAGACAGACCAGCTACATCCCTAAGTAGTAGTCATATGTATATTTCCCAGAACCAATTCGGCATCATGTCGGTGGTAATCCTCCCGCCCGTCCCCACCCCTCACGAGGGTGGACAGTCGAAATCCGAAATTCGCCGTGTCAGCCGTACTATGTAGAAAGGACATGTCAGCTGATGAGGCAAGCGGAAGCCTCCAGCCTTCTGCGAGTGAGTGTCTAGCGCAGCTGAGTCGATAGATGTAACGTGACTTCCAATATCCCATCTCCTTTATGTACTCTATATCGATGACGATATGACAGGTTAGCTTCGAATGTGTAGATCCTTCCTTGCCCATCTGGTCCATAGTGTCCCAGCTCCCAGGCAGAGTTCAGGGGTTCTCCGCACGCAGCGGAGTCGTTCCCCCAAATTCTCCTCAAAATTCCCCCAGGTTTCGCAACCGGCTATTCTGTACATGGATATCTCTACGCGATAGTCTCGTTTCGCCAAGGGAAATATACTTATACAAATAAAACCCGGCGTAATCGCCACGAGTCCAATCGGCCCGTTCGCCGAACTACGAAGCCATGAATGAGCGGTGGGCGCGCAGTGACGCCCGGGCAGTAGGGGTGGCGGGCTTATACATAGGTAGGTACCCAGAGCGCCGGTAGATCTTCCCATGTGTTGCTGTGTGATTCATCTCGTACAAGCGAGTGAGCAACCAGTGGCGCTACAGTACATATACATAGCACAGCATGAGGTACACGGTCTCCCCCGGTGGCGTCTTACTCGCCATCGTTAGCGCAGCAGCAGCAGCAGCAGCAGCAGCAGCAGCGAGTAGCGAGCCATTCGACTACATCATCGCCGGCGCCGGCACCTGCGGCCTCGTCCTCGCGAATCGGCTGTCCGCGGACCCGGGGATCCGGGTGGCTGTGATCGAGCCGGGCGAGGACGTGCGGAACAACATCAATGTCACGGATCCGGCCTTGTTCACCGTCGCGTTCGGGACGCCGATCGATTGGCAGTACTCGACGACGCCGCAGCCGGCCGCTGGGAACCGCACGATCCCCGTAAGATTTCCTCGGGTTTATTTTCTTGTTTTTGCTTGTTTCACGAGTGCGGTGTCTTAGAAGCAGCTTCTTACGCTCTTTGTTGATATACATCTAGATTATACCTACAATACTGATTACTAACTTCGGCCGTTGTAGTGGCATGCGGGCAAAGCCATTGGCGGGACGAGCACGATTAATGGTATGTAATAGTGTAGACGGACGCTAGTATATGTAACCACTACAAAAGACGAACGGCATAACTAACTAATGTGTATACGGGCGTTAAGGCATGACCTATATCCGCGGCGACAAGGCGCAGTTCGACGCGTGGGAGGCACTGGGCAACGAGGGCTGGAACTGGGAGTCCCTATACCCATACTACAAAAAGGCCGAGAGATTCACCATTCCGAGCGCTGCTCAGGCTGCCGTGGGAGCTACCTATGACCCCGCGGTCCACGGCGAAGCTGGCCATGTTCACACCGGGTTCCCTTTCTCCCTCACCAACAGCAGTTTTCATGAGCTTGCCGCGGAAACGTGGGGATCACTCAACTATCCCCTCAATGAGGACGTCAATGCGGGAAGCGTGCATGGGTTCAGTAGTTGGCCGCAGACGCTGGATCGAGATCAGAATATTCGCTTCGACGCCGCGCGGGCGTATTACTACGCCGTTGAGGGTAGACCTAATCTCACACTTATCAAGGGCACCGTCAAGAGGATTATCTGGGCGAATTCTTCGTCTGCTGGCCAACCCGCTGTCGCTGAAGGAATCGAATATGTGACTCCAGATGAAGAGCTCGTCAATTTGACGGCCTCCAAAGAGGTAATCCTGTCCGCGGGTGCATTGAGATCCCCTCTCATCCTCGAGAGCTCTGGCGTCGGAAATCCAATGTAAGAAAGCCTCATCCATGTTTTATTCCCAGTGATATGCTACTATGCTAAACCCCTCTGCCAGCCTTCTAGAGAGACTTGGGATCGAGACGAAAATTGACCTCCCAGGAGTTGGGGAATACCTCCAGGAGCAGCCCAACACCGTCCTCATTTACAGCGGCACGCAGAACATCACCGGGTCGGCCCCATACGTGACCTTCCCGACGGCGCAGGACTTGTTCGGCGACAGGATGTCCACTATGAAGGTATCGACGTCAGCCCAGATACCAGGCTGGGCAAAGAAAGTGGCAGCCGCTAGTAACGGGGCAGTCGACGCCGCAAATGTCGAGAAGCTATTCCGCGTCCAGCACGATCTGATCTTCGAGAAGAACGTGACGCTCGGCGAGACGCTGACCGCGACCTCGAGCGGCTATCTCGTGTCCGCCATGTGGCTTCTGTTGCCATTCTCGTGGGGGAGTGTGCATCTCGCCTCGGCCGATGCTATCAATGCCCCTGCTATCGACCCCAAGTATTTCCTCGTCGACTTCGACCTCGATGTGCAGATTGGTCTGGGCCGCTTGTCGCAGAGGTTCTGGCATACGAAACCCGTGAGCGAGCTAGTTGGCAGCGGTGTTTCCCCCACGGACGATGTATTGCCGCTCAATGCGACGGATGAGCAGTGGACTAGCTTCATCAGTGATACGTGTAAGTCTCGGTTGGTCGACGCTCGCGTAAGATATAAACACTGATTTTTTGGTCCTCATAGTAATGCCAAATCACCATCCCATCGGGACAGCTTCGATGATGTCCCGTGAATTGGGCGGAGTAGTGGATTCGAAGTTGAAGGTTTACGGTACGGAAAATGTCAGGGTCGTTGACGCGTCAATATTACCTCTGCAGTTTAGTGGCCATTTAACCGCCACACTCTACGCCGTGACGGAGAGGATCGCTGAAATAATCATGGGCACTGCTTGACATGAGATTCAGCACTCTATAATAAGTTAGATACAGGGAACAAGCCTATTCTTAATGTTAGAGATTGAAGTAATGAAGCTCACTCAGTTGAGACATGGGCTCGACATCATATATTCCGTGACCTTGGCACAGCTACCTAAACTCATGCTACATCAGATCTAGTATTAAATGAACACTTGCTCCCGTTTTAGGATCACTGCCGCCATTCCGTCATACCTGAGATTGTACACGGCCATACAGAGACAAGCAGTACTTCTTGTAGTTGAAAGTTAATCAGTTGTAATTATATTCAATGCCACCTAGCCAGGTCGTCGAAAGCCAGACTTTCTACAAGTAGTAAGTAGTTAGCTAGATGGTTATGGACAAAACAGGGCTGCTAATGCCTATTGCTGACCTGCTGCACACCTTCCGGTCCCCTCTCCTTGCTTTTCTCGTAATCTCTTTTTTTATAAAAAGGCATCACATCCGAAAATATATATACTATGAGATCTCGACCGATAGTTTGGGAACTAGTCTCCAGGATGACTCATCGGCCTATAGTTTGTGCTTGGATAAAACATACCACTCTGTAGTAAAAGGAGGGGGCGAGACTTTGTTCTGAACCACTCCAATTTTATGTTTTAAGCCAGTTCCTAAATGTTGAACCCAGCCGCGTCATTTGGGGCTCCGGCTATCACCACCCGTCCATAACTAAAAGGATCGTTAAGCTTATAATAAAGTCGACTAATAGGAAATAGTATATTGATCTTATAAATATGCATAACCTTGGCAAAGTGTATTGGCGATTGTTATAGTATACTCAATACTGAGCTCAACAGAGCAGGTTAGGTAAAAGTAGCTTCATTGAATAAACCAACAACTAGGTAGCCATTGTTACACTTAGTTCTATAAGTATGTGTATCATAACAGCCGCTCTGCATTTGTAAATAATGGGGTATCCTAACGGCAGCTTGCATCACATAGTTAAGAGCAGCTTAGTTTAGTAACTAATACATACAAAATGCAACAGGTAGGTGAATACTGGCATCATTGCACCCTACTATCAAACCTCAGGTTTACTTGGCCTGTCAAGTATGCATTTTTCTAGCACACATATGGTTTGAGACAAGTCGAGTCCAACACCTAAACTATTTAATGTTGCTCTCTATCAACAATAGGCTTTGGCTAACTACCTAGACTTGCAAGTTAGTTTGAAAAAGAATTTGGCAAAAAGGGCATTATAAAAACCTAGACGTGAATGCCCCCATTGCCTGGCTGCTTGTTTGCTTGCTTGTCTATTCACTCACTCACTTACCTACATGTCGTACTTCCACTTTCCAACCCTCTTGTGCACACCCGTGACTTCCACAAGCTTCAAATCATCTCTCCCTGCATATAATCCGCTAGAAAGTGCATCGACACTCTTGGACCTGTCGTTTCTCCCTAAATCTACAATCACCATACCATACCATACCATACGCCCCCCATTGCGCCCGTTTCCTCTAACACCACCATCACCATCACCACCACCACGATAATCAGTATTCTCATCTTAGCCACCAATACACTTCAAACTCATCCACGAAAAGAAAAGAAAAATGAGTCCCCTTTCTCGTGCTGGTGCTCATCTCAACCGCGCCATCAATGTGCGCAGACTTCCTGCCATTTCGCATGTACGTCATTTCATAAAAGCATCTTGTCTGCACTTGCTATCCACAGTTGTCTCTAACCACTCATGCTCACATCTAGAAACTCGCCATCCGAAGAATCTCCTGGATGGCATTTGAGCAGCCAGACCCAAGGCTCTACCCGCCACCAGCCTCCCTACAACCGAAGCGCCCCGTCGCCACCGAGGCCGTGGCCAGCGGCGACGAGACCACCATGGTGGGCAAGATAGGCACAGCGCCATCGACAGCGCGGACCCCAGAGGCGCCAGCAGCGTCTAGCAAGCCCATGCCGGCCTCCGTCCCAGCCAGCGCGATGCGGACCGGCCCGGTTCCACTTTCCCAGACCCAAAAGCGCACTCTCACCACTAATACCACCGCCGCAGCGACCACCACGCCGGAGCAGCAACCCCAGAAGGGCGGCGCGCATGACAGCAGTCAAGTCAAGCCCAACGCGAAACCCGTCGGCACCGAGCCTGCGGCACTGCAACCAACGACGCCGCAAGACGTGAAGGCTCAGACGGAACAAGACAGGAATGGGTTCCCGACGCTGCAGCTCCGCCTGCCTGGCCACCCAGCCACCTGGCCCGAGGAGGAGCCCCAGTATCCGCGCAGCCGATTTCTCGACGAGGAAGAAGACTGAGAAGATGCTCGGCTCATCTCGATGTTGTGGAGCTGGGAAGGAAGACCCTATCTGGATGATTGCGACACAGATTCACCCTAATTGCTCTCGTCCCGATTACCCCCTCATACAACCTCGTGCACAAAGGACAAAAACCATGGCACACAATGCGCAACATAGAGATAGTAGAAGAAGAGAAAGGATTTGGTTGGCGGCATATTGATATGCATTGCGCACGCTCTAGGCTTGCCGAAGTGCAAGGGAAGAAAGGAAAAAAAGTCTTGTTTGGGTTAAACACATCCCTGTCTTGGTGGAGTTATGGAGTACTACTTTTGCCCCCCCTAGGTTTGCAGGTCGATTTCTGCGTGATATCTGATAGATGTTCTCTGCCGCGTCTAGGGGGTAGTAATGGAAAATCATCCTGCTTATTCTAGCGTAAGCAGTTTTAGTTTTATGCAATGATAATGCCTTTGATACCTATGGCCTACGTAGCATATCTGTTGCTTTTGTTAGGCTGTTTGTGGTGATAAAACTCTGCAAGTATAGTGTTTTTGGACTGCTCACATACCTAGCCTAGACAAGCTGTTATAAAATTAAGAAATATCTTGCTCGTGGTCCTCCATGATGAAATGCCACCACTCTAGCTCGAGAGTTTGACATTTTGACTCCTGTTGAATCAGAAGCAATGCCTTTGATCGACTTAAACACAATGTAACACATAACTGAACTGTTGAATCATACTGATATTATGCCATTCTTGTATAGCTCGTCGCCCCTTTTGCTATCATACAATTCAGCATGATATATATGCTGAAGAAATATACACGGACTCCTTCCTTTGACTCGAGACACAAGAAAGCTGCTCGTCCGCTATCGCGCCCGAGTGTAGCAAATTATCCCCTAACGCCTCACTATTGCTTAAAATATGACTGCTCTCCGAAATATCCTTCTTCAAGCTCAGTAACCCATGTGCTTTTCACACTCGCTGCTTTCTGCTCACATTTTCCCCATCGACCATCTCCAACCTACTTAAGCAAAGTTGTCATTTCGGTCTATACCAATGTCCTCTAGCTCCGCGAAATTTTGGAAGTGTAGAGGGCGGTGTTGGTCACTGTAGAAAGGCAACGGCGTATCTAGCTTGACATGTACTGGCTTCTTCTCTAGACCCGCGAAACTACTGCCCATGAAGCTGTAGTTCCACTTGCCATTCTCGGGCACCAAGAAATAACCCTTGTAACGCGGGCTCAACAACAGCTTGCGCTTGATACCCATGGATGTTGTGAAACCCTGTGGCTGGTCGCTGCCAATATCCTTGTTCTCAACACCCCACTTATAGCCGTTGGGTGTCAGTGCCCAAGCTGACAGAGATACAGACCCGGGCGTGAAGGCAACATCAACCGTGATGCTGTTTTCCTTAGACCACTTTGCATTGACATCAAGTAGACGGGCATGCTCTGTGACATCTGCTGCTGACATATATGGTAGTTCGTTGCCAGCCATTGTATGGATAACGCCCAACGGCTCTAGATCGCCTAGATATTCATGCTGGGGCAGCTGCTGGGGAAGCTGGACGGCACGCAGGCCTCCTATTTGGGGAACCATGGCGATACAGCGGATCTCCTTAACTTGATCATTGTCTGGGGCTGAGACACCATATAGATACCCAGCAACTTGGACACGAAGATCGGCAATCGTAATGAATTTCTTTAGGATATTGTTCGGCATGACATATGTGACATCATCTAAATCATTATCCACAGACGAGACGTAAATGTTGTTGGATCGAGTCCGCAAATTGGATGTGGCGATTGCACGAGTTCTCCACTCAGTCTTGGAAGCGAATGTCTGTTGCTCGAATTGTGATGTGGTCGTGACGATTATCTCTTCCCCATGGACATTCTGGGTCTTGGTCGTCACGGCTGTGAGTTGCTGTTGTTCTTGCTGTTGTTTTTCGATCTCGGCTGCTTGCTGTCGTTGCATTGAAGGCGCCGAAATCTCCATACCTAGGATGATGTCTCGAACTTCGCTACTGGTCAAACTGGAGACGTTGACATTGTTCTTTTTGCCATAGTCGTGTAGGATCAAATCTCGTAATTGCGTTTCGACTTTGATCCAGTCCTCATCTGACAGGGTTGGCCAGATATGATGCATTTGTGTTATGACGGTCTTGTCGGGTCGCAGAATAAGCTTCGTCTTGTCGGGGTTGACGTGGAGAGCACGAAGAATCAAGACGAGACGCGAGAAGGCCGTGTAAGAAGATATGCTCTTCAACCATTCGTCATACAAGTTGAACAGAACCATTTGGGGTTCGGTAGCACGAAGTATCATATCGCCAAGCTTTTCAACTTTCATTGCAGCCTGGAAAGGTAGCTGAAGTTCCGATGCGCGAATAGAGATATTAGGGAAATCGAGGAGATGAACTTCCAAGGGATCTAAAAGGCCCTTTCGGGTGACGATGAGCTCCTTTGGTTGTTCTTCAATGGGGAGAGATCGAATGAGAGCTGCAACTTCTTCGGCCGTCTTCCACTTCGCCAATTGGCCAAGACGCTTTTGGCCGGCCCAAACGCTCGTGTGGATAATCTTCAAAAACAGCTGACCAGTACGAGGATTGAAGATGAAAATGGCACCATTGATAGGTTTTGTAGTCAAGTTACCCTCGAAAGTCTTGTGGATTGTCACTCGATACACATTAGTATCGTCAATGAATAGCTTCGTCTGGTTGCTGAACAGCTCGGAGTAGTTCTGCGAGTTCAGGAACTCCTGGTTGCTCTCTGAGGCATAAAGTTGGAGACCCTTTCTGATACGTTCACGTAGAACGTAGAGAGCGGGGTTTGCTTTCATTACCTTGGCCATAGCCTGCTGAACTAGGATTTTCAAGCCAGGGAAATATTGGCCGTATGCAGAATACAAGTTGTACGCTAGATCAATGCCAATCATGAGACCTGTCGCCGAAGGGTAGATGCTCATGTTGTCATTGGTGTAGTCAAGATATTTGGCGCGAGTGTAACGCTCGATGTCGTGAGAGTCATAATCACCATAACGAAGCTGAACATCCAACCAGAATTTGTTGGTTGTCGTCGGTTCAATTACATCCTTGGTGTCATAAAGGAGCGACGGGCGTGTGACATTCCATTTGCTGTTGGCAAATAGGAGGATATCGGCACAGGAACTGTTCATCTTGTATGACTTTCGGGGGTGAATAGTCTCTTTCTGTACCGTCTCGATGCCAAGTGCCTCTAGCTCTTGGTCGAAAACCTGACAGAAATCCATTACTACGGACTCATGGATCTTCTGCCACAAATGAGCACGGAAAATTTGAATCAAAGAAATCTTTAATGTGGGAATTTTGCCGTGAAGAAAGATACCAGTAAGATCCAGTTGGACTTGGAAACCGACGTAGACATTGGCACGGTTGATAGTCGGCGACCACCATAGTGTAAACCGACGATTGGGAATTTGGTTGAGACCTGACCTTTGGGCATTTGTCAACTTCTTAAACTTCATCGACTCCTCGAAACCTGAAGCACGTTCCCAGAAGAGACCTTCCCAAGAGGGGAAGCCTGTCGCCTTGAACAATGTATGCTCTAGAATCGTCTCGACACCACCAAGAGCTTGGATCACGTCAGTGCGGTAGGCATTGAGATTCCATAGTTTGCCGTCGTGACGCTGACTTGTCCACCAGAACGGGTTGCTCTTCATCAATTGATAGATTTTGAATTCGCTTCTAGTACGGAAACCTTTGTCGAAACTGAGAGTGCTTCGGTCTTTCTGGAAGAGGGTATTTATACGAGGCAACCCTCGGTCCCAGCTGTCTTCCAGATCTTCTAGGGTGAGCCGCCGGTTTTGCTGATTGGCCTCTAATCGCTTTTGTGAATATTCTGTCCACACTCTCTGAGAATCAATGAACTCGGCTTCCCATGGGATAATGTACCGGAAGATGTTTGGTATCAGAGTCTCTTCGTCATGCGTCATACCAGCCCGATAATGAGTGACACCAAGGTCTGTCTGCTTCGACCATCGCTTGTCACTAGCGGGAATTAAGATGTGAGAACCGGAGATCATACCGAGACCTCCCAGCTCCTTCGGAGTATAAAATACAGCCGGGGGAAAACGAGAGGGCATTTTTGAGTTTAGGCCAATCTTCACACGTGTCTGGATCTTGGTCTCGCACTTCACAATCGTATCTAAGAGATTAACGGTTGATACAGCAGCCTCACGGTAGTAGGTGAATAAAGCGATGAGTGCTGTATTCCACTTGTTGGCGATCTTGGTGAATGTGGTGGAACCAGAGGACATCAGGATCTGACGAATACGGTTATTGAACTTTTGTATGTCCTCCTCCGTCACTTGCAAGAACGCATGCGCGGTTCGCTCTTTGGTTGTGTTGTCTACAAGAGACCAAACACTATCTTTGATAGGAAATTCATCGTTCTGGTTTCTGATCTTGGGCAGAATGCGGACTTCAAATCCACACATGGAGTAAAGGAGGTTTGGGTTGTCACGACTATAGACGCTGGCAAATGTATCGTCCCATTCAATTGTCGTAACGGATCGCGGAAGCCGGTTTTTAAGATCCCAGAAGACAGCGCGACCTAGGTTGACGTCGTGACGCATGAGGCGCATACGGGAATCCCTCGGCCAACACTTCTTGCTCCTATAGCCAATGACGTTTTCAAAATTTGGATCAGGCTGTTCTGTGAGGAATCGCTGGATAAGATCGCGAGATTCTTCAGCTGTAAATCTCAAGAATACCCAGATCTTGTCGATGTACCGCGTGTACAAACGTATAGGATGCTTTGTCTCGGTTTCTCGATCACGGAATTGAAGGAAGTCATTTGGACTTCCCGGAGGTCCAGCAATCTCACTAGCACGGTTTAATCCCAGGAGCAGGAGATCAAGAACAAGGCCGTAATATTGGAACACGAAACCGGAAAACTGGAGGCCACGAATCATGCCATAGCTGTTGACGTGGTTCATGTCCTTGTAGGTCAGCTGAACGTTATTCTTAGAGCTGATGTAGTCAGCCAAATTGTGATCCATTATAAGTCTGAGGAGTCGGTTTAGGAGCGTCAAATCAATCTTCTCGTAGACCTTAGATAGCTCCGTCTCAATCATGACGTTGCATTCTCCATCAGCTGATTCCCAGACCTTGTCTAGATTGTTGATGCCTTGTGCCCACTTGTAAACCAGAAGTGGCGGAACCTCGGAATCGGAAGGCTTGATCCATGCAGGGAAAAGATGTCGTTGATCTGCCTGATACCAGAGGTACTGATCAAGGTACGCATCGCTAATCTTCTCAATCGGTTCGATGTCATATACTGGGTTGATTGAACTATAGTTGTCGTTCATGTCTATCTGGACTTCTTTGAAAGCACGTTGAGTCAAAAGGAAGCGTTTAATCCTTTCTAAAGTTGTGCCTGGGCTGTCATATGCTTGCTCAATAAGTGCAAGTTCCTCTCGCTGACTCTGGTTAAGACGGCCCTTCACGGAATACGCTTCACGAAGTCTTTCGAGGGCAAGAATTAGGATCTTCGTGTCGTGTTTATAAGACACGCTCGGGAAGGGAATAGGTGTGAACTTTCGAGATTCAAGCCAATGCACAGTTGTGGTATAGATGGCAACAGCTTCTTCGGATGAGACATACGGCCCATCCTTCATGTAATTATGTTGCCGTTCCTGTTCAGCTTTGAGCCAAAGTCGCGTCAGGCGTCCCACATTCTTCTTAGCGACAGTCTTATCAACTGTAGCACCTCTTCTAATGCGTTCGCGATTGTAATGCGCAACTGAGATCCACCAGTCTGCTTTCGATTTGACGTATCGAAGAATGATATTTTCAATTGGGGCAGGCAATCCAGGGACTTTCCAAGGGATGTTACTCTTCCAGCATCTCCATGCTTCTGAAAGATGCTGTAGAACGGTATTGACCTTATTCTGCTTAATACCTTCAGGCATCATATCCATAAGATCGGCCATGACGGAAGCACGAAGTTCAAGGTCAAAATGTGATTCAACTCGTTGTTTGGTAACTGTCTTGGCGACGCCTTTGCTATGGCGGCCTTCGAATTGACGCGACAGCAGATTTCCAAGCCATCGTTCCAGTAAAGGAATTATACCTCTCATGAAAAAGAGCCATACTCTCCAAGCTGGTGCCCAGAATCCACAGCCTGGTCCCTTGCCAACGGGCCCACTGTTGAACCGATAGTAGATCAGATGCTTGAGATCCTTACAAGTGCGGATCTGGTGCATAAGTTTGTATTTATACCGGTACATTCCAGTGAGTTGACCAACATGATTAAATGCATACAAAATGCCATCAGCAAGTTGAAAGGCGTCAATATTACCAAGTCGATATTGGACCTGTGCATCGACAATGAGCTTCGTTAGACGAAGAATTTCGCGCATGAGGTGGAACGCATTTCCGAATCGTGACTTCTTTCGTTCTTTGGTGGTTAAAGTCTTGACTGGTTTCAAGTTGAAGTTGTAGTCAAGGTGGAGATATGTAAGATTTTTACGATGAATCAGGAGGTTCAGCATATTGAAGCCCTGCCGACAGACCTGCAAACCAGCTTCCACCCAATCGATGGTAGTCTGCTGGAAAAACTTCGTCTGCTTCAAGGTTCTTAACAGATCCTGTCTATTTAGGGCTTTGGGCTGCTTCTTATGCAACTCATTAAGCACAAAAGTTTTCAGTAGTTTTTGATAGGAGACGCGGACTTTCACTGGTTGCTTCGGAGGGCAATGCTCCAGATACCAATGCTTGACAAGAGGAATATCCTGTGCTCGTACCATGCGACCAGATCGGCGATCAAAGGGGAAGGGGGCCCACCAGAGCCCGATTGCTGCGGCGGTATCCTCGGTGTATAACTCCTCGTCGGCAAAAAATGGCTCGACGACTGCAGGAAGCGTGAAAGCGTCGTCCTCAGGTTCCTCGAGGTTGCCCTCGCCAAAAATCTCATCTTCGTGACTCACAGTTATATTCTTAGGTGCAACAGATCGGGAAGAAATGGGATTGATCTGGGAATCAAAGTAGTATGCTGGCATACTGGGATCTTCGGACTTAAGGTACACATTAGGTGGGTGCGAGTACCAGTGTGAATGGACGCTTCGTGGAAGAGAATTATAAAGGTAGGGATAAGCAACTCGACATTCAGTTTTGATTGGGAGGCGGAAGATGATCCTATCAATGGCGTTGAACTCTCCAAAGTCTTCGTCATTCGGATCAATATCCTTATAGAGTGGCTCGAATCGAGGGCCACCAGGTAATGCAACGTTGAGTGCTTTAGCAGTGAGTAAACTCTTGAGGTCGAAGAGATAGAAGTAGTTCTGGTCGATCTTGTCGCTTAGCAACGGACGACTAAGTCGATGTAATGTAGCCATCTGTTGCAGTGATAGGTTCCATGTTTTATAGCTAGGGCCGTTGACGTGATCGGTGTCTAGCAATGGGCGAGCATCGTAAAACCACTCGTATACGGCAGCATCCTCGTCTTCGTCAAGGTCCATTTGGATCGGCTGGAGAGGTTCTACGTCTTCGAGATTTTCTGACCAAGACAAAGGTGGTTCTTCGTCATCAAAAGGCGGAAATCTCATTCTCTTGAACAGTCTTCGGTCACTCTTCTCCTTTCGCATAGTCAACCACATCGTAGCCCACTGAGCATGAAATACTGGTGGAATGACACGAGGTATCTCGTTGACTAGAGTAAGACAACCATTTACGTGGTAAAGCACCTTCACTTCTCTCGTAGACTCCCATGGCATCGGCATATTCTCCAATAGCTTCATCACGGCGTGAGGCATGAACTTCAAAGCACCAAGATAGCTTCTCTTATCGCTTGTGTATTTCTTCTGCGAAACATCGCCAATATCCCTGACGATCTTGCGCAAGTGTTCCGGAGGCATGTCTGCCTTCTGAGTTTCGACGAAGCCCCCCTTGCGCTTCTCGCCGAAGCGATTTCGCTGCGTGCGTAGCCATTCCTTCTTCTTTTGTTCGAACTTGGCTAGATGAGGATCGGTCGTAGGACGGTAGCCAGGGGGTGGCGGAGCTGGAATCCCCGGCGGAGGTGGGAGGAAGTCAGAAGGAGGTCCCGGGGGAGGCGGCGGCGGAGGCGGTGGCCCCCAACCAGGAGGAGGTGGAGGAGGTTGAAAGGATGACATGGTAGACTCGTTCGTGATGGATGGATAGCTAGGCGACGGGTGATGGGTCGCTTTCGCGCCGCGATGCGTCGCGGATGACGTGAATAGTTATCGCAGTCAAGATAATAGTAACACTTAGACAAGCTGGATTCCACCAGACGAACAACCGAAATAACGCGTTGGTATATGCGCGGCGTCCTCTCCTGATGAACGCTACGCGACGTGTTTTGATATAAGAGTGGTGCAATTGATGTAGGTAGTTCCCAATGTCGCCTCTCGCGATCGCAGAGTGGGAATTTTTGCGTAGCGTACAACGTAGGTAATAGAGCTATGCACAATAAGGCTAGTCAGCTTCTACGCCACGAAGAGAGCTTGGCGGTCACGTGGAAACGCGTGGCTCGAGTGTCTTCTGTGGCTTGAGTGCAAGTTCCACTACCCTACTCTTCTCATTGGTCAACCATACCTTTCGGCACAAAGCGGGCCTGCAAGATCCACCCCACACTCCTACCTATTCTCAGAACACCAAAATTCCTTCACCCAACTCGCAAAAAGTTCGTCCCGCAAAAAGCCAACCATCCCGACGACCACCACGAGACGACAACCACAACCGTCACAATGCCCGACAACAGAGTCACGTACCGAAGGCGCAATCCTTACAACACTACCGTAAGCATTCTGAGCTTGAGCGCAGAGGAAACCAAGCACTAAGAACCTCTTACAGAGCAACAAGACTCGCATCATCCGTACACCTGGTGGTGAACTCCGAACCCTTCACATCAAGAAGTGCGTTATCTCCCTCAGACTCCGATAACAGACAGCTACTCTACGAAAGCGAATCGAACCTCAGGCGATAATTGCTAACTGTATGATTTAGGGCCGGCACAGCGCCCAAGTGCGGTGACTGCGGAATCAAGCTCCCTGGTGTAAGTGGCTTCTTTGCTTTACACTGTGATCAGCTAAAGAGGAGAGATGGAATTGCTCAACCCCGAGATCAACCAAGGGTTGGTGGGCTGGACGACTAGCTCTACTGTTTACTACTAGATTCGCGATTGTTCAAAAATCACTAACAGCCAGATTATAGGTCCCCGCCCTTCGACCTCGCGAGTACGCCCAGATCTCCAAGCCCAAGAAGACCGTCCAGCGCGCTTACGGTGGCTCACGATGCGGTAACTGTGTAAAGTACGAAACCACCGCGCTATCCCGCACAACGATTTTAGACATTGGGACCATGTTTCTTGCCAAATTACTAACACATGTTCGACAGGGACCGTGTCGTCCGAGCTTTCCTCATTGAGGAGCAGAAGATCGTCAAGAAGGTGCTGAAGGAGCAGGAGCAGGGTGCCAAGAAGAAATAAACTTGTGATCGATTCTAGGATGGAACGGTTAGGTCGTCATTGGTTTGGTGTTCACGAGGGACATGGCTGCATTATTCAAACGGCTACAAAAAGGCTGTTTCTGCTTTGAAGGCTTCTTCTCATCGTCTAGATGATCGGAATGGTATAAACGACATTTCAGACGACTTACTGCAGCGCACAAGTGACGATCACATTCTGTGACATATAGCCACTGCATGGAGTACTCCTGTACCGTGATTAGCGACTGGCAAACACATCGCTACTGCTCATGCCAGCAGGGGGTTACGCCCCTTTCAAGAGTTATGCCATTTGACGAATAGATTTTTTACCAAACGTGAAATAGATCACACTATATTCTGCCTAACCAAACATGACATCAAGGCTCGTACGTTAATTAGCTCGTAATGTAGGGATCTATAAAGATGCGATTACATCGTTGTTGGTATGAATTTGTAGAAATAAATGGTTGACGGTATATAGTACTGTTGGAATATGAATTACTTAGCAAATGCTACTTTTTTATGGTACCTGTAGAATGCAACTGGGGCTTTTCAATTAATGACGTCCAATCTACAATTTCTCTTTGCGTAGCAAATATCTACCTTAGTGCCCCGGGGGGGGGGTACTTGTAAGCATTGCAGCAACTATTACCAAGTTTCGAAAGCATTACAGGTGAAGATAGTTGTATAGCATTTACTGCGATTTAATTGTCACTTGTCGAAAAGAATTACTAAATTAAAAAGCATATTGAAATATAGAAAGCATGTCGAAATAGAAACTATATCGAAACAAAAAACCATTTCGAAATCAAAAGCATGTCGAAAATACCTACCTAGGTACTTAACTGCTAAATAGGTACTTTAGCGCCCCAGGGGGGGGTTTTGTAAAACTTGCAGCAAAGTTATTTAAAAAAGTAAAACTTGCAACAAGTATAATAAATATTAATAGCTATTTATAGCTAAATATTATTGTTATAAAGTTTTTATATATAAATTGTTTATTATTTAAATATATTTTTTTAATTTAATTATATGTTAAAATAAAAACTATATTTATGTTATAATATATTTATAATATATTTTATTAATATATTTATTGCAAGTATTATATTTATTATAAGTATTATAGTATATATAACAGTTTGCGATAATTTATAACAGGTGCAAAACTTGCTGCTAAAGTCTCAGACTGTATAGCGATTGCACTAGTTTTTCTAGTATTAAAAGCGGTGGTTGTGGTGCAGGTTGAGCGGTAGGGTAAATCCCTGCAGTCGAGTCAATCCCTGCAGTCGAGTCAATCCCTTCAGTCGAGTGCCCTGCAGTCAAGTGGCTAGCAGTGCCTAACAGTCGAATGCCTAGCAGTCAAGTGCCCTGCAGTCAAGTGCCTAGCAGTCGAATGCCCTGCAGTCAAGTGCTTAACAGTCGAATGCTCTGCAGTCAAGTGCCTAGCAGTCGAATGCCCTGCAGTCGAGTGCCTAGCAGTCAAGTACCTAGTCAAGTACCTAGGTAAGTGTTTCTGACATGTTTTTTTATTTCAACATGATTACCGTTTCGACATAGTTTCTGTTTCGACATGCTTTTTAGTCTTAGTAATCTTTTTCGACAAATAACAATTAAATCGCAGTAAATGTTATACAACTGTTTTCACCTGTAATGCTTTCGAGACTTGGTAATAGTTGCTGCAATACTTACGAGTACCTCCCCCGGGGCACTAAGGTAGATACCTAAGTAAGTACAGGGCATTCGACTGCTAGGCACTTGACTGCAGGGCATTCGACTGCTAAGCACTTGACTGCAGGGCATTCGACTGTTAGGCACTTGACTGCAGGGCACTTGACTGCTAGGCATTCGACTGTTAGGCACTGTTAGCCACTTGACTGCAGGGCACTCGACTGAAGGGATTTATTCGACTGTAGGGATTGATTCGACTGCAGGGATTGACTTGACTGCAGGGATTTACTTTACCGCTCAACTTGCACCACAACCACCGCTTTTAATACTAAGAAAACTGCAATCGCTATACAGTCTGAGACTTTAGCAGCAAGTTTTGCACCTGTTACAAACTATCGCAAACTGTTGTATATACTGTAATACTTACAATAAATATAATATTTGCAATAAGTGTATTAATAAAATATATTGTAAATATATTATAACATAAACATAGTTTTTATTTAAATATAGTTTTTATTTCAACATATAATTAAATTAAAAAAATATACTTAAATAATAAGCAATTTATATATAAAAACTTTGTAGCAATAATATCTGGCCGTAATTGCTTGTCAACACCTGTCATACTTGCTGCAAGCTTTACTTCTTTAGATAACCTTGCTGCAACTCTTACGAAAACCCCCCCCGGGGCGCTAAGGTACCTAGCTATCCCTTTAGAGACCCATTCGGCGCCGCTACATAAATAGTGGAATAACGGGGCATCCTGCATACCAATAAAACAACTACCCGAGCCAAATACTGTGATTTCATTGGACTATCCTGCAGTATTTAGTTATGCGAGAATCCCCGTTATTCCACTATTTATGTAGCGGCGCCGAATGGGTCTCTAAAGGGATAACCTTGTCCACTTATAAGCTCAGCTCCATGCAGGAAAGCTCCCAGTGACCCTATCATGAGTATATACGATTAAAAGAGAATCCGACAGAATTGTCGATATGGCTTCCTTGATGCGCGTCGTCCGGCCCGTTGGCACTGCAACCGCTGCGACGGTGCGAAGACGATGCCATTCTACCTATCGCCAACCCCGTACAGCTCCCACATGCTTGACAACCTATCCAAGCAGCGCAACGACCATAACTCCCTTCACACACCCAATCGCATCATTCCATACTACGTCCGATCGTAGAAAAACCGATCTACCACCACCGACCGACTTTGCCGTAATGGACGTATTAGTCAACATGCCGATACCCTCGACAACAGTCAACGTCTGCATGTCGGGCGGCTTCCATTTGAACAGCGGAGCCAAGGTCAAACACGGAGATGGCGTTATGCTCATTGGCGACAAAGCATTTGCGTGGCAGCCGTGGTTGCCGCGTGGCGAGCACCGATTACTGAATGCGAAGGGCCAGTGGGAAATACCGAACGAGAGTCTTGACCCATTGCCGCTATTATGGCCACGTCCAGGTGAGGCTCTCTTGCAATGCTTATTACATGATTCTCGCCGGCAAGGAAGCAAGGGAGTACAACGGTAATACTGATATGCGATACACTACAGATATCCTAATACTAGGACTTGGGCCTGAAATCCGACCGATCAGCCCCGACTTACGTCGATATATCAGCAGCTTAGGCATGAGAGTAGAAATCCTCGATACTCCAAATGCGGCGGCGCAGTATAATCTTTTGGCGACGGAGAGGGGCGTCGATGAGATCGCCGCGGCACTTATACCCGTCGGCTGGAAAGAGGGTATAGGAGCAAAGTAGTGACGAACAGGCTCGCTCCAGGCATCCCCTCACCAGGATTCATATGGCGAGATATGATGAATCGAAGTGCGACCAGGCCACGGTCCTCCCTTGTAATGCTTCAACTCTTCTCGAAGCCTCAGATCATATCTCTTGTCATGAAACTCTACTTGATATATTATGATGCAGCTTTCCAGGATTCTTGAGCCGTTGTCTCATATACACGCCATATTAGTAGCACAGCCTTCGGATCGCTCTGGGCACCAGATGTACATTATAATGTATAACACTCGGCACTGAATCTCTGGGCAAGCTTCCATCATCTCGGCGTTGACTGCGTCAATTCTGTATCCAAAATGTCATAATCAGAGCCACTTTACTTGCTATGTTCATGCGCTATCTACTTATACAGGGTTGCCGATTTAGGTTATTCATCGAGTGCAAGCAAGTCCCCTCTTTAGTCATCTCTCTTCTTTGATGAGCATTCCATATGGTAGGCGGCATTGTGCTTATTTACGCCGGTTATAAGATGTATTAAGTAGGTGTCGCACCGCGCAGCTTCGGCCCTCATACTACATATATAAGTGACCCAAAGTGATTACTATTGTGGAAGGGAACCTTGTCGGTTGGCTCATCTCCAATAAACGTGCTTACACAATTGGGGAGCACAGGTAGCCAGCGTGTTCAAGTAGATATTTTCGTTACTTAGGTGCAACTTCAGCGGTATGTAAGCACTGCACAGTATGCGCCAAGGCACAATGCCTATGACGAACAACTCGCCCTGTATTATTAGCATTGACAATAGGACAAGGCTTGGTCTGCATCTGATACAACCATAGGGTTGTAGCACGTTTAAGATGTAAACGGCTTGTGGCTTCATGGCCGTGCCTGGGTTTCCACATGGTGGTGAAAAGCGAGGTTATGATTGGCCAACTGGAGGAGGTCCAATAATGTACCCGAGATAACGGCACGTTGAGGCACCTGGAAAAGTTATTAGTGGAGGAGAGCTAACAGGGTACCTAGACTCATGCACCTATGACATCGCGCCGGCTCCTGTAGGGATGGTTTTGTGCGCCATGTATGCTGTATGTAGCACGCCATGGCAGAATACCTACAGAATCGACCGGTCCGCGATGCATGCTCTGGTTTTTTGCTACGACTCGTCATCCGTCTTCTACCACGAATTGAAAATCAAAACCTGTCGCCGCTCGACAGAATTCTTACCTATCTACTGCTGTAATACCCATCTTCTTCCAGCTGACTGCGGTTTATTCGCTCCGCTTATTTCTAATCTACCTAGTAGTTTCTAGTTAGGCTGATAGAAGGCAAGACATTGGGCACGAAGAGGACGTGAAGAGTAATCCTGTCATCTTATCATTAGGTGAATTTGTTACTCGCGCGCGCTCTGATCAACTCTCCTGTCTCATATATTTCGTCGTCATCTGATCTCTCATCTGCGAGCCCAACCACTTATTTGCTTATTTGCCCGTTAGACTAGGCGCTCTGCCCCTCCACTAAGGTTCCTTCTCATAGCCTCAAAGGGCAATAAAACCTGAAGTGCACTTTTCAAAACACGGACAGGCAGAGCCTCGGCTACCAACCTGAGGTAATTGTCATCTGTTTTACATAAGAATCAGAAGGATCAACGATCAAACACTCGACACATACCGTCGCATTCTCTCATCCTGTCTCCTACGTAAACTCTTCACTTTTTCGCATACGGCGTCTTCTTTTTTAGAGCAGGTGTCATCCGCTCCATTCGAAGCTAGTGAATTGGGAACAGCGATTCACCGTTCTTGGATTTCAAGTAAGTGCAGGCCGATCGTCTCATTCGAATCAGCCATAATCACAATGTCTCCTCGTCTCCTCACAACAACAACAACAACAACAACAACAACAACACATGCGATTCTACCACCGACATGAGCTTGTCGCATTTGGATACCGCCATTCTCGGGGACAACTTTGCTACTGTTATATCATCCATACCGTTGGGCTCTCTGTACCATTCTTCCGTATCTGTATAAAATCAAATATTTACCATGTGTCTGTCTCCCATAGTCTCACTTCTCGCACAGCTCTGGTCTGTCAGCATAGGGCTCGCACTCGCCCTAGGTGGCATGCTGATCCTACCGCGGATGGCTAAGAGTCGAACCACTACCGTGCCCGGATCGAAGGATCCCGAGACCACAGACCCTGCGCTCCTACGGAATCATTCCGAGATCAAGTCCTTTGAGGCGTCGCGGTCTGGCATTACATACCCTGGTATTCGCATCTTCTATCGGCGTCACCCAAAAGCGGATGAGCTCCCAAAGGATCCGGCTCCGCTACCGCTTCTCGTCTTCATCCACGGCCTTGGAGGTTCGGTCGCGCAATTCCATCCACTCTTAACTAGCCTCTCTAACTCTGCGTCATGCCTCGCCATCGATCTTCCAGGCTGCGGCCGCTCTCAGTTTGCGCTAAGTTCATGGGACGCATACAAAACCGAAAACCTGATAGATCTTGTTGAAACCATTATCAAAGCCTATATCGAGGAAGGCCAGGGAGTTGTGCTCATTGCTCACAGTATGGGAACTGCGATTGCTGCTGACCTCGCGAATAAGAAAGCTGCGCACCGTTTGTTGCCCCCTCTAAATGTTATGGGTGTCGTTGCCATCTGTCCCCTACCTGGCACATTCCCCGAGCCAACAGTGCGAATTTGCCGCAGATTGCTCTGGATACCTGACTTTCTCTTCAACCTTTGGAGAGCCTGGGACCGGCGAGGGGGGCCCGAGAGCGCTGGCGTCAAGCGTTTTGTTGGACCTGGTGGCGACCTCGAAGCCCGTCAGCTTCAGTATAGGTTTAACAGTCAAAGCCGAACTCCTGTTTTTCGCCGGATGCTTTGGGGCTCTCTGCCAGTCTATGAAAATGGCAAGGCAGTTGGAGGGATTTTCGGAAGCACTACTTGGGCAGACCTTGACACGCCTGTCTTTCTTGTTGGTGGAGACCACGACACTGTGACGCCACCCAAAGATGTCGGCAAAATCGAAGAGATGCTCACAGTAGTGGCTGGTAATCGGGAGAATTTTGAGGATAAATTGCATGGATCTAATACGAGTCGCATCCCTATCTCTGAAGGGACCACAACTCGCGAGGCGGCCGCGCCAGTAAATCTCACCGCAGCACCGCAAGAGAATATGCCACAATCTATAGAAGAGATCAGTCAAGGCGATTTTACACGCAAGAAACCATTCTTAACAAGTGGCGAAGACTCTATGGAAGATCCCATAACCCCGAGAGATCATCAAGAACCTAGTTCTTTGAATTATATCCCTTCGCAGCCGCTTCGTCCTAAAAAAATCGTTAAATCAGCACTTCTCCCTGCTGGACACGCTTTATTATATACTCCGGCAACTGTAAGGATTCTGGCTGGATTAGTAAGCGACTTCATGAATGAGCGCATCACCTGCCGCTTTTCACTGTAAGTATCTATTATCGGTAAGATCAAAGCCTGTTATGTTTGGCTAATATCAAATATAGTGGTTGGCAGCTCCAGCATCTTTCACGCGAGGGCAAATGGGATGTCAAAAACTTGGCAAAGTGGAAAGGCGTTCGACCCGTCTCTGAGCCTATTGGTGGGGTTTTCAGGGCCCTGAAGACCCTCCGAGAAGTGGACGAAGAACATTGCCCGAAGATATTTGCGGCAAAGTGGTGAGCTCAATTTCTATGGTTTCATAACTACTGAGATCTAGCTAATTGTCATTAGGGGAAATGAGATCAAGGACATTATCGACATCAGTCATGCCGATCCTGTATATGACCCGAAAAGCTTTGGCGATAACATCAAGTATCACAAATTCCCGACAGTGTCTAAGATACCTCCCACCGACATCGAAGTGGCAGGCTTTATCGATCTCGTAGATAAAGTGCGCAAGGATCAGAAGCAAAGGTCGTCTACGGAGGCGAACTGGAGCGAAGATTATGTGATTGGCGTTCACTGCCACTACGGATTCAATCGCACCGGCTACTTTGTTGTGTGCTACCTCATCGAGAGGTGCGGCTACGGCGTCCAGAAGGCCATCGACACTTTTGCTGAGGCTAGACCTAACGGGATTCGACACTCACATTTCCTAGACCGCCTATTTGTTCGATATTCAGGTTTCAAGGAGTAGGCGAGCTTGTTTATCCTGACACCGAAAAAATACGTGAGCTTTACCTATCAACTTGGGGTAGCGTTCAAAATATTGTTTTTTTTGTGCAGCGATGGCGTTTCTTTTCAGGGGGTGGGGGGTTCGTAACCTAGGTTGAACCCGCTGTGTAGGATAAGGGCTTCAGCAATTCATGGGTTAGAGGGACAGGATAATACCTATTGTTAATGCAGTCTTTAACTAGACGGGGCTCGCGGCAAGGTGGCGGCGTCGGCGTCAGGGTATCAAGCATAGATGGTGTTGGGTTCTCAGTTTACATCGGTCCTTCTTCTGTACATGTATGTTCAAGCTCGTCAACAATGGTTTCGTCATGTTCTCATTTAGTATGAATTTCAGTACTTTCTCCTACTAATAACAAATGATAAAGCGGCTACATAAATACGTATAGCTCGACGATTATTATTTATACCTTTTAGTCTTAATTGCGTGCTTCTTAGGCTAAGTCGGTCGCAACGTTTGAAGTTGTAGATAAGGTTAGGTCTTGAACTCGCATTATACACCCAACCAACTAAACCACACGGGGGTTTGCTCGCAGTCAGGAAAGGCAAGTGACATGCTCAAAAAAAATTTTCAACAATTATGTTAGATTGGAAATTTCACTATTGTCTAATATAAGTAAATATTACAATATAAATATAAATCCTTTGTTTCTGCGATACAGTTCCTTTTATCTGATCAAATGATTATATAGTAGCGTGGATGTTCAGTCAGTGTGTGTATAACCCCACTACGAAACCAATGAAATACCTAGACTAGGCGTCTCCAGAATACCTGGATATTGAAGGACCCCTGTTAGCGGTTAATTTACCAACAACATCATGTATCTATTTTACTATGTACCTCAACTCGCATACATACCTAAGTAATGTCGGTGCAGCTTCCAACGACCCGTAGTAGATGACAGCAAACCACTCTTTACACCACATGACCATTTCTCTCCCTTTATTTCCCCTCCCGTCTACGGGACATACCACCTCCCATGGACCAACTCTTTGACCGCCTCGATCCATCACACTCGCACAATGTGGCCCTTCGTCAAGGGACCGCTTGGGGTCCTCGCATTGGTTTTGCCCGCATCACTGCTTTTGCCACATGTCACCTACGCCCAGGGTGACGGCGCCGCCTCGACCCTTCGCGACGCCGCCAGATCGAGCCCGAGCGCATATTCCACTGAGCCCACCTGCGAAGCGCGGACTGTGAACTACATCACCGACTCGCTGCCACAACAATGCCTGACTACAGGCCCCATTACTTCGATACCGACCTCCGACACGGCTCCCGAGATTACGACCACAAGGACCTCGACGAGCACTGATGCTCCGGCCCATACTGGCGATGCCGTGCATGACAAGCTCGACCCTGAGGGGGAAGACCTCAGCACCGGCGCGTTCATGTCCTTCGAGGAATGGAAGGCCATGATGGTCGCCAAGTCCGGGCCCGACGCCCTCGACGCCAGGCCCCGCAGATCCAAGGACGGACGCGCCGACGCCGGCCCCGGAGACGGCTTCGATAGCCTTGGGGACGAGGGCGAGATATCCTTCGACTTCGACGCCTATTCGGACAAGATATCCGAGATCGCCTCCTCGGCGCGGCCCCGCGAGCACGAGAAAGAGCCCAAGGAGCAGGTCGAGGTGGTGACATACGACGAGGGCTTCACCTACTACCGGAGCAAAGACGCCGGCACCACGTGCAAGGAGAGGTTCTCCTACTCGTCCTTCGACGCCGGCGCCACGGTCAAGAAGACGAGCTCTGGCGCCAAGAACCCGACGGCTATCTTGATAGAGAACAAGGACTCTTACATGTTGCTGGAATGCGGCAGGAAGAGCAAGTTCTTCATCGTCGAACTGAGCGATGTGATTCTGGTCGACACCGTCGTCATCGCCAACTTTGAATTCTTCTCCAGCATGGTGCGCCAGTTCAGAGTCAGCATCAGCGACCGCTACCCTGTCAAGCTGGACAAGTGGAAGACCCTGGGTACTTTCCAGGCCCGGAATTCGAGGGATATCCAGCCCTTCCTAATCGAAAATCCTCAAGACTGGGCGCGATATCTACGGGTCGAGATCCTTAGTCATTACGGAAACGAGTATTATTGCCCTGTATCTCTATTGCGCGTTCATGGGCTCCGCATGCTTGACTCTTGGAAGCAAGTCGACCAATTTGAACTTGAAGGGGAAGATGAAAGCCCTCACTCCGTACCAGAGCCAGCGGAGGAGACCGTTGAAATTGTCCAGGAACCGCCAGTAGAAACAGAGGCCGCTAAGCCTGTGCCAACTGACAACCATGTTGTAGTTGCGGAATATAGCTACTGTACACCTTATTGGGACGGATCTTATTTCGAGCACGCCTTTCCCCTTGTCAACTACTGCCCCCGAGAAGATAGTCCAGATTTTAGCGAATCTATTTCTAATAAGGAGACACGCCAAACAGATCCAACAGAGCCTCAGTCTACTACTAACTTAGACGAACAGACTGTTTCTGCCATGCCAAATACCTCCTCCGTAGCAACCGCGGCAAGGCAGACTACAGATCCATCACCAGATATATCCAGGTCTGGGTCTTCACTCTCTGCTTCCGCCGAGCGGCCCGTGGGCGCAGCCAGCAGCGTCCCGACCCCGTCTCCATCGGGGTCGAGAGACAACGCTTCCATCGCCGCCGCTAGCTCTACCATATCGCAGACGATGAAAGAAAATGCAACAGCACAAAATAACCCTAAAGTCAAATCTTCAGCTTCAACCTCCATTAAACCCCCGTCGTCCAGGTCATCGGCGAAACCTCCACCCGGCTCGCAGACGGCGGTGCGCAACAAGACCACCACGACGGCGACAGCGTCGCCGCCGACGCCCACGGTACAGGACTCGTTCTTCAAAGCCCTGACGAAGCGCCTACAGATCCTCGAATCGAATAGTACTTTATCCCTCCAATACATAGAGTCGCAATCCCGATTTCTGCAAGAGGCGCTCGCTAAGCTCGAGCGCCGGCAAATCGCGAAAGTCGACCTGTTTCTCGACAAACTAAACAACACAGTCCTGGGCGAGCTGCGCGAGGTCAGGACGCTGTATGACCATATCTGGCAGTCCACCGTCATCGCCCTCGAGTCGCAGCGCGAGCAGTCCGAGCACGAGATCGTGGCCCTGAGCACGCGCGTCGGCGTCCTCGCCGACGAGGTCGTCTTCCAGAAGCGCATGGCCATCGTGCAGAGCGTGCTCCTGCTCGGCTGCCTCGTCCTCGTCATCTTCTCGCGCGGCTTCGCCGGCTCTGCCGTGGAGGCGTACTACCCGAGCCAGTTCCTCACATCGTCATCGGCTCGGGTAGCCTCCCCCGTTCTCCCGTCTACGCCCAGGGCGCAGTTTAAGGGCTCTCGTCTCGGCACAGGCCTTTCAGGAGAGCAGAGCTCCGCGAATACGACGCCCATTGCAAGGACCCGGGCGCCGAGCCATTCCACTCAAACCGGGCTACGCGTCAGCGGCGGCCATAATTCAGCTCGGACCCCGGAAGCACGGAGTCGAGCCGCCTCTAAGGGAGCCGATTCGGACTCTGGGCCGCGGCCACCAACACCAAACAGGGCGCTCTCGGACCCCTCAGGCTTGGACTTCCAGCCGCCTACGCCCTCTAGTATAGACGATATGGCGTATGACTCCGAGCCGGCCATGACGCCGAACGGAGACTATTTCTCAGCCGCCACAAGCGTGAACGACGATTCCTCGGTGACAGGGGGGGAAAGCGACGAAATATCCCGGATATACCCCGAGATGCTAGCGCGGCAGTCCGAGAGACAGCTCACCCCAACATCAGACGCGGAGACATCCGATTACATATTACCACGATCCGGCAGGCCCGGTCTGAGTCATTCTGGCTCTACGCGAAAACCCTTGCCTGCCTTACCCGAAGATCCAGATTAAGACGCGGGACTACGAGTAGTTTAGGATATAGGATACCTACCATATTTATGTAATGCATTTGTACGAAAGGGGCAATGGGTATGAATAATGACGAAAACATGAAAGATCAAGCTCACAGAATACTTTCCTCTCGAGTGACTAGCACTATCCATGGCTGTGAAAAATCAACGCTTTTGTATTATTACCAACCACGGAATTACCAGGCCATCGTAGCCGTGCTGAACTAACTCATCGCATGTTGATGCGGCGAAACATCTCAGACGTAATCACATCCCGCAACATGCACCTCGCCTACCATGTCAAGTCATCCTCTTCGTAAGATACAAGCGAGCGAACTGATTTCGTGTCAGACAAGTCGCCGATCACCTCATCACTCATTTCGCACACACGCTTGCTCATTCAGTCACCATCACATCGAAACGAAGGGAACGCCAATAGAGGAATAAAAAGGTACGAAAACAATATCAATAATGGAGTGAAGATTTGTCTGTCCTGCCTTTCTCTCCCTCTCGTGTCTTCCTCTGGAAATCAACGCAGATTCCAGATATGTGAGCGCGGGAATGTTTCCCTCCGCATGTCTCCCCTCTCAATGTGAGTAAACACATTACGCCTGTCTCCACTATTCTCGTCGTGATCTAGAACTAAGGTACCACCATTCCTATCGCACGGTCTGCAACTGTTGTATAACCTCAATCGATCTTTAGATCCGAGGCGGGAAAACGGTACCTGATCACGACATCACAGAATGGAGGCTGTATGGAGTTTATTGAACGGGGAGAGGATGAAAGATTTCTGTGATAGAAAATCGATGAAGTCGGTATTAATGACCATTCGCCTATGAGTCATCCGAGTAATGGATTGGTCTGCAAGGAACCATGTTACTCATCATTTCAGAAGCCCACCGCTTCGTCGAAAGCATTAGATAAGGCTTGTTTCACCTTTGAGAATGACGGTAAAAAGAAACTCATATACGACCCCCGAGTGATCCATTAGTCATGATGGTATTTAATGGGATTTTTTTTTTTGCCAGTGCCATATGTCGAGAATACGGGTTTGGGTAGAAAACAGGCGTCTGGGTAGTTCGGCTACACTTGGGTCGCAAGCCCGTGGTTAAGCTGAGATTCGAAATGCTTTTGTAGAACGAGCCTTTTCATACGACCTTATGGTGGTAGGCAGTGATTTGGGAGGATCAGTAATGCAAATCAAAGCGATTTTATATTGATATTCGCGCTGATATTGCAAGTTGACATTTGCAGATCTTAGAGAAGACCCTAGTGCTTTGTTCGGAATAGTATACGCTGTCCCTTCAAAGACCCGCACCCAAATTTTCTGGTCTCCTACATTCCCGTTAAGTTCAATGAGTAGCAAAAATCTCTCCTGATTGTCCCATAAGTACAGGGAGTGTCCCAGATTAGTGCCTGAAGTTCCCTAAAAGATCTCGGTATCTTCTGGACCTTGGTACCATGTTGAATGCTGCCGATCGAAAGACAGTCATCCTGCGTCCAATTCTGAAGAAGATCTGTATAATGTCTGCTTCTTAATTAGTAGTGCAGGCATTGTCGAAGACGGTAGCCATTATCATTATATGCAGTCTAATCAACCGCATAAGGTTCAACCACGAGCCGTGATAGATAGGTATATTCCGCTTCTCGCAAAAAGACCTCCACTCTTCGGGTCAGAGGGTAATAAAGCTGCCAAATGCCCAGGATTGAGCAAATACAAGGTTGCATGTAGAGGATGGAAGTACCAAAAATGGGGTTGCTCAAAACAAATTAACCCCTAGGAAGCATTTGCCTCGGTCATGCCGAGGCATGATCGAGACCTGGGTCGTCCGCGTAGATGTGATTGGCTAAGTCCATTGCACGATGCAAGCGTGCCTTTGTACCATCAGTCGCACATAGTGTTAGGACTGAGTAGCCTGAAAGTTATAAACTTATAGGCATCGTTTAGGAGACGAGCTTCCGACAGAAGAGGCAAAGTCGGAGTTAGAGCTGGCGGTAGCAAGGTAACACCATAAGACTTTGCCATAAGACTTTGCATAAAGAGACACTATGAGCGTATTAGGCGTCGAGAGACCCTAGGCTTTCAGCCCAGGACCGGTCCCTTTCTCAACGCCAGCGCCAGTAGGTTTTACGAAGAGTAAAAACTATGATGCAACGCTGCATCATAATCAAGCTCCTCAGCCTCTGCCATGCGGGTGCCACGGTCGAACTGCGAGCGTCTGCGGCGTTGTTCGTCACGGAAATGCTGCCCTGCATTAGGAGTAAAGAGACCTGTCGATTCGTTAGAAAGGCAGCATGCGATTTCCACGAATTTACATACCAACGTGCTCGGCATTTTCACAGCTTCGCTTCATCTTAGATTGGTTGTCTGGTTCGGGAAAGGGCTCCTCTTGCCCGACAAGATCAGGGCACGGGCCGTTCAATGTGTAGTACAGCTAAGTGACAGTTATCGTCAATTAGAAAGTTCAGCTAGTGCGGAGTTGCCCGGCTCACCTTAGGTCTATAATGTGCCGCCTCCAACATGACTGAGCTATTGCGGAATTTCTGAACCAGGCAGTCTTTTCCTTGAATTGCTAGTTCATTGGGTTAGATATCATTGGTAAAGGGTAGCTAGATGGCAGGGCGAACATACTGGCATACGAGATCTCAGCAACCTTATCACTCTTGAAGCAATTCCAGCGCTGGTTACCTCTTGCGCTCACGAACTAAAATTATGTCAATTCCGAGCTATTAAAAAATTGGGGGTTTAGTCTTACATCAATAATGTCCAACGGCTAAATGAGAGTGTTAGCCAACTCTACAGTAACGAGGTGCGGTTGTTAGGTTATTAGTACTTACATCGACGAAATTGATGAATGCGTAGCCAACGCTATATGCTAAGTCAGGTGCCATTTTTCTGCCTAGGTAGTTAAATTATAACTTACTTGCAATCGTTGGCAAAGTCGATACGAAGGTACATGAAGTCGTACTTGCCCCAGCTTGATTCATCCACAATTCTCTTCAGCATCGCTTGGTCAACTTTATTAGGTATGTTCCGCAACATAATCTATTAAAAATTAGAAATTCCCCTTCAAATATCACAGGACAGGCTTACCGTTGTTCGAACATCAGTTCCTTCCCGGATGCGGTTGACATCAACGTGGTTGTGGCTATTTGTCTGTTGGTAATAAGGAGACCGAGAGACTCGTGTAGCATTCTGTCGGCGGCTCAAACCTGGCAAGCCACGCGGAATCATATCACGAGGAATGTAAGCACTTCGAGGTACCATAGGATTGAGAAATGGATATGCTGCGGACGAAAATGCTGCAGAATGAGATCGAGAAGGTAAATTATCGTATACGTAGGGCGAAGTGGCCATAGGGATGCTCGGGTATACGATGGGCAGCATCCCATAACTTGGATGTAACTGTAAGGCGGGCGAACGTATCGGGGTACTGAGAAGGGAACTGGTATGGTTCAAAGTCGGCACAGTTGATTGAGATCGCGACATGCTTAGTCGTTGTAAGTCATGGACAATATCCGAACCAGTCGTTGAAGTTCGAGTAGGACTGATAACGCTATTATTGGCGGTGCCGTAGGAGCGGATGTCGGGCCGATACAACGCAATGCAAAGTTGAAAGCCGCCCTATTCTCTTAGTCAGTTTCAATTTGGCCAAAATATCGAGATAACTCACCTCAATGATTGTATTATTGAATCGGGCTACAGCTTTCAGAGAAACATCGTTATCGCAGTATTCCGCGATCGCACTGAATATGCTACCCTCGGCACCAGTAGTTCTTTCGACTTTGAAAGCATACAGATCTCCCTCGGCCTGCAAGAGCCTTTGTAGAGTCACTTCAAGACGCTGGCATTCGAACAAGCCAGTTGCTGGTGTGGAAAAAACGTTGAGGTATAGCTGGCCTTCGTGGTTTGTTTGAAGACCGTATTCAGGTTCCATGGCCTAGCCTCGATTAGATTGATACTTGTCATATATTGCATAGATTCCTACCTGAGAATAATCCCGGGGACTGATGTAATTGGCGAACCAACCTCTGTCGGCAAGGTTTGAATATGTAGCATTGGAGTCTCGGATATTGAGGAAACGAACGAAAACCCTGTCTCCATTCTTATCCTCACAGATCTGTCGACTTCCATGCATTTCAAGCCCAGCAGATTCAAGGTCCTATAAACCGTTAGCCGAATGTTAAGACCATAGATACTTCAACATACTGATAGATATGAGCCCACATCATGAGCACGCAGTCGACCGCGCGGGTCGGCAATGACTAGACATCTTGACACATCTGTATCCGTGCTAATGATGGCATGAACAAAATTTGCTTGCTGAGAGGTTGTGTTGAATTGCTGATCCGGACCATGGTTACTAACTAAGTCCTCCCTCTGCTGTCCAACCGGCTGGGCCATGGGGCCTCCAGGAAGAACGCCAGGATATGGAAGGAAAACTGATGCAGTGGGAGACAGCTTCTGTATTCTATTGGCGTTGATGGCTGAAGATGACACAAAAGGATCTCTCTCTGAGTGTGCATTCGTGCGGACGAAAGAGCTTGTAAGCTCTAGAGTACTTCGAGGGGTCGGCACGAATCTAAGTGTTCGGTTCTCTTGAGATCTAACATTCAAAGATTGCGGCGGTTTGGCAGATTTGGCAGAGCCATCTTCTGGGGAAAAGGCTGTCAAGCGAGTTTCCGGTGTACCTTTAAAGGAATCCGCGGCACCGCTAGACGAATGGGGCGAGGCCGGGTTGAAATGGCCTTCGCGGCCGGGAGCATTGGTACTCATGTTGAATCGTAGACGTCTGGGTCGTGTGTAGATCTTGTTCCTTCTCTAGTTGAAGGACTAAATCGTTGGAGCTGATGATAAGTGCAGTAGCCACAACTACTGTAGACCTTGGTTGGTGCGATATCTAGCCTTGACGTGACTTCCAACCTGCTACCTGCTCAATAGACTATGGTTAGTATTACTTACGTAGTTGCAAAAGCATGGAAGCTTGATCCTTCTGTGTTTTATATAGAGATTGATTGATCATCTCTAGCTAGGCAGAGGAGCAGCAATATCGCAATGAACACTTAGGAATAGTGAATGATGTTATTAGGAATGGAAGAAAAGGGGGGTGTTATGTGGGGGCATTGTGAAGAGGTTGTGGATTAAATACAGCTTCTGAAGCCTTGTGAATGAGGGCTAGTAGTATTGTACATTCCAATAAGGAAGGAGCAGTTGGACCTGGATCAAGCTTGAGAGAAGCTCTTGTTTAGGAAGTAAGAGTGAATGAATATGCATTCAATGACTTGGTGGTTGGGTGGGGCCCTCGAATCGAAAGTTAGGCAATATGAAGAATATGAATGGGAGGTGACAGGAGACTCGATATTTATGCAATAACTTTGCATAACAAAAGCTTTCAAATGCAGGTAGATAAAGCCATGCAGAGTTAATGAAGACAGAAACATAGTAGATATAAACTTACTTGTAGACACATAGGTATGGGAAATACATGCACCAGGTAAACGAAGGGGCTTAGAAGGGTTCTCGTTAAGATATCACAAAGAGAGTGTGACTGGAAAATATGTGAAAGTTATTGGCTTGCTTGGCTGAAAATAAAAAGAATGTGTTGTGGGCTGAAGCACAAGATCGCCCGGACGATGTGGTTGACTTGGCAGAAATGGTTGCTTGGTAGATATGATAATAGATTGCACCCTTGTGCTGTAACCGGCGTCTGTGAATCAAAGCTGTTTGCTTGCAATCAGATACCTAGTGGCAATGGGCGAATGATAACGATTGTAGTTTCAAACCTACCTATTCACAGGGCAGTTTCAAGACCACGACCCTACGATTCAGTTAGTCTATTGAATAAGAATGGGCTGGTATAACGTGGGAGATGGGTATGGATGGGGGTTACTAGTGGCTTAGTCCTACGTACAGAGTCTCAAAGACAATAGAATGTCTTTATTCTGGAGAATAGATCCTCAGGCAGCCTAATTGTAGAGGAGGTGAACTAAATGGTGGTGTAGTTGAAGCTGTTCTAAGCCCTGCCCAAGGTGCCTCGAAGGCAGGTAGGAAACACTATAGACTAGGGAGAGGCGGTAGAAGGAAGAGTGTCATAAGGAAGAGGGATGATGGAAGTGGATATGGAGCCGAGGAATGACAAAAAGTGTTGTCCGCGGATGAAGGTCAATAGGTATAGGTATTGTTGTTGTTGGTGGGAGGCAGGGAAGAGAGGGATTCCACCAGGAGCAAACTTGGGTCGAGTCGAGTCTGGCCTGGTCTTGCGGGAAAGCTAGGGTGGCACAAACTTTTCCAAGTAGGAATGTTTAGCGGAAAGTGCATCACTGGTGTAGAGCAGGAAGGAGCCCACAAACATTCACGGAATGGAAACAGCTATGGCCAAAGCATTACCTACCTTACCGTAGCTTTATGACAGGAGCTTGAGTGGACCACAGCTTCCTCCCATTTAGCTATCATCTACCTACTACACTATCACGCATTGTTTAGATCCCACTTATGGTCGATAAGGTGTTTAGGACGTAGGTAGGTACCTAAGGCAGAGAGCACTTTGTTAATAATTATACAAATCGTTGGGTAGCTATTGTATATCTGGTATAATGTAAGTATTAAAGCTATAACAAGAGGTGAACCTGGGGTTTCTTATCTATTGACAATAATCAATCTTGTACTACAAGGGCTATTCGGTTATTGCAACTGCTAAATTTTGTACCCACCATATTTGATTTTTCCTAATTTATTTTAGATGACTGCATCAAAGTCTTTCTATTCAGCTACCCAGATATGCGAGCAGTTATTTCTCTTGATGCTTCCTAAGTGCTCTTGATGTCAGATGTCTAGAAGCTGGGTAGCCTTCTGTTCTAACTCAGCCTATCAGACTCCATATACCTTGTGTATTGTAATAAAGGTTACACTAGGACCCATTTGGTTATGTCAGCCATGAAATGCGGGAGTGAAATCTATTCTTTCAGTCGGGTTATTGGGCGCAGCTGGGTCATGATTTCCCAGTCAATGGTATGCGGTTGTTGAGCACAGACCAGAATGTGGCTGCTGGATGAATTTTTATGGAGAACTTGCTCTATCGTTGCTGCAGTGTGGTTTAGCTGGTCTTCACATGCAAAGTTTGCTAACAGCTACCTAATCAGGTGCTATTGCAAAAAGTTTTATATATTGCCGCTTTTATACTGCTTTTTCTTTTGCATTTATTAGGCTACACGTTGCTTAGGTACTGTGCGCACAATAATATGTACCACGGGTACCACGCTTTTGCTCTTTGCTCTTTGTTTCCAAAGCTATCCCTGTACGTACTTAGTAAATGATTAGGACGCTTCCTTGCAGCAGCAGAAGCAGAAATTGTGGTAACACCCTTTATAAATGGTCAGCTAACCTCAACCTCATCAGTAAGAAACCCTGAAGGCTTATAAATCTTACGAATATTAGTTAAGCTCATTTTCCTATAGAATACATATAAATAGTGCCGTTAGCCGTCGAGGTAGAGGATCTAACGCACTAGATTAGGCAGATATTCATTTAAGAAAGTACCTATCTTTAGATCGCCACTCTAGAGTCTACTTATAGATCAATTACTCTTATAACTATGTCGGGCATTATTCATAAAAGGGTTCTTCTTATCGGATTTCAGTCGGGCATCTCCATGCCACAATATTTCCGGGAGTTATTTGGTACTCCCGAGGAGATCCGATCAAAACTAGACACCGACCACGCTCGCATCCAACGCGCTGGTATTACGCCTGTCGTGTTCCAGCTCAACCCCCTTGAGCAAGAGCAGGGACTTAAAGATCTGGAACGCCTTATCCGAGAAGGCAATTATGACGCCATTGGAATCGGAGCCGGTGTGAGGCTCCACCCCGAGTATACAGGCCTGTTCGAGACCATAGTCAACATGTGCCGAACAATAGCGCCAAGCCTTCCGCTCATGTTTAATGGCGGGCCAGGTGGAAGTGCGGTGACTAGTGAGTGATATCCAGAGTTGTCGCAGAAGGGGAAACCCCCTGTTCCCGCCACTAGACCTAGATGATACAGATTTTGCTAATGGTGATATTGATGTTGAAGTCGAGAGGGTTTTGGGGGTACATATTCTATGAGTCATAACAGAAAGAGTCGAAGGATAATTGCATGCTGTTGGAACTAGCTAAGCCTATGTAAGACTGAACAAGGAATTGGCGGCGAGGTCAGTTGTGAGAATGCTTCCAACAATGCGTAAATAGGGGACGTAGTGTAGGGCGTGTATATGTGTACCTACCTACCTACCTAGGTAGTTTTAAAAAAGACTCTACTCTTCGAGGCAATTACTAGGCCCTAGGGAAACATCGACGTAAGTCGGCGGTGACTAATCCCCATGTAAGTGTAGAGGTATCTAGGTAGGACCTAGGTAGGTCCTACCTAGACGTTTTGCTATGTTGAAAAAAATTAACGGCAAGCTTATGATTGACCATCGTGTGGCATGATTCCCTGCTAGGTAACGTCTCAAGAAATCGTGATTGTTAAGGAGGAGCCGACACTCATCGGTCAGCTACAAGCAAACGTGGGGCCTACCTCTTGCCTCCACTTACCTAGGTACCTTATGTAGGTATTAACTCCACGGTAGATCCGCTTTATGGCTTGTACCATATGTAGGTAGGTACCTCCTACTCTGTACTGCAGCTTTTAGGTAGGTAAATTTAGATCGGGATTCGGGGTATATGCGTACCCCTAGTCTACCTACCTAAGGTGGCAAGCAACCCCCAAGCTCGAAACGGCACCAAACTTCACTCGCCCCATGTTACATATATGCAGTACGTAGGCTCGATAGGGATTCATCTAGACGACCCCTTCGCTACGCGCATGCTGAACATCACTTTTGACTATTGACTCTATTTACGCAAATATCTTGACGACTTTGTTCGAAGTGCACGTAATAAGACCTGGTGATGCAGCTTGCGCCAGGCCCTCACGACGCCCATACCCAGGCTTACCTTAGCGAATAGACGTCGCTCCGATCCAAAGCCTCCTACAGAGCCTTTTTAGACCAATTCGTAGGCTGAGAGGCTGAACCATTATACCTACCTAATATGCCGCGCAAAGTCCAGAGTTACGATGACTACGGCTCGGCCGTCCAACAAATCATCCTCTCCACCACAGACGCCGAGTTTCTCGACCAGCTTATTCCTGTCCTGAAAGATGCGACCAACACCAATCGATCAAGCGCCCTCACCCAGAATTTGTCCCAATATGCCGATGATAGAGAGGTCGAGATTGAGAAGATAGGCCTGACAAAACACGAGGAGTTCCTCGGCTCGGTCAATCAGCTGCAGAATGTGCGCGAGCGAACTGTCGCTTTGACGGCCGACATTCTCGAGCTAAACCAGTCCATACAAACCAGCACGGAAAAGCTAGCAGCGCAGAAGCAGGCACTCGTAAACACTCGTGCCGTCCGGGAAAATATATCTGATGTGTCGGAAGCGTTGAAAGAGTCCCTGAAGATCTTGCATAGTGTCAACAACGCGCACGACTTGATCCGGAAAAAGAAGTACTATGGCGCGCTCAAATCGCTTGACGACCTCCAGAATGAGTTCCTCATTCCTACAATACAAAACCAATACGCTACGCAGCACCGCTTGGCTGATCTGATTCAGAAGTCAATACCGGCTTCTCAAAAGACTATTTCTGAAGCGGTCATGACGGATCTTAACACCTGGCTATATCGCATAAGAGAAACCTCACAGTTTCTAGGGGAAGTAGCTTTTTTTCACACAGAAACTCGACGCATACGCCATCAGGAACGGGTAGCGCAGAACGGCTTTTTGCGTACCTTTGGTCTCAATTCCGCCATTGAGCTGGTCTTCGACGAAAGTGAAGAATTTGATGTCTTGGATAATGATGAACTACAGGTAGGACCTTCGAGGATGTTGGCTTGTCCCTATACTAATGTTGTTATAAGGTCGACTTTACCCCTCTTTTTGAAGCCCTACATATTCATGAGGCGTTAGGACAGAGTGACAAATTTCGAGCCGAGTATGCTGCTACAAGAAGGCGACAAAAAGAATTATTACTGCCAAGCTCCATATCCTTGACGACTGACGATGAACGATCGTTGAATAGTCTACTAGAAGGGATCGCTGGTTTTGCCATCATCGAGAAGGCGACAATGCGACGAGCCCCCCAATTGCGTACAGCGATCGATGTATGCCTGCTGTGTATTAAGCCTGTAAACTCTATGCTAACGGTTCCATGCAGGTTGAGGAGTTGTGGGATTCAATGTGCTCGACTGCTATATCCTTAACTTCTAAGGCCTTGGGTGACATACATAATGCCGAAGCCCTAGTACAAATCAAAGGAGTATTTGCCTTGTTCATACAGACTATGGAGGTATGGACAACCCCTACTTATAGGCGGGACCTTTTAACACTATGTTGTAGGGATGGGGCTACACGGTTTCTCGATTAGACGAGTTTTTAGTAGCCTTGTTCGACAAGTACGCTGAATTACTGAAGCGAAGATTTAGCGAAGACTTCCAAGAGGTATGGTTATAGTGATGCTATTCAATGTGTCTAACTAACCTTCTATAGATTGTATCTACGGACGACTACATGCCCATGGCTATTAACACACGAGAGGAATACGAAAAAGTGGCTAACGTCAGCTGGTTCACCCAAGACCAACCCATTGATGAACTAACGTAAGTCTGACCTCTAAATGCACTGACGAGGACTCGAAATTCTGACTCTTCAAGGTTCCCCTGCGTTCTGCCATTTTCCCAGATGTATCCACTGTGTTGTATCGACATTAGGAATTTCCTCAACCAGTTCTACTACTTCTCAAGCGACTACTTTCAGCATCCGACTAAGATCGACGATACACTGCGAAAGGTAAGTTTTTTTTGGAGGTGGTTTCGATGAAATCCTAACTTGATGAATAGTCTTTGGATGAGCTACTCACAGAGAAAGTATGTAAATCACTGGTTGAACGCCTCAGTTCGCAGTATCCTGGCCAAATAGTGCAAATCTTGACAAATCTTGAGCATTTCGAAACCGCATGTCAGGAATTGGAACAGCTGTTGATCCAGGCGCGATCCTCGGGCTCCGCAGGTGGCCCTCTAACGCTAGCTGCTACAGAGCAATTTCGAGAGCACAAAAAGACAGCCGAGAAGCGTATCTTCGAGTTGGTCAATTCTAAAATTGACGACCTTATGGAGACGGCCGAGTATGATTGGATGGCTCATATGCCGCCCCTAGAGCCGAGTAGCTACATACAGACATTAACTACCTACCTATCTAACATCATGAGCACGACACTACTGGGCTTACCGCGCGAAATCAAAGAGCTCATCTACTTCGACGCGCTCAGCCACGCGGCGAGCAAAATACTTGTTAGTATTTTCACAATGAAGGGACTTTTGTGATTTCGTCTAATACAGAATTATTCTAGGCCCTTCCACTCTCCCCTGATGTTAAGAAGATCAATCCCAACGGTGTTGTCGCCCTGGCCCAAGATGTTCAGCATCTTACGGACTTCGTTGACGACCTTGAGAACGGGTTTATGTTGCGATCCAATCTGGACGAGCTGGAACAAACCATCCAGCTACTGCAATCGGAGAACACAGACGAATTCTTCGACGCCTCGATGAGGAACAAGAAGTACGGCCGTGTCGACGCAATGAATGGCCCTATCTTACTCGAGAAGTATGCATCACTCATTCGTAGGAAGTTTCGATGCTAAAACCACTACTAACAACTTTATAGGCTCACGCAGCAAATCTCGAGTACGGGACCAACATCCCAGCGCTTTGCAAACTTTTCATCCAATTTGTCGTCCCGTTTCGGTTCCAATAAGTGAGAAAATACATTCTACGTCAACCTAGGCCTCCGCACTTACGTCTGAGACAACCTACCTACGGAGCTGGATGTCCTGTGATTGATGGCGAATAGAGAATAATAATATCAATTACGATTTTTTGACGAGCCTCTACTACCGCATGGGAAGATGAGTTAGGACCTGGAACCTGGAACCATACAGACTTATTTCATGGGGAAGTATAATTTGTCCTAACCTAACAAAAAACAACAGAGAAAGCATGCCCATACGCCATACCTTGAAAGAAAGAAACGCTGTGAATTATACCACGACAAACTGACGTTGGCTGAAATATTCACGCGAAGAGAAAGCCTCCTATCTCCCACTAGCGAACCAGATACTAGCCCGTCATTTCCGACTAATGTGTATCTAGCTCCGGGTCCAGTGTTCCCTCTGATTCGCTCTGGTCTCCGACTTGTACGGGAGGGGGAAAGAATGCTGGCGACGACGTGAACTGAGCATCCTACTGCTGCTGCGGCATTCCTGGATACCCATATATGCCTTCCATGTCACTATACAAGGATTGCTGGGGCTGTTGCCCGTATGGCGCCCCCGGCGCTCCAGTTTGTACTTGGTTGTACATGGGCTGGGGGCGGTACTCCTGGTCAGGCGAGATGCCGTGTGCGCTCAAGTATTCCGGTGCCATGTGGTTTGCTGCACCTGGCATGCCGTGCTGACCGGGTATCTGGTTACCCGCAGCGGCGGTCGGTACGCCTGGTGCTGACTGCGACTGGGCCGCGGGATTAGGCCGCTTAGGATGGGTGGCTTCTTCGCGCGGGACGATATCAATTAAGAAGTCGAACATGTCGCTCTTGGCGAGGGCAGAAGCAATGTCCGACCGTTGCAACGTGCGTCTCTTATTCTCCTCTGCGTGGATCCATGCACGCATCGTCAGCTCCGTAATGAAGATATCACAACCCTTGGCAAATAGGATAGGGGCTTCCGCTGAGATCATTTTAACTTCAGGATCGGCCTTCATTACTTTCTTGATGCGGGCTAATGGTAACTGGTGCAATTTATAGTCGTGGCTGTCCGTCTCTAACTGATTGATGGTTTGTTGCCAGTAGGTGGTCAAAATATCCTTGTATTGACCATGCAGACCCTGGTGTACGTTGGCCCATGGACCCGTGTAGAGCTCGGCAGGCGCAAAACCGGAATTTGCTAGCTGTGTGGGCAAGGTCAGTCACAATTAAGTCAAGTGCGCGAGCTTGAAAATGAGGAGAGCAGGGAAGATGGAGAGCGAAACGGGATTCCGCTGTGAGACTTACAGCGGCACTGGCACCTAGAAGGAGAGATGGTTAGCGACGTTGCACGAAATTGAGGCGGGCTCGCGACAATATGGGACATGCACATACCGTAATGGCCTCCATGACGTGTATCATACTCGATCGTGCCTCCGGAAGTACCTGCTGCTGCAGCTCCGCCGGCTGCCCGTGACGATTGCGGGTGATTTGTCGATGACTGGTCCATGATTTAATACGAAGCTCAAAAAGAGCGTAGATAGATAAACAACTAGTGCCCTCACTAAAGCTTCAATAGAGCACCGGGATCAAGACGACCAGCGTCAGCGTCACTTAACCTTCACTACTTTGGTTTTATGGGCGTGCGCGCACACCGTGTCACAGTCGACGTTGGCTGCCTTGCAGTTGAAGATGGCGGGTTCTGCGTGATGTCGCGCGCGGGTGTGTAGAATGAAATTTTCGGGGGCCGATAGAGAGGTTTTTGCGACGATACGCGCTGTGTCCCGCGTGATGGTAGCCAAACGATGCACAATGTATCGCCCTAATAATACTGGACGCGCAGGCCGGCGAAAGCAGGTGGCAGGGTGTAGCTATCGGTCCGTCTGAGTAATGCGGTCGCGCGTGGAGGGGGGGATAGGTGTGCGTGAGGGCGGAAAGGCGGTTTGGCTCGGTAGATGACAGCTTGTCTTGGGCTGATACAAGCAATATACGGTGAGGGCGTGAGAGCGAAACAGATGTTGCGCGACGTCGGTTTTTTTGTGTACCTTCAATAGGACGCGAATAGAATGATGTAACAAATGGGCTCTTCCAATGGTGTCGAGACTCGTTCGAGGACGGATTGGTGGGCTTGATTGGCTGGAAGGAGGGGTTTTTCGGTGCTTAGATATGGGGGAGCCACTAGGAGGAATTGGAGGAATTTCGGTCCTGTCTGTATGATGATAGGGTGCCTTACATGTACCTCCCTACGGGTACAGTAGCAGAGAGTGGGCAGGTACAACCAAGCTAGGTACTTTTTAGTCGCTTAAGAATAAGTGGGGGGATTTGTTAGCAAATCAACCAATCCGATTTTTGGGTTCTCTTTCTTTTTCCTCCCTTGTCCCCTCTAAATCCGGCTTTGCTGTTCTGTTGGACGGCCGCGCGGTTCGATTCCAACAATGGTGGAGTTTTCCTAAGGAAGTCAAATGTACGTATTCTGCCCTTTTCAGCTTCGCGTACTTTTAGTGATGGTGCAAGGCTCGCGTGAATCGATGAACCAATAGGCAAGTTTCCAGAACGTGGGCCGTGGAAGAAGCGCAATGCTAGTCAACTTCAAGCGATTGGCCAAAGAAAGCCGCAGCGGTTTTTGATTGATTGATTGATATTGATGGAAGGCGAGGATGCAACTGAGGAAAAGGATCTCCATACCGTCTTATCAAGCTGCCTAGGTAGTTAATGCTATCTTATGTACAGCACAACAAGTGACCAGGCTGACAGCTGAGCGAGTTTGTGGTGGGAGCTATGTGCTGGCAGATGTGGTTGGGCAGAAACGCATCGTCATCAATCGCGGCACCTCGACTCTACTGTATATTCACATTAGGTAGTATGCAGCGTACATATCTGCAGGAATAAGGTATCTATTTACAGGCAGGTAGATAGATATCTGTAGATGTCAATACATAATGCATGTTAGGTATACATCGGGAATACCAGCTTGTTCAGCTGCATGCTCCCTTGCTTTCAGGCCCTAGGTAGTAAACTCGATCCTTACAGAATACTTATTACTTGGTCAAGTTAATTTCAAGCACGGCCGCATGCACTCAACCTCTGTTGTCACACATGTCGGCAAGGTATCCCGTACTATCTCCCTCAGACCAAGGGTATTTGGGCCCTTTTTGTATGTGAAAACACGGGGGTATGTCCTTATTAGTAGTAATTGGGCAGTGATGGGAGCGTAGTGGCATTACATGTAGGTAGGTAGCTACTTGTACCCAAGGTCCTCAATTGAACAGCATAGGGTTTAGCCATATGGGAAGCCACACCTAACTAACAGTGCCGCCACAAGTGGGGACAGCCACAGTGGGGACGTCAAGACTTAGTCTAAAAATCGACAGAAAAAAATTATTGACAGGCACTTCTTCCTCACAACCCTCTACTCCAACACAGGCGCGTCACCTGTCACCATTTCACTATGGCAGACACTGTAACCAGCTTGTCTGATGCACAGATTGATGAGCTTCTGAATCAGGCAGAGGCGAGACTATTGGAAAAGCAACAAACACAGCAGACCAAAAGGGTACTGGCACCTCAAATGTCCAACAATGAGAAAGGCAACAACATGGTAACTGTCGCAACGAAGACAACCACTTCAAAACCTACTGCTTCGGCCCTCGACACCCAACAACGCCAGGAATTGTCAGTGCGGGTTCCGGAAGCCCGTAAATCTAAGAAGGAAATGGTATGTTGTTCGTCCCGTTGTCTCGTTACACCCCTGCTTCCTGATGAAAATTTATCCCAATTTAAGTGATGCGAGGACCAATCCCGTCATGGGCAAAGTCCTCGCGACAGAATGATCCTTTTATCATAGGTAAGTCTAACCTGTCAAGCCCTTGTTTGGTTCAATAGCTAATAAATAATAGTTACGCTGATTGAAGCTTCACTATCTTTTAATATGTGTTGTCACAATTAAGGCCATATACTAACAACAGCCAACTAGGCACACAAGGCGGATTCAGGCCCCCAATGGTTCAACCTACCTGCTACTGATTTGACGCCCGAACTTCGTCGTGACCTACAACTTCTTAAAATGCGAGATGTGTTGGACCCTAAGCGCCATTATAAGAAGGATAACAGTCGAGCTATTCCTGAATTCTCGCAAGTAGGGACCGTTATGCCTGGACCGACAGACTATTTCAACTCCCGTATGACCAAGAAGGAGAGGAACCGAAGTCTTCTTGACAGCGTACTAGAAACCGAGAATGCAACCAAACGGTTCAAGAGCAAGTATGGCGAGATACAAGCTGTCAAGACAAGCGGAAAGAAGGGACATTACAAAAAGATGATGCAAAAAAGATACGGCCGCAACTACAAGGGATGAGAATTCCTATTCAATAAGTATTCCATCACCGATATATGCCTGTGTCCACGACCACTTCATCTACGTGGGTGGCTAGGCCTACGCAGCCAGTCCTCTTGAAGGATAACAAGGTCCTAGATCGCTAGGATAGCTCAAAGCTCCTGAGATCGGCGTTGCACACAACAGGCTCGCGGCGTACACGTTGGTTGCACCTCAGTTACTGTTGACATGGGATAATGTAGCACTGGGCCAACAACCATCACAGGCTACACACAAGGCCCCGGTGTTATATTTGATGAAGCTATCTATGACAGCACCGTATCTGTCAATACTATCTGCTTCAGGAGACGAAGAGCCTGTATAGAAATCTTAGGTTCTGTGACCTGCTCAGGGCCTCTAGATCGGGCTAAATGACTATTGCGAGCAAGTATCAATAGGGCTGTCCACCGATAACGGATGAAGAGTAGGGAATCCAAGACCAAGTCATGGCCCTCTGAAAAGGCCCCAACACGAGTAGCCTCGGTACTCGTCCATTGCGCTGAATGCGCGTCATATGCTGTACCGACGCGTCAGCCAAGTACCCCAGCATGTTACTGGTGGCAAAGATACAATGTGGGATAGAATCTATGCATGGCGTAGCTATATACCTACTACCAGACCTAGATAAGCTACTAAAATGTAATTATCTACTCCTGTGTGCCCCGGGAGCTCTTTACTATCGAAATACAAAGACAGAAAGGGATTCAGTATTAAGATGAAATGAAATCGGGTGCAGAGTACTTTTTGCATAATCTCTATGTTGACTAATCCATCTTAATAACAACTTTAGAGAAGTGCTCTTGAGCCTTGAGCCTCTTGTATGCTGACATTGCATCTTCCAGTTCGTACTCTACATCGTCTAGAGCAATCTGGATCTTCTTGTCTGCCACGTATTGCACCAAGTCTCGTAACATGTCTCGCGTGCCAAGTAATATGCCCCTTACGACGCAGAGCTGGAACAGCGCGCTCATGATATCCACAGGCATCTGCCCCTCGCCTGTGAGTCCACCACTACAATGTACAGTTAGTAATCGCCCAATTATGACCTATGCAAGAAGCTCTCAAGGCATGATTCATTGACCGTATAGGTCTCCTTGTACTCTTGAAAATAGCAAGAAGCAAAAGGACTTACACCACTCCTGTCAATGATATCAGCCCGTCCTGACGTACGGCTTTCAGGGACTCCGGCAGCGTCAATGGGCCTACGACATCGATGATATGGTCGACGCCTCGACCATTGGGCGTGAGTGCCTTTGCTCCCTCGCCCCATGCCGGCCTCTTGCGATAGTTGAGCACATGAGAGGCACCCAAGGCGCGCAGACGCTCAGCTTTCGCGTCGGAGCTCGTGGTTGCGATTACGCTGGCTCCGGCGGCTATGGCAATCTGAGGGGTTTCAGCCAAAGAACTTCAGAGTATTTATATACGTCCTTGGGCTACTATATAATCTACTAGGTACATTCTCCTGTTCCTAGAGAGGAAACGGGCGTAGTCGAGGACAATCAAGTGGCTAAGGAAATAATAAAAGTAGTGATGATGATGGATCAACATACCTGTAGAGCAGCGATACTCACGCCGCCCGTCCCCTGGACGAGGACCCAGTCGCCTTGCTTGACCTCGCGGCCTTTGTACCCCATCAGCGCGTTCCATGCCGTCAGCCCGGAGCACGTCAGCGTGGCCGCCTGTGCGTAGCTCAGATTCGACGGTTTGGGAACCAGGGCGCCGTGCTGGAAGATGCCTCGGCGGCACAGCGTCCCATGAGTCAAACCTCCCACTTCGGAACCAAGTGTCAGCTCTTTTCCTTGACAGAGGAGGACACACCGTAGTTCTGAAGTGGGCAGTTACTCACAGCCGTCGGCAATTGCGTCGAAACCTGGCAAGGCATCGTCGGCAATATTCGGGCACATGTGCGTCACGACTACGGAAAGTACGGGCTGTCAGTCACGAGGTGTACTCAACCGTTTCAGGATGCTCCCTATATATGGGAACTGTAGGCGAAATGGCGTCGAGATAGAACGCACCGTCAACTCCCGGCTTTAGGTCCGGCCGTGCGGAAGCCACCGCAGATCCGATAGCCAAGATACGCCCCGAGCCGTCGGAGCCAGGAATAAGCGACGGGAGGATCCTGCTCTGAAAGCTACCCGATGGCTATTTGATGTGTCAGCTTGTAAGCAATCTTATGCATGTAAACTAAGTGGGTGAGCACTGTAAGACGAACGGACGTACTTCGGTCACGACTAAGTCTCGATAGTTGAGAGATGCGGCATGAAGCTCGACTAGTACATCATCTGGGCCAAGATGTTGCGCTGACTTTGTGCCATGAGCATCGTAGTGGAGAGAATCCAGCCTGTCCTGGGACGCAAGCGTCCACTGCCCAGTAGATAGAGTCACCATAGTGTCAATCGTGGAGTTGGATTGTTACCTGATGTTACATGATGCTACGCAATATTGGTCCTTATATATATTTACCTGATACCATGTCCGGATATGGCGAGTATTATGCTCTATCTAGTATCTCCGAAGCCGTCTCGCAACCCCGCTCTAAAGTGAGTGCCTACTTACCTGTATCAACTTCTACAGGATCTGCAACCCTGGTTTCCATACCTAATACCACATGAGGGTAAAAATCACCTATTCGGTCGAAATATGTTGGTATAGTCTTCACTAATGGCCTCTAAACGCCGACAAAAGAATAGCTTATCAATCTGGCTCAAAAGTTATGCCGGTTTGCTGCAGGTTAAATAATTACTCGTTTGGGGGCCATGAGTAGGTAGATAGATAGATATCTACATTACTCAAGTTCGAAACAAATTGATGGAACGCATAAATTATTTATTTGAGGACTTATGTTACTGCGTGAACATTACTGCGTACATAGATAAACTACCTAGGTAGGTACCTAAGATACCTACAATAGGGGATGGATAACTGGTTACTTCTAAGTTACCTAGGTACCTAGGTAGGTTAGGATGTAGGTATTTACTCAAGTGTATTATGTAAGCATACTTTGTACGCTAACAATTCAGTGCTCAGGGTTGCTTCCAGCCCCAGCTCCAGCCACGGTAGACAGGTATCTAATTTACAGAACACAAGGCCTCACTATAGAGCCCACCTGCATACGCCTCGATTTCATCCTACATGCGCCATGACCCCACTTAGTTTGATTATCCAAGTACTACCGCGTACCTACCTACCTACTTACTTACTACATAGCGTTACTTATTTCTACCGAATTATTTGCTATATTTACTTGACAGGTTGAAATAGTAGGTGAAATAATAAGCAAAGCAGTAGGTAAAGCAGTAGGTCAAGTAGTAGGTCAAGTAGTAGGTCAAGTGGTAGGTCAAGTAGTAGGTCAAGTGGTAGGTAAAGACAGTAAGGGGTAAGAACAGATTTTCAAATTGTGGCTTTATTTGTGGCTAAGAGTATGGCTTGGTGTGGCTTGGTGTGGCTCGGTGTGGCTAAGTATGTCTAAGTAAATAAGTTAATCAAATAAATAAGTAAGTAAGCACAATTATCTAAAGCTGTGTGGCTAGGTAAGTGGCTAAGTAGGTGGCTTGGTAGGTGGCTTGGTAGGTGGCTCGGTAGGTTGAATTTTTACCTACAATGCTGGTACTTCTGGTATAATTGTCCCTCTGCTGGGAACTATACTAAAAGTAGGTGATGTGCACAGCACTAGTACAATTGTAGTTAAATTAGGTGGGGGCATGGCGCATCTAGGATGAAATCGAGGCGTATGCAGGTGGGCTCCTCACTATACTCGTAGCGTAAGCCTGCGGACCCTCTTCGACTCCTTGTTCGTGTTGTCCAATCACACCAAACTTGACGAGGCAACGCTGGTGAGTGCATCTGCTTGACACGACCGAGTCCACAATGTTATGAGGATGGTAAGGTAGCTTTTGAGACATGGAGGCTACAAATCCGACCGCCGGATGGGAGAAGGTCGGCGATCGATTTTATCGCAAGACTCAGCTGTATACTGCTGTCTTCGATCAGGATCTAGACCTGGACAATTATATCGTTGCTGGAGCTCCATACGGCGGCGCTGTAGGTGAGACACGCTTCAAAAATATTTACTGCAGCCTTTTCTAATCTCTTTCGTGCTCTAACTTGATCTCACTAACGTCACACAGCAATTTGCCGGGATGAGACTCGCATCGTCACTTACCGGCCCAACCAATCTACAAAGCCGAGCATCGATATATACAGTTGCGCAGGCAAGCTTCTCAAGAGCATTGCCTGGGATAAAGGCTCTGTGAAAGGGCTCGGGTGGTCTGAGGACGAGAAATTGCTAGTAGTGAGCTACGATGGCACGGTCCGTTGCTACTATGACCTGCAGGGCGACTTCACTCAATTCTCCCTAGGACGCGAGGCCGAGGACTTTGGCGTGCACTCGTGCCGGTTCTATGACCACGGTATGGTGGCACTGCTTACGAACAACGCTCTCATCTCAGTATCATCGTATGATGAACCGCGGCCGAAATTGCTAGCCATGCCGCCCGAGGGCGAAATTCACTCCTGGACTATTATTTCGCCTAGCTTTACTCTATCACGATCCGTCGAGGTGTTATTGAGCATTGGAAAGACGGTTTATGTCGTGGATGCCGCTGAATGTGAAGATCGATTCCTTGACATTGGACCCTTTACCCACATCAGTGCATCCCCCAACGGCAAGTTCGCCGCCCTCTATACCGCAAATGGCAAGGCCCATGTAATTACCTCGGACTTCCAGGATCGTCTGAGCGAATACGACTCTCGGTCCCAGATAACGCCAAAGTATCTTCAATGGTGCGGCAACGATGCCGTCGTCGTTGCCTGGGAGGATGAAGTAAACGTAGTTGGACCTAAGAATGCCGTGGCGAGCTTCGTATACGAGGGCCGAGTTCATGTCATCGCTGGTGAGACCTCCGCATCTCTTATAATAGTCAAAAACTAACAACAATAGACCATGATGGTGTTCGTCTTTTGACCAACGATGTTTGCGATTTCATTCAAAAAGTGCCAGATGTTACTGACGAAGTCTTTCGCTATGGCACCGAATCACCAGCTTCTGTCCTTCTAGATGCGGTAGAGCAGCTGGAAAACCAGTCGCCAAAAGCCGACGATAATATTCAGCTGATCAGGCCGAATCTCGTCGAGGCGGTGGACAACTGCGTCGCTGCGGCCGGACACGAATTTAGTATTCACTGGCAGAAACAACTGCTTAAAGCCGCATCCTTCGGCAAGTCTGTCCTCGATATCTACAATAGTGACGACTTTGTCGACATGTGTGAGACGTTGAGAGTTCTCAATGCCGTTCGCTATTACGAAATCGGATTGCCCTTGTCGTATGAGCAATACCAGCGTCTCACGCCAGAGGGATTGATACAAAGACTCATCAACCGGCATGAATATCTTCTTGCTATTAAAGTCGCTGGATATTTGCATCTGGCGACAGATCGCATATACGTCCACTGGGCTTCGGCTAAGGTACGGACTGGTGCAGAAGATGACAGTACAATCTGCCGTATGGTTGTCGAGAAGCTTGCTGGCAAGCCAGGTATATCATTTGAGACTATCGCGCGTGCCGCATATGACGAGGGTCGTGGCCGGCTTGCTACCGAACTTCTTAACCATGAACCCCGCGCCGGCCGCCAGGTGCCCCTTCTTCTAAGCATGGAGGAGGATGAGATCGCACTAGACAAGGCCATCGAGAGTGGCGACTCAGACTTGATTATCTTCGTACTCCTTCAGCTCAAAAAGAAGCTCCCCCTCGCCTCCTTCTTCCGCGTCATCAACGCCCGGCCCGCCGCCACAGCGCTCGTCGAATCCTCCGCTATGTTAGAGGGTGACAACGCTCTACTCAAGGATCTTTACTATCAAGACGACCGTAGAGTTGACGGTGCAGGCATTTTCATCCGCGAGGCCCTACAACAGCCGGATGCCCGCACGACAAGTGACAAACTCGCACTCGCCGCCAAACTCCTCTCCGATTCAAGAGAAAACAACTTCGAGCTAACCGCCCTGAAGGAGGCGACAACTCTGCTACGGATGCAGGAAGCTCTAGACCGAGACCTGACAGACTCCTTCAAAGGCCTTAGTGTCAACGAGACGCTATACAAGTTGATTCACCTGGGGTACTCTAACAAAGCCAAGCGGATCCAAAGCGAGTTCAAGGTCCCAGAAAAAGTGACCTGGTGGATTCGGTAAGCAGGAACAGTCTAGAATCTAAGATCCCAAGTTCTCCCGACTCACGATGCTAATCACGCGCGGAACAGGCTGAGAGCCCTCGTGGCAAGACGCGACTGGAATGAGGTCGAGGAGATTGCTAAGAGCAGGAAAAGCCCGATTGGCTGGGAGGTACGTAAAAACGCATCTTCTCTCGTGAATAAACTGCCATCGTCTTCTCTCTCATACACGCACATTTATATACCCCTTAAATCCGTTCGCTGACTAGAATTCGCCGAAAAGCCGTTCTTCAACTTAGTACTACAGGCAGGCAACGCTCGTCTGGCCGCCGTCTTTATCCCTAAGTGCACCAACCTGGAGCCGGGTGCGGCTATTGCCATGTATGAGAAGTGCGGCATGCGCGTGAAGGCTGCGGAGGAGGCTGTCAAGGCCAGGGATGCTGACACGTGGATGCGGCTGCTGGAGGCGGCAGGCAAGAATACCACCGAAGGGAGAGAGATCGAGGGGTTAGGAGCGCAGGTTTTTAAGAAGTAGTAGATAATTCGCGCTCATTGACAGCGTTAGTAGCACTCGGCGTCTTTTTATTATAGCACATTTTAGAGGGACAGACAATAATGCATGTATACTTTATCTCAATTTCAATCCTGACACCTACCATAATGATAGAAGTGCCACATCGACAGGCCGGAACACAGGTTTTCGGCACTTCGATACAGCAACGTTGTGGAACTTTTGTTGGCCATTCCTTATACCGACGTCTATGAACAGAAAATGCTAGAGACATCCACCCCTAATCAACCGACCCGGCATAACCCTTCCTGGCCATTAAGGACAAAACTCACATAACAGAATCCGTACCCCCTTCATCATCCCTTCCATCATCATCATCCCGTAACGTTGCGTTCATGCGTGCTACCTCCGTAAAAACAGTGTTCTCTTGCCCCTAGATTCCGATAACAGTGGCTTGGTTTTACCTGAATCAAGTGTCTGCTTGTATTTGGCGAGATCTTACGCCTGAAGACATAATGGCAGAAAAATTGCAGGAATAGAAAGTTGAATAGACCGGGGGAGATTCCCACCACAAACTTAATCGAAGGGCGGGGTATCCAGTAAAAGCTGTTGCTACCCAGCATATCGTTGAGATCCGAAGGATAAGAGATAGATGCGCCAGCACCATGTCGACATCAGAGCTTGGTTTAAGAAGAGGCTGTTGCAGTAGCAAAGCAATGAATAAACATCAGAAATTTTCGTATCGATAAGGCCAGTCAGAACGCCATGGGGGACCCTCCCAGAGAGCCTGGGCAGTGAGAAATCTGGATTTATACAGACCCGCCGCGGTATTACTTCAAACTCGTTGGCGACGGCCTTTTGATGGTACGGTGGTCCAGCCATCGGGATCTTGGGTGGGAGCAGCTTCTGCTTCCGAGGTAGCGGGGACACCTTGGGTAGGTTGCTGCGCAGCAGCAGTAGGGTTCCCATTTACACGCGGGCCTCTGCCGTCATAACTACCTCGTGGGCCGCGAGGCGCACCGCCGCGTCCTCGAGCATCTCCACGGCCGCGCGAAGCATTCACATATCCACCACGGCCTTGTCGCTGCTCTCCCGAAGCTGTCCGCCAGTTGCCACTCTCTACTGCTCGTGATTTAGGGTTCGGGGCGCCCTCTTTCGGCCTAGACGGCAACTTCTGATCTGCAACCGTTCCATTCTCGGTACTTTCTGTTGGTACTTCCTTGGGTTCGGTAGGAGCCTCGGCTTTCACCTCGGGTGCTTCCACCTTAGCCGCTTCGGCCTCTGCAGCAGCCTTCTCGGCAGCGGCCTTCTCGGCGGTGGCCTTCTCGGCGGCGGCTTTCTCGGCAGCGGCTTTGTCTGCGATGGCCTTCTCGGCAGCAGCTTCTTTGGCTAGACGGCGCTCCTCCTTCGCCTTCTCCTCACTCTCTTTCTTCTCTTTTAGTAGCTGGTCCCGCTTATCAGCAATCTCACGTTCCTTTGCTGCTGTATCAATAGGACGAGCAGCGCCGAAAGGGCTTGCTTTCGCATCGCCGGTTGCACTTGGCGATGTGACGTCCGGCGATTCGGACACAGTTCGCTTCGCAAGTTGAAGTCTAGGACGGCCACCAGTGGCAAGGACAGCGGGACCCGGGCCAGCTGGCGAAGGTGGCGCCTCACTACCCTCCCGAGACTGTTCAGGAGACTTAACAGGCGCATCAGGACGCATGCTAGTACGCCATTGGTTATCGAGCTCTGCAGCCGTGGGGACCCGTTCGGGACGTTCCGGTCGCTCTTTAAATTCTCTCGGGGGTCGGGAGCCCTCCTGGCGTCCTTCGCCCCACGTAGCGGGCGAAACTTTGCGATCTTGTCGGAAAGTTTCTCCGCGGCCGGCGTCGCTTCCCCGGGGGCGGCTATCAGTGCGAGACATAGAGCGCTCAGGCTGCGGGAGAGGTGACAAAGGACCTCGTCGTTCCCAGTTACCAAAATCCCGTACCTTCCCATCTTCGGCTGGTCCTTCACGGAAACTTGGTGTGCGACGCTCGCCAAAATCGTTGGGCCGTCGGTTGTTATTCCGAGAGGGGTCATCGGCCAGGGGACCTTTGCGCTCCCAGCTGCTCAGATCTCGGGCCGAGTCGCCGCGATTCTCACGTTCTTTAGCTAGTCTGAAGTTAGTAGGTGTCGTCATTCACATACCCATTGATGCAAACTTACGAGGATCCGCGATTCTGACCTTGATGGTCCGGCCCTGGAAACTGGATCCATCAAGAGTGAGTGCCTGTTTGAGGCCATCTACAGTAGCGAATTCAGCGTAAGCAAATCCTTTAGGACGTTGCTCGACACGGTCCTCAATGATGCGAACGCTCGTGATCTCGCAGTCGCTGAAGAAATCAGTAACACTCTCGCTTGTTGCTTCGTAGGAGAGGTTGCCGAGATGGGCGGTGTAGGGCGGCTTTGTAGGCAACTGCGTAGGGAATGAATCCCGAGGGGCGTAGGCTAGGTTGGTGAAATTTATGTTAGCCCTCAAACAAACAAGAACTAGGGCGCTGAGGGCTGAGGACAAAGAAGATATGACGGCGCACCTCGATCGTTGCTGCTAGAGCCATAGCCAGAGTAACTGGAGTACCCAGCCTTGCGGTCGGAAGTCGATGGAGGCAGTGGCTGGGAGCCTAGTGACTGTGGGTTAGAGACACGCGCTGATGCAATGTGATGGATGGAGTGACTTTTAACATACCAGAAAACTCCTCGACCTCGTCAGCCCAGGATCCTCCATACTCTGTGTATTTATCTCATGTTAGATGTATGTTGTCCAAAGCGGCATCAATGGCGGGGTGGCAGTGGGAGATGGGAATGTGGGAGATGTGGGAGAGGCGAGACTGGGAGTAGGAGTAGGAGCGAGAGTGGAAGTGGACGTGAGAGGTCAAAGGGACTGGGGACTGACTCTCTTCATTCAGGAAGGCCCCGAGGGACATCTTCTGCTGCTGTTCCTTTTTCTTGGGCGCTGTAGGATACAAATGTCAGCACAGTGGGCGCCGCAGGCCGACGAGGGTGCGGCAACAAACCCATGATTGCGGTAGTGCGATGTTATGCGCAAGAGTGCACAGCTGTACAGAGAATAGTCGCGCGGGTCGGGAATACAAGACCGGACAGACAGGAATCGGTCGGTCGCTTGATCGGTCGGTCGCTTGGGTTTGTGCTGGTGAAGCAGGCAGGTGTAGTCTCGATAGACTAGAGTTGCGGTATCGTCGCCAATCTCAAAAGGGATGGGTCGATTGGCAGGCGGCGGGATATCGAAGGTTGTCTCCGAGAGGGTTTGGCAAGGGGAGACGCTTGCCTCTTCGGAGAGAAAAATTTAATCGCTGGAGGGTAATTTTGGGTGCTGGGCAATTGGGAGGTTCGTGGTGGGGAGGCGACTTGGGCCAATCCCGGGCTAAGCAAAACACAAATCCACATACCTTCCGCAGGTAAGTAAGTACCAAGGTAGCTACGGCTGCGACTTCCTACAGGTAATGGTATTCAGGCGCTAATGATAGGTGGTGAATTAGTGAATGGGCTATCTATGTACATAATGTGGCATAGATACATTAAATATGCGTACCTTACCTACATAATACTTCAAGGCCTACACATAGAAGCCCTCTATTCAATCCCTTAGTACACGTAACTTGTAGTGAGATAATGGTACCAGGTATATACAGTACTTTTGATTTAGGTAGTTCCTCGACTCAACTACCTACCTACCTAAGGTAATCTGCACCCAGAGTCGCCATTTATTTCAGCCAGGTACTTGTGCTCATCAATATTTTAACACAAAGTTAATCATGTGAAATAACTTGGACTACCTACCTACCTCGAAGTTTAATTGATTGGTGTAGGGATGAACAAAAGGGAGGATATCTTATTAACTGCTTCGGTAGAGCGACTCGTGGCGGGGCGGCTCGCACAGCTAATCCTCGAATAACAGGTTTTATTATCTAGGTGTGTACAGAATACAGGTGTGCGCGCTATGCCGAAGACGCAGTTAATCAGATAGTACCTACACCAGCCCCACATATACAGGTACTACATAAGGCACATACAGTGCTGCTTGGTAGACCCTCTTTACCATGTAGGTTAGGTAGGTTAGGTACTTGCTAAGAGATTCAACCTAGGTACCTACGCATCTGAATATTCAACTAGCTCTTTTACCTCATCATTCACCATTACAGTACACTTATCAATAAACACTCATCCAACCCGAAATTTCAACCTAGCAGCTAATTGCCAGTCTGCTCATTAACGTCTTTTTATACCGTAGCTCTAAGCGTGACCCGTTTTCCTAGCCTCATGCCGCATCCTGCATGTTAAGGAGAAGAGATTCTAGTCCGTCTCAGTTCATATCAATACCTCAACTTCTCAACCGGCTCAAAATGGCCCCTTGGTCTTTGTGGCCCCAATCCACCTCTCAGCAGCCGCAACAAGAACAAAACCCTCAAGAACCACCACCATCACCGCCCTCCCCAGCACTGCCTCCTAAGGCGACCAGCCCTCCATCAACCCAAACCTCAACTACACCTTCAACAGGGTACTTAGGGGTAAAACCAAATGATGCCTACAATAAAGAATTATCATCTACCGAGATATTACAGATTGCCACCAAGTCTCTTCAGACTGGTATGATCGCAGGTTGGTATTCACTCCCTCTTTCAACTTGGGCATCTTACTAAACTATACTTGCAGGTAGCGCTGGACTCGTTTTCGGTGCTGGTTCCGGAATTCTGCGCTCTGCGCCGCCCACTCTATTTGCATTATTCGCTGGTCTCCAATGGTTCACTTTGGGCTCGACCTATATGGGTGAGACTCCAGATCTGCAGTTTCTCTTGGGGAGACTTACTAACTCGCATCAGTTACGAAAGGTCTCCTCTGCAATGCATACGGAGGTGAAGAGAACATGAGTCCCTTCGACATGATCAAAGTAAGCGGAGCGTCTGGTGGTGCATCAGGGGTAATGGGCGGCTTGATCCGTAAGTAGTGCTCCCTTTCCTAAACATTCATTTGAACTAGGTCTCATAATTCCTAGGTGGCCCTAAAAACATATTACCTGGATGTCTGGTCTTTGGCACCATAGGGGTTGCCGGTTCATACATGAGCCAACTGGTTCAGGGTAGAGAAGTAAAACCAAGTACAAGTTGGCTCGATTCCAAATGGAGTCCAATGCAGCGATTATCTGACAAAGACTACATGAGCAAGATAGAAGAGAAGATTCTCCGGCTCGATGCCGAAATCGCCATCGTAGACGAAAACATTGCGTCTCTGAGAGAATCATCGAAATCATCAGTCACATCTACGGAATCCACGACAAAATAATCGCCCCCCTTTACTCACTGAGGAGTCACTTGGTTATCTAGCTCTTCGTTGTGCGCTCTAAGTGTGGAAATACCGACACTGTAGATGCTTAAAGCGGACTGTCGCTGTTCCTGCTGAGAGAGAATGTCACAGCAACTGTTCGCTAAATATCAAGTAGGTAAACCAGCACTCCTTCATACGGCATTGCTGCTGTTCTTGTAATATGAAGATCCAATGCCAGAGGCGGCCCGCTCCTAGGAGGTTGCAGGCATGCCAAACTAAAAGCAGCCAGGGTGTTTTCCTCCGATTGCCTGCAATTTGCAATTATCTTAAATTCGGTGGAATATAGTTCCCAGCGCCTAGTAGCAGTTCACACTAAAAACCAATGTTTGCTAGGGAGTAAATGATAGAGAAAAATAAATATGTGGATAAATCAAAAAGAACACGGCTGCATTTAGGTCTCCCCGGGAATCGAACCCAGATTAGCGGAATCAAAATCCGCTGTGATAACCATTACACTAGGAAACCGTAAGAAGCACAAGATCATGTGACCCAGTCCTTAAAAACTTGCGGTTTGTTGGGTACTAAACCCTGGTTACACTACCTAATGGCATTAGTGCATAGATTATTACCTACATATGGTGCTTATGTACATATTCGCCCCCCTCAGAGCCGCCGCCAACAGCATTGTCATTAACTTTATTTACCCGTTGTAAGACGATTACATCATAAGACGGCAACATTTGTGTGACGTATGTTGCTTGTGTCCGCCGAAGAACGTTTCCAAATACAAGAAACAGTCATCTACTACATAGAGAATGGTAATATAGGACCATGTAAATGACTTGGTGCTAGTCTTCTGTCGTATCGATCTATTCAATTCTAACCCAGTTGCTTCGAGTCTCGACACTTAATTCAGTCTCAAGGCGTCAGTAAATCTACACATATAACCACCCACCAACATTGCCACAGGTGATATCGCGTACTATCACGTATCAGCAAATCCGCTATCTCATCTTATCCCCAATAGAGCTAGTCAAGATGACGGACACTCACAGCGGCCACTCCTCCCACATTGAGGAGGCACCCCTTAACTCACAGCAGTCTGGGCAAGCTCAGTAAGTCTATCTCTCCTCCCTTAGAGGGGATAATGGTCTCTATATTACTATATACAAATGACAATTACCTACCGGCCGTTCCACTCCCCTAGAGCCACAAAGGCTGAAATTTGCCCTTTACAAACAGGAATACTTCGCGCGAGCAAGACTCCGTTCATGCCAACGGCACACAGACCGAGCTGGGTTCTCAAGCCGAGGCGCAGAAAGAAGCTGTCAAAGACCAGATCGACGGCGCCACTGCGAGCGGGCCGAAGAGAACATACGAGTCCACCGCCGGACGAGTCCAGGTGGGCGAGACGGGTGATTTACATGATCTCGCTGCACGACGGCGGTCTCAGTAACAGCTCTGAGGGTCTTTTCATATGTTCCAATGCAGATCCTAAGGGTGGCACTGGCTGTTGGTCACTATGGGGTGGCATATTAGTATCGTGTTCATAGCGATAGACAATGGCGAGTTAAGTCTCGAAAATTTTGCGACGGCCCAGATTGAAAACCCATGATAATTACTTTCTTATCTCCAACGCTGTAGTATCCTAACACCTCCCAACATATCGTATTACGACTGTAAGAGTCGTTATTAAACGCCAGGTTGCAGGAGGGCTCTTAGTAGGTTGCTGGTTGTTAGTAATGTAGGGATATAATTCAACATTATCAACTCCTAAGCCCTTAGGCGTCATATAGCTCCTGGATTCAATGTTTTATACATACGCTGTCCAAGAGGCCCAATATGTGTGTTTATTTAAAAGAATCACAGCTCGCCCTCGTAATCCGACTACCATGTTGATCATACAGTCCATAACGAAAGTGATTCAGGATTATAATATCATAGCAATCTAGTAGCATCTACCTCATAAGGCGAAGATGCCGCTCGTAAGTCAGAAATATAAAAGTAACAATAACTGTTTTACTTGAAAAATTGAAGAGGTCGATAGAACGCTTCGGACGAGCCAAGTTCCCCGTGAGAAAGCTTTTCAAGCAGTCTAGCTAGATAGACTAGAATGTGAGGTATTTCTCTAACTAGATTACAGCCACTGTGCACTCGACTCGTACCAGATTCCAAGTTTTAGACTATCGGCTTAGTGTTAAGTAGCCACAGTGATAGACTCTCTTACATTCCTATGACTGACCCCCAACCCCTCCCTCTTACAAGAAAAAAGGGGGGAGGAATCAAGTATCCATCATTCTGCCACTGTGTTACGATACAACACCAAGGCTCCCATATTTGGGCACCAGCAGGAGAGTGAGACCATTTGCGCAATAATGTTCCCTAGTTCCAATAGATCAACGGCCCTATGACCCTCATGTGACTATGGGAAACACACGTCCTACGACACTCTGTGAGATTGTTTCTGTGTACCTACGCGTTTCAATTCAACGCCTGACTAGACCCAGAAACACATGGCATCAGGTTCTACCTGGTGGTCCTAATATGTAGTATTCGGGGCCGTATTGCATACTGAACTCCCCGGCGGCATGTTGTACGGCCTTTCGGATTGTTTCTAGCAGTTTCATCAGTTCTGCCAGCGGTCACGACTCTCAGATGTTGTACACTCACCTGGCTCATCGTGCAACTTCATGCCTTTCTTCTCAAGTGACTTCAAGACGTTGATAGCCCACGTCCGACAGAAAGAATTGTCCCCAGTAGCAGGAATTTCCTCGGTCGCTGCTGTGATTCGAACAGAGTTGGCGCATTCGTCATTCTCCAGGTTGGCGACTTCGCAGATGGCCTTCAGGTGATTCTTTCTCATCACGTTGAAGTCGCGAACCTCGTGCCTCCTCGAGCCGCCAACGTCATTGGCATCCAGTAGGTCGATGGATCCGGTGCTGTCCTTCAGTACGAGGCTCCAATGCTGTGGTATTGTATCAGCATGTAAGCGCTTAGGATCGTTGTCTGGATCGAAATCTATAGTATTAATCAACAAACGTCAGTGAGGGAGCATTCATAGTGACTAGGAAAACTAGGCCTGTATACCTTACGCAGAGACTTCCACTGCCCAGAGGAAATATTGCTATGTAGAGCCGGAAGACTTGAGGTTCCGTATCCCCAGTTTTGACAAATTTCAATGCCGGTTGCGAGTTCGACATATTGTTGTAGACTGGCTTTCATATGGGACGACTTGTTGGATTCTGAACATCTATTACGAGACGGCATTGACGACTGAATTATAAAATCCGACTCTCGTACGTTAACGAAGTGGTATAATCTGGAAGACTTAAATAGTTGTAAACTAGGTACCCAGGTACCTAGAATGAGCTGGTGCTGTTTCTATCTCCATAAGGCAAGTACGACGTAGTAACACCGCGAAATGGTAAAGAGCAACATCAAGGTTCGTTATCCATATAAATGCGTCGAGTATTATCTAGCACATTAGTGCATCAATCGGTATACTATACAATATCGTCTGATAGTTGAAGGACCTATAGGCTGCCAGTTCACTATCTCATATGTTTCTAATAGTACAAGCTACTATTTACATTAAAGTAGTATTAATGCCAAGCGGCCCTCTCACGCGAAGTAGTGTGAGGTAGTATTAGTAGGACGAGTACAAAATATCTATGCCCAAAAACCTAACGAGCGTGAAAAATGGCAGTGAGACTCGCCGCCCTTGATAGTGTATCCGCTTGAATTCGTGGTTTTTGGTCTAAGACTCGTATTATTTCACTACTACAATATGAACTTCGCCTAGGGCATTATTATTTCTTCTTCATTAATACATAGTCATGTTATTGTGAAAGTGCGTGTGATCAAGCTACAAATAGAGAATCTATTTATTCAGGGGTGCTTAATTTCGTTGAATCTTTCTGTATAGATCTAGCTAGTTTGCTGCCCTTCCAGGGCATAAACCTACATTAGCCAGTTATCCCTCACTACAAATTAATTTTTTTTGCCAGCGCCTATAATGAAATCCTTAGATGGTTATGTGACTGCGGTCAAGCCTATAGGTTACGGTGGGGTGTTTTACACGATCCGTTTCCTTATTTTCTACTTAGTTGCACATGTGATATGAAATAATAATTCGGTCAACTGCTAGGTACATCATGGGGCTGCTTCAGCCGCTTGAAATTGTCCAGGAAGCCGTGAAACGTGGCACAAAACGTAAGCTAGAGATCTGATAAGTCATATCCCGGCGGGACTCGCTGCTTCTCTCTATCATTCCATTCCCCTTCAATTCTTCAAGTGAGTAATGTTGCATCTCGTATTCCCTGGTAGCACCTGACTCTTCAAAATAGCACCTACGGATGTCATGAAGATTTGAACAGTTTTGTCTTTATAGATCGACTTCGCTCCCGCATTGTCCATCATTCTCCATCCCTGGCGAAGACATGTTATTCGTTTACAATTTCGAGAATAACCTAGAGTTTTCCAGAGTTTAGTGCCTTACATGATTCACCCTCATCTGAAACAAGATTATTTATGATACACTTATCGCTTTTTTAATCGTCCCTGGTTGTCATGCCGTATCCTCGTTACCAAGAGCCAAAGCCATATCGTCTCTACGTGGCACTATACAATTTGGGACCAGTTTATGTGAGTTCCTCCTGGAGTCAACTACTATGTTCTTATTTTCCTAGTAACTAACGTGCTATCCAATGTCCGACGTATAGCACTGGGCATTTGTGGCCCGAGGCAGGAGGGGAACTTTCCTCTTAGATGCCACTATCGAGTACGGGAGACGTCAGTATCGAAAGCGCGAGTGGGAAAACGATCTATCAAAACAAGTTATGTCTGTATTATGCGACGTTATGGACTTAGAGGACGACACCGGCGTCGAGTATTTTCTTCGTGTCTCGGAATCTGCCCCTATGCCAGGCCATGAAGATCAGAATTTCTGTCAGTCATGGGTAGAAAACGTGCTCCAGAAAGCCGGGGAAGATGGCTATGCCCTACGTGCTTCTATAGGTAGATCACCAAGACGTCCTAGGCTCTGATAATTATCATGCTAGGTCATATCTAGCACAGACTAACTAACTCAATAGGTCAGATCTGGGAGATTATGCTGCAAGAAGCCTCAAACTCCTCAGACAGGAGATTCGGCGACCCTTTAAAAGTGATAGAGCCTTTTAATTAACTCCATTACAGCATGGTCGATTGTTATCCTATCAATTACAAACAATACTTGCTCCCTATTTTGGCTCCTCGCAATATACCCAAGTAGGAGACGTAAAAAAGACTAGCTAGAATTCCAAGGACTTCTTTGAAATCGGTGATTGTCTTCAGCGAGTGTATTTTTGTAGACCTGCGCGGCAGCTGCTATTATAACTAAAATAGAACGCCTTTATTTACAAAAGATACGTAGTAACCCCGTTCAGTTGCCTCCGCAACGATTCCTATAGTTAACTAACGTATAGAACCTTCAAGCTTGTCGCAAGGTTTACCAACAATCTCTTCGGGACGTTAAAGTAATCACCTAGAAGTTAAATACATGCCTATAAATATTTCGCTGCCTATAAGATGTCCGAAATTATTTCCCCAAGTTGGTTATCGTTATTTCCACATGCTCTCTCTCTACCCCTTTATTTTATTCACCCAGATTACTACGGCCATTACTCTTCTTATCAGCAGTAAATACAGCTATCTTAAACCTACACCGGCGACGATGGAGGGGCTATTGGATTTGTTCTTTCAGATGATATGCCAGGTTGTGTTCTCCGCGATCGCAACTATGATCGAAAGGCTTGTACTTCGACACCGCGACGCGATTGTGCAGACAGTGCGCCGACTGCAAGCGACCCTTCGCATCCCACCCTGCCTTTGGATGGTTAGCGAGACAGCTCCCGGAGTGACATATCAGTCACTGCAGTTTGGAACTCGGCTGGCTCTCGTCTTTGGATTACTGTTCTTCTGTCTACTCGGTACCGTTGCGGTGCTCGGAAAAGTCAAGAGTGTTTGGGGGCTCTTAGCTGGGGTTGTCTTCCCGGCCTGTGCTGTAATCCCTGTTTGGATTTGTTTTATACGCGCAAGACAAAGATTCGACCAAGGAGAAAGAGACATACTTGATAAGGGCAATGGGGATCAGGGCCTTGCGTGTTAGACGCCGGCGTGTAAAACCGCCAATTAATATTCAACTGGCTTGGTCCTCGCGGCTTATGCTAGCAGCTAGCAGGTCAGGTTGGTCGTACGGGCTTGACCGAACGACTTCGCATGTACCTAAAATAGTTGCTTGGTGAGTACCGCTGGATCTGGGGAACCTTGTTCCTTGTTGCGAGTCCAGAGACTGAGCCCACCTGCATACGCCTCGATTTCATCCTAGATGCGCCATGCCCCCACCTAATTTAACTACAATTGTACTAGTGCTGTGCACATCACTTACTTTTAGTATAGTTTCTAGCAAAGGGACAATTATACCAGAAGTACTAGCATTGTAAGTAAAAATTTAACACTTACTAAGCTATTTATTAAACTATTTACTTAATTACTTATTTAATTATATAGTTTTAAATAATTGTATTTATTTATTTATTTAATTTATTTATTTAAATATATTTAATTATATTAAGTTATATTAAATTATATTAAATTATATTTTTAATTATAAATAAAATTATAATTTAAAAATTTATTTTTATTTTTTATTATAATTTATTATTAATTTATTAATTTATTTATATTTTATTTATTACTTTATTTATTATTTAATTTATTGCTTTGTTTATTATTTTATTTACTATTTCAACTTGTTAAGTAAATATAGCAAATAATCTGGTAGAAATAAGTAATCGCTATGTAGTAAGTAAATAAGTAAGTAGGTACGCGGTAGTACTTGGATAATCAAACTAAGTGGGGTCATGGCGCATCTAGGATGAAATCGAGGCGTATGCAGGTGGGCTCCAGAGACTCCACAAATATTGTTTACATACCGGTACGTACGCAGATTTAACCCACCATGACATCTTCTAACAGGTCCTACTCCTTCGTTAACCGGTACTAATCGGTCAATCCCTCAAGCTGTTGGTCTTAAAAAAGGTATTCATCAATTAGATTGAAACGAAGAAGATGGGTTGAAAGTGCGCATGTTACAGGTACGCGTCGTGCTTGTCCCCTATTGTCCGCTCTGCTACTTGTTGAGTGCAGGTCTCGACCTCAATGCCATCCCAAAGCCCCCTTCCGCGCCCCAGCCACGGCCTCGCTCTCGACCCGAGTTATCGACTAATTGCGCAAAATCAGGCTTTAAAACGAGGGATAGTTTAAGCCGACTAGAAAAGCCAGCGACCGAACTCTTGCATTAGAAGAAGACATTCCCGATTTCGCCTTCCGAGAGCCAGACGTCGAAGCGGGTCCCTCGCATTCCAATGCAATATCAGCAAATGATACTTTGCTACGTATTGTCCGTGCTACTACGACAGAGCCATACAGACGCTCAGAGGCCGCTTGGAATAACTGTGTACATTCACCTCTTCTAGAGCTCGTTCATGGATCGGATCCATGGGGCCTGGAGGGCCCCGACGCCGACCAGCTCGTGGTAGCGAGGTTCGAGGCCGTCATGGGCGCTACCATTGTGGGCGCCGCTATCCCGTTCATAAAACCACCACAGCTGGGCCAGCCTGCCCTCGCATGTTCAGTTTCGCTTGACAGTCTGGCAAGGAGTACGAATGCGGATAGCGCTAGCACAGTTGATCTGACTCGAATTAATATAACGGACCTCCACAGCCGTAGCGAAAGTAAGAAGGTCGACTATGTGCTTGTGATGTACATGAACGAGAAGAGAAGCTTCGGCAGGTTATTTAAGACGATACTTTTAAGGCAGGACCCGGCCATGATTACGTCAATTAGACCTTGCTGCCCAATTCATTGTATAACCCGATCGCTGTGTCTATCGAGACGAAGATTGCTTCATCGCAGGCCGACTCCCTGTGTAGCTCGGTCTTTGGACAGCAGCGTGGCATAAGCGGATGTCCTACATTCGTAGTCAGCTGAACTGGTCCGCCTATTCCGAAGCGATACAACGTCTGGTTTGCTTGCCGCTGATCCAAGTCGTCGGCCACGTCTGGCACATGTATTATGCGTGCGATTTGGGTAATTCTATCACGATATACGGTCCTGTGAGCCTTGGGTTAACAGGGGATCTGATGGCCATGTATGCATTGTTCACGTTTCTTAGGCCTGTGAAGTTGTGGATCGAGACATAGGTTTCTATTGCCATACCTTCATGGTTTGGTGTTTAATAGTATTGTCTATTATGTAAGGGTTGGTACGCATCTTATAACGCATGCCCTTACCAGCAAATTCTCACATGCTTAGTCTATAAGATAACTCAGATATACACAGCACCGAGTAATATACCGAATGAAACGCCCTAAAACTTTTAGGTCTTGTCAAGCTTCTTCACCTGGCGCAGGTGATAATCTTCAGGGGTTGAGGAACATGGTGTATTGTAGGTGGTGAATGTGAGTCTGGGTCTAATGGTACTCTGTAGCTTAGGGGACAATTATTTACGTAAATCTGGTAGCGCGAAGCTCAGGCTGGTTCCCACTCAACTAAACACTTCATTATCCTAACACACGGTTCTCCCTAATACTCTCTGCACTCTATGTAGCCACAACTAAGTCATAGGCACTCTTGCTGACATACCTATCTGAAAGGGTTGATTATAGAGCTGCATCATTATAGAAAGCAGTACCTTAAGTGCTTATTCGCTGTCAGATTTGTTGAGGGAGAAGGAGGCGTTATTGTTGGCTTCTTCTTTTTCTTCTTCTTCTTGTGTCGGCTTCCATTTCAACAACTTGCGCCTGGGCAAGTATTGTGTTACATAAGCCTCATGAAGACTAAAGCCACATCCCTTGCGATTTTAAGCCAGGTCCATATTTTACCGATCCACGTTTGCTCCTCTGCCGCCTTTGGTGTGTCATCCCGAGCGAGCTGTGTATTCCCCTTCGCTCCTGTAGGTCTCTGATGGCCAGTAGGTTTCCAATGGTTAGTAGCCGGCTGCAGTAACTCACTCTCATCATGGAGCCCATAACCTTTTCTTTTCACAACTACCTGAAGAATGCCATTCTGGTAATCAAGCTCGACGTCTTTTGGGTTATGCTCCAGAATCTTTGCGGCCTCTGTTTTATACCAAGGAATGTTGTTACCCATCTCATGAATGATTTGCAGCTCCACACTTGGAGCCTTCTTGTACCGACTTTTTATCATAGCCACGGCCATGTCTGCTCTCTCTTTCACATGTTGGTCGGGTTTGAGACACTGTAATGCCACATTTGGATGATCCTTATGCGCCACAATGCCATGGTGATAAACATGACCACCCTGGTATTTTTTCCAGTTGTCTCTGGGAGTTGCCGGGGGATTAAGGATCTCAAAAACGCTTGGATTGTTCCTAAGCATGTCGAGCATACTTTCCCAAGACTCCTCAAAGCTATCCTCGTTGATCTTGTCCCACTTGCTCGTCAGGATGGTTATGTATCTGTAGAACTCAGGCCCACAGAAACATTTAATCCATTGAATCGTCTGGAGCTCCTGTGCAGTCAACCTCTCTTGATTACCGGCAGTAACAAAAATGAGGCCAGCAACGGTAACAAATGGACCAAGGACATGTAGGCACGCCATGATGTCGGCAAAACAATCCATGTCGTCCATATCTGCGGCACCGAAGCCTGGAGTATCGATGAATAAGTAATGTTCACCATCGATAACGGCTGGGCAGACTTCGTAATTTCTAGTCCCTTAGTCATCAGGTTAGCCTCAGGGTTCTTATGAGTAGATATGAATACATACCTGAATTCCAAGTCTTCCCAATATGCAAATCCATACCAGTTATCTCACGGAGAAGGGTGGACTTCCCAGTTCCAGTCTGGCCGACAACAAATATAAGCTTGGTCCCCTTCAGACTGCTAGCCGTTAGTCCTATTCATGTCCTTAGTTAAAGAAACTTACTGTTTTTCTACAAACTCGACAACAGGCTTCGAAGCTATCCCCCCAGCGTCTAACACGAGTTTCTTCAAGCTCGAAAACAGTCTTTTCGTCGAGTCCTGTGGACGCTCTTCGTTAATAGGAGGGCCGTCCGGGTGTTCAGCGCCCTGCTCGCTGGTATCACTGTTGGCATTAATCTCTCTAAATCGAGTTGGATCTTGGCCCATAACAGCAGCTTCTAATTCCACGTACGACTCGTCTCTAGCGAGGGCAACACTCGCAGGCAGCGAGATACTGGCGTTTACAAGATCTTGCATGGTGATCTCCATACTTGATGTTATTTGATAAAGACCTATTGAAACGAAGTATGTAACACACACACACTACGCACTCTAAAGGACCGACCACAATGTCATATAGATCACTTTTAAAAATTTGAAGCTTAAAAAAATAGTAAATAAGTAATACAAATGTATATTTAGGTGTAGCAGACCTTCGAAAGAAGCTGCGTAAAAAACGTACTAGCTATTTTTAATTAGCTATAAGCTAATTATTTTAAATAAAAAAAAAAAAAAACTAAGTTTTAATAACTTAATTAATTTAACTTTTATGTAGTTAAGTTATTTATATTGTTTTAATTTTTTTTAGTTAAAATGTAGCTGTTTTTAATATATTTTCAACTTAAAACAAATTAAATAGAAATAAATGCAATATAAATTTTTTAGTAAATTAAAAATATAGTAATAGATATAGAAATTAACGTATAAATTAATTTAATTTTTTTAATTTTAAAGCTTAAACTAGTAGACTTGCTTTTTTGATTTGTTTAATTTAACAAGTAGTTTAGTTTTGTACTGCTGTTTTTATTTTTTAATTTTATAAAAAACTTTATTAGCTTTTTTAATAGCTTATATATTAACTTTGTATTAGCTTTAACTTTGCTATTTTACAAGTGTAATAAGTCGAAGTTGCTTTGTTAAATCGATTTACTTTTTCTGTAGCTATTAATATAAGTTTTTAATGTTTTTTAAAGTTAAATTTTTTGCTTTTTTAATATTAAAGTTGTTATTAAAATAATTTAAAGCTATAATACAATTATATTTAATACTAGCTTTATATTTAAATATATTGTATTTGAGTAGTAACAGTTTGTAATAGCTAAATCAAAAAAAAAAAAAAAGTTAGCTAATAAATATAGCTAATCGATTAAAAAGTAAAAAAAGCAGTAAAAGTAGTTAAAAGTAAAAGTTATATAAAGTTTTTATTAATTTAGCATATATAAATTTATTAAAAAATATAATATTTAAATCGTAATAAAACAAACTAAGTATTAAGTTTAAGCTACTGTTTAAAAATAAAAAGTCAAATATAAATATAAAAAGAACTAATTAGTTTTTATTAAAATCGGAGTTTTTTAATCTAATAAGCTTAAGCTTTTTTTTAATTTTGCTTTTTTTAGCAGCTTTTTTAGCAGCTTTCGTTTTTTTTGCAGCTTTTGCTTTTTTTGCAGTTGCTTCTGCTTTTTTTTTAGTTTATAAAACAGCAAGCTGTACTTTTTAGTTCTTTTTTTATAAAAAAAAAAACAAATACTTTAGTTTATTTATAATATATATACTAGTAACTTTTTTTAACTTGTTATAAAGTTATTGAATTATAAAGTGTTTAGCTAATATCTGATCTTTTATATTTAAAATTGCTAATTTTTTAAAGTTTGTTATTAGTGCAGCAATATAAAAAATGCTTATAAAACTATACTTTTAACTGCTTTGTTAATAAAAAAAAAGTAAATAAACAAAATAAATAAAAAAAAAAATATTTAGTAAACATATAAAATAAACTATTTGTAGCTAATTTATATTAGCTTTTATAGCAATTCTGCTATATTGTATCAAGTTAAAAATATATATAAGCTTTGTTTGTAAGTTAACAAAAGCGGTATATTAATAATTATACTTTTTAATACTAAATATTATAATTTTAAAAGCGATTTATTGAATTTATATGTTTTATTTTTTAATATAAAGCTTTTTAGTGTTGTTTAGTTTAACTGTACAATATAAACTATAGCAATTTTTAATTTCAATTTTAAATAATATACCAAAGTTATAGCAAGCTTTATTAATAAATAGTTTTATATAAGTTTAAATTTTTATTTTAGCTATTTAGCTGTGCTTTTTTATTTTTTATATAGTAGTAAATAAATAATGCTTTTATTAATTAACTTATTGTTTATTATAGCTGTATAAAAGTATAAAGCTTTTAAAAAAAAACAACGCTTTAATAAAAAAAAAGTATAAAATATTTACAAAAATATATTTTCGAAAAAATTATAGCTGCTAAAATAGTTTAAATAGTTATATTTTGTTCAAATAAAACAAGTTAATAAAATATAAAAAACTATTAATTTTATTTTTGTTTAACTGTTTTTTATTGTAGTATTTATTAGTTTGTAAGTTTTTTATTATTACAAATATAGTTAATAAACTAATTAATTTTATAAAAATTTTTTCGATTTGTTTAGCTAGTTTTTAAAAAAGTTTAAAATAAGCTTTATTTTTTAAAATAACTTATTTTTTATTAACTTTAAATCGTATTGCTTGCAAAATATATATTATAAAATTATTAACTTTTTCAATATTTATATTTTTTTTTTTTTTTATAATGTTAACTACTTTAAAATAGTTTTAAAAAAGTAAAGTTAAATTTGTTAAACAAATAAAGCTGTAATACTAGTTATTACTTTGTTTTAATAAAAAAAAATAAACTATGTAGTTTAAAAATAAAAAGTTAAAAAAGTAAGCAATAATATCTTTTTATTAAACAGTTTAAAAGTAATAGAATATTTTTTTATGTTTTGTAATAAAAAAAGTAAATATAAAAAAATTAATAAAAAAAATAAGTTTTTATAAAATATTATAAATTATAAAGTACTAGTAAAAGCTACTACAGCTAAAATTGTAAATATTTTTAAAAACAACTTGTTAAACTTTTTTTTTTATATTTGTTTTAATAACTTTATATAAATATATATAACTTAAAAGCTTTAAAAAAATATTACTAAAAGTAAAATTATATATAAACTTTTTTATATTGTAAAAAATAAAATATATTGCTGCTGTTAACTTTAACAAAATAAGCTACAACTGTGTTTAGTATTTAAAAATTATATTGATTAAAAATTTTAGTTTTTTAGCTTGTTATATTGCAGTTTATTTATAATTATTTAAAAAATCGTAGTTTGTTATATGTTTAAAGTTTAAAAGTAAAAATATAAAAAAGCTATAATATTTAATATAATAATCGAAAGTTTTAATATAAGTGCTAAATATTTATTAATTTTTTTTAGTTCTTTTTTTAGTTAAGCTTTTATTATAATAAAAAGTTAAAAAAGCTATCAAGTTATTTTTGCAAACTATATATTAGATTATACTTCTATTGCTTTTAAAGCTTAAGTGTACTTTTCGCTTTAGCAACGCTGCTATAATATAAATATAAAAATAAAATAAAAAATAAAATTAAAAAATATATTGATTTAATAATTATTTATATATAATTTTAATATTTTTATTGTAGATGTAGTAATAAGTAAATAAAAGTGTTAAAGTTATAAATAAATAAAAGTATAAAAATATAAATAAAAAAAGTAAATTAAAAAAAGATTTTTTAAAAAATAAAAACTAGTATAGTAAGCTTAAATAAAAAAAAGAAATAAAAATTAATAATATATCTAAGTTTAGTATTTTTATTTAATAACTTTTTTTTATAACTTTTTTAATATAAAATAAGTAATAAAAAAAATGTTACTTTTTTAAGTTATTAAAAAACTTTATATAATTAACTAAACTTTTTAAACATTTTTAAAAAGTTGTTTATATTATATAAAGCTTTATAGCTTAATAAATAAGCAAGCAGTTTTTTTTAAATCTTTTAAACAGTTTGTAATTTTTAAATAATAACTTTACAATAGTTACTAGTACTTTAGTTTGTAAGCTTTTTAACTTATATATAAACTACTATTTAATTAACTGTTTGATTTAATTTTTTAAAATTAAGTTAAACTTTTAAAAATAGCTGTACTTATTTATTTATTAATATATAAAGTTTGCTATTTTTATTAATCGCTTTTTTTCTTTTGTTAAAATTTTAGCTATTTTTAGCAAATTTTAACTATAATATAACACTTTTTTAGTTTATATTTTTTTTTTTATATAATTTTTTTTTTTAAATCAATAGATTTTTTAAATTTTTAGTAATTTTTTTTTAACATATTTTTTTTTAACAATTTTTATAATTTATTTATACTTTTATTATAAGATTAAAAATATATATAATATTATTATATTTGTTAAAAGTTATTGTTTTTAAATTTAAAGTTAGTATTTTGTTTTATTGCTAAATTAAAAAATTTTTAGTTTTTATTACTTTAGCTATTAGTTTAAATTATAAAAGTTCAACAGTTTAAATGTAATTAATAAAACATAATTTATTAGTAAAAAGATCTAAGAAATAAAGTTTTTTAATATTTAATAAACTATAAGTATTTAAAGAACTTGTTAATTTTTAGCTTTTTTAACTAACTATGCTATGTTGTAGATTTTAATGTATCTTTAGTTCAAAATTTTATATAGTGCTACTAAAAGTTAATATGTTTATTAAAAAATATATTTTAATATTTTTAAAAACTTTAGCGTTTTTTAGTCTATTTTTGCTATTATTAACAAAGTTTTTAATTAAAACATTATTTCTTGTACTTTTTATGTTAAAATAAGTTAAACTAGTTTTTAAAGTAAGTATATTTTTAGTTTTATATATAACTGTTATAGAATTAAAAGCTTTTATATTTAATAATTTGGTATTTTTAACGCAGTACTTTGTAAGTTTTGTAAATGCTGCTTTATTTGTTTTAAAATGTATAATAAAATTAACATATAACTATTTTTTAAATATATTTTGATCTTTAGCTTTGTTAGCAGTACTTGCAAAAATTGCAAGTTTATAGTTTAAAAAGCTTACTATACTTAATACTATAACGATTTAGCAATTAATTAGTTTAAAATAAATAAATAAACTGCTAAGTTTAAATTGTATATTTGTTTTAATAATAGTGTTATTAAGTTTACTATTTCTTTTTTTATAGCTTATAAGTTAATTTAAATATAAGTTAAAAGTTTAATTAATAAAAAGAAATAGTTAAGTTAATAAAAAGCTATTTTTGTTGGAATAACAGTATTAGTTGCAGTTAGCATATATCTAGATTCTTTTTGTATAACTTGCCACCTGCTTACTAAGTAGTTAGCTATGCTCTGTTATATATAACGCTAGCAAATTATTAGCGAGCTTATACAACTTTTGTATATACGTTGTATATACAAAGATTCTTTTTTAAATAAAAAAACAACAATAACATTGTATAATTACAGTATTATATTCTGTTTTAGCCCCGCTATACACAATTAATTATATAAAACTAAATCAACATTAATTAATAGTTATATTAGCTCTTTTTACTTAATAGCAATATACTACAAATTAGTAAAATTTAAAAATAAAAGCTAACTAAAATAACTTTTAAATTTTAATTGTATAAATATATTTTTTCTAACTTAGCAAAAAATATTTACTTTTATATTATACTCTAAGTTTATTTTTATATATATATACTCTTTTTTATTTAGCAAAAAACACATATATTATTATATATAAAAAAAAATCAAGTTTTTTATTATATAAATATATTTTTTCTAATTTAACAAAAAATATTTTTGTATAAAAAAAGCAATAACAAACAATGTTACTACTTAAAAAATTTCTGCTATTTATATTCAATTATATAAACATATTTTTTTTTACTTAGTAAAAAATATATATACAAAAATAAACAAATAGTTTGTATTTTTTATTTAAACAACTTTGTTATATATACAAGCTATAACAACAACTTTTAAATACAATAGTGTTTTAATAGCTTTAATAAAAAGCTAAACAAAAAGTTACTTGTATATATAACTTTTTATATAATAAACTTGCTAAATATTTTAGTACTAGCATTATAACTGTATAAAAATATATTACTATAAAATATTAAAACAAACTTATTAACATTTTTACTGCTATAAAATAACACTTTTTTATTTATTTTATATACTAAATAATAAAATACAAGCATTTAAAATATATTAATTAAAATTTTTTAAAAACATATAAAAAAGATTTTAAAAGTTGAACATAATATTAATTCGACTAAACAAATCGTATATTATGTTACAACTTAGTTAACATTTTAAAAATAAAAAAAATTGTTTTTATAAAAATAAAAAATCGTATAAACAAAAACAAAACAATATAACTAGCTAAAATTTTATAAAATTATTATAGCTTATAACAATTTAAGTACTTAGAAAAACTATTAATTTTATAAGCACAGTTTAGAACTTTTATACAACTACTTTTTACAAAAATTGAAACGTTAATAACATATACTTTTAAAACAGCGACTCTTTTTTCTGCTATTTACTAAACACTTTTTACTAAGTAATTTTTAATTTAACTATAAATTATATAAACAGAAAAAATTTTACAAAATGTTTATTTTTAAGTTTTACAATTAATTATATAACTTATTATTAAAAAATAGTTATATAAATAATACAAGTTGCTAATATTTTAAATAAATTACTAATTTAACTTTTTATTTATTTACAAATATTTTGTTTGTTATACTTTTTTAGTTATTTTTATTTTATATTTAAACTATTGTACAACTTTAAATCTAGTACTTTTAAATACTTATTTAAACTTATTTTTTACAAAAATTATACAAAATAGGATTATTTTACTAAAAAAGTATGCAATATTTTAAAAAACCTAGAAAAAAAAACATAACTACTTTAGTAAACTATATAACTTTTTATACAATAAAGCTAAATTATTTATTAACGTTTGTAAACAACTAAATATTTTAAACAACTAATATTATATAATATTTTTATACATTTTAAAAAGTTATATAAAAAACTTTTTTATATATAATATTAAACTAAACAAAACTTAGTATAAAATATATTATATAATAAATATATATTTTAATATAAATATAAACTATAATTAATATTAAACTAATTGAACTATTATTATTTTTGTACAAATAAAGCAAAAAAATTTTAAAAAAGCTTTATATAAAGTATTAAAGCTAATAATTAATAAACTGTTAAAAACTTAACAAGCTTTAAGTATTAGTTACTAAAACGAAGTTTAGCTAAGTATAACTATTATATAAATATGTTATAAAATACCTGAACTAACAATAGCTTTAATATTTTAAAAGCTAACTTGTAAAGTATTTTTTGCCAACTTTTGTACATATTTTTGAGTTTTAAACAACAATTAAACAGCTGTTTTATAAAGTATTTATTTAATAAACAAAAAGTATAATTTCAATTGTATAAAAAACTAAAAATTTAATAAGTGTTAAAAAAGTTTACAAATTAAATATAACTAAATTAATTATATAAAAAAAAAGTGTTTTATATATAATAAAAAAAGTTGTTAGTTTATTAACTATATTTTATAAAAATGCTTTTGTACTAAAAACTAATATTTTAATTTATATAAAATAATTTATAACAAATTATTTATTTTGAACAAGTTTTTTTAATATTTAACTATAACTAAAAGTTATTTAAACTTAAACGAAAAAAAATCTAACACTAATATTAAATTTATTAAAAAAACAATATAGTTTTTAATAAACAATATTTACTTTTATTATATAACTAGCAAAAATATTTAGTTATATAACAAAACTACATTAATTAATTAGTTTATTTTTAGCTTTTAATATTATATAAAGTATTAAAAAAAACTATAAAATATAAAAGTTTTTAATTATTTTATAGTAAAAAAAATATAACTAAAAGCTTATTTAAAACTGAACTTTTGTATAAAAATAAATTAAAGTTTTAAAAGTATATATATTAAATTTAGTGCAAGTAATATTATTATATTAATAAACACTATATAAATAAAAAATGCACTAAGTATTATTATATATTATATTTTAAACATTTTGACTTTATTTTTATTTTTGCTAAAAAATGCTAATAAAATAAGTATATATTTTGATAATATTAAAAATATTATTGTACAAAAAAATAAAAATACAATTCTTATTATTTATAAATAGAAACATTTATTTTTTAATACTAGTTTATATAAAGTTAGTATATATTTTATTAAAACTGAACTATATTAATTATATTATTGCTTTAGATATTTTTGTACAAAAAAACTATATAAAATGTTGATTTAAATTAGCTACAACATTAATCAATTTATTTTAAAAAAGATTTAAAAGTTCTATTATTATTGTTAATTGTATAATTAAGCTTTAAAACAGTTTAAGTTTATAATTAAAAATAATTGCAACTTTAATTATAAAGTAGTAATTAATGTTATATAAATAAGCAGTAAATAAATACTATATATAATTGATATAGCAACGTTGTTTTAAACTGTAATATTTTTTTATATAATAAGTACAAAAAATATATAAAAAGCATTTTGTAAATATTAAATTAATATATATTAAAGTTTTTTAAATTATATTATATACAATCTAAATATAAATTTTTTGTTTAAAAAGTTTTAAAACTAAGTTAAAATAATAAGTGTTATATATTAAAAAATGTTTATAAAAGCTTATTAAGCTGTTAATAAAATCAAACAAATATATAAATTTTTTTATTATATATATAATATTTTAAAAAATAAAATAAGTTATTATATAAAAAATAAAAAGATTTTATAAATAGTAGTAAAAGTTTTAAATAATACTATAAAACTTAATAGTTTTATATTAATACTATTTATTTTTAATGTTTATTTATAAATTAACTAAGATTTTTTTTTATTTTTAAATATTATATAAAAAGCAAAAACTATTAAAAAAACTATAAAAATGTTTTAAAAAAAATAAGCTAAAGTTAAAGTTAACTGTATAATTAATTAACAAAACAGTTTTATTTTATATAAAATATTTATATTATTACTAAAAAGTGAAATATTTATATAGCAAAAAAAATAAAACTAAAATAAATTGTATAAAATATAAACTGTTAAAAGATCTAATGTTACTGTTAATATAATTAACAGATTTATAAAATTTTAACATATATAAGTTAAGCTTTACTACTATATAATAAAAAATATAAAATAAAACAACAAAAACAATATATTACTTACTTTAATAAAAGTTATACAAAAAAAAAAAAGCTGACTTAAAAAATCGGTATAGTTTTTAACTTTTTTTATATAACTAAATCATATATTTTTTAGTTAAAAAAAGAAAATAAACTACAAGTTAGTTATTAAACTATAAACAAATGGCGTTATTAATATATTTAGATTTTCTTTTAAAAAGTTTAATGTAATAAAAATTAACAAACTGTTTATATAAAAAATATTTAAGTTTATAAAATATAACTTTAACAAACACTGCAATATTTAAATTTTTAAATTAAAGCTTATATAAAAAGTTAAAAATAAAACTACTTAGTTATACAAAAAGTTCCAACTAATTGTACAAAAATATAACAATTTAAAAAAAAATATTATATTTATACAATTATTAACAATTTAGCAAATAAATCAACGATTGATTTTAGTTCTTAAATTTACTTTAATTTAAAACTATAACACAGCATACAAATTACAAAACATTATACAAGTATATATATAATTAACTAATAAACTCATATAAAAAATTTATATATATTTGCTTATTAAACTTAAAAATAAATATTTTAAAAAAATTATACTATAAATTATATAACTATTATATAAACTAACTAAGTTAAACTTATACTAGTTTAAAACATACTATAAACATTACTGTTAAAAATTTAAAATAACAGTTTTTTCGTATAACTTTTGTTTATTAATTACTAATAGCAGCTTTAAAAAATTTAATATTATTAAACTATAAATAAATAATATTTTTAGTTTTATAACTCTAAAGTTTTTAGCTAAAAAAAAAGCTAAACTTTATACAGCAAAATTTAAAGCAAAATTTAAACAAATTTTAAACAAAAACAATTTGATTAAATTTAACAGTGCTTAAGTTGTACTTGTAAACAAATATATTACACTAACTTAAAAAAGTTAAACTATACAATTAATTAAAATTAACTTTTGTATAAAAAATTTTATACAGCAATATATTTTTTAACGCGTTTAAAATATATATATAAACAGTATTTGCTAGCTAAAAGCTTTGTATAACTTATTTATTACTGCTTAAGTTGTCGATTTTTAAAAAGCTGATATAACTGCTTTAAACAAATAAATCAAATAGCAAATCAATAATTGTAACTATAAACTAACGTTTATACCTTTTAATTTACATTATACAAAGCTTTTTATTTTTATAAATAATTCATTTATAAATAATATAAATATAATATTACAAATTAGATTTTTAATTATACTAGCTATAAAAACTTATATAAAAAATAATATTAACTTTAAATTTGAAATTTTTAACAATATTATTTATTAAAATTCAAACAAATATAAACAAATAATTAAAAATATACTAGTTAATAAGCTATATAAAATAGTTAACAAATTTGATAGTACAATTGCTTTTTGTATAACTTTTTAAAAAATCTTAAAAACGTTAAATATATTACAAGTTTTAGCGATCTTATATTCTAATTCGAAGTTATTATACAACTATTTAATTAAACTTAGTATAACACAAAAAAAACAACTTATAATTAATATTATATTGCTATAAAAGTTATATAAAAAAAAAAAAATCTTTAAAATATACTAAATTAACAAAAAAAATAATTTAGCCAACATATTAATAAAAAAAGTACTAAACTAAACACTTAAAACATTAGTTTTAATCAACAAGTTATATATATAAATAAAAGTATATATAAAAAAAAATTAAAAAATGTATATATACAAAAAAAACTGCAATTAAAAAAAAAGTTTACAACTGTTAAAATAATAATATTAGTTATAGTTAATATATATTTAAATTTTCTTTGTACAACTTACTACTTACTTACTAAATAGTTAGCTGTGCTTTATTATATACAATATTAACAAACTACTAGCAAGCTTACACAACTTTTATATATATGTTACACATACAAAAATTCTTTCTTAAATAAAAAAACAACAATAATATCATATAATTACAATATTATATTCTGCTTCAGCCCCACTATACACAATTAATTATATAAAACCAAATTAACAATTTTATTTATATATATTAAAAATTCTTAGCTTTTTATATTTGTAATATTTTAAATATTTTTGTAAATATAATATGTATTAACTTTTAAATTAAAAATTTTGTTTTTTATTGCTAACGTTGAACTATTAAATTAATAAAAAGTAAAACTAGTGTATAAAATATAAAAAAAAAAATTGCAAAATAATTAAATGCTAGCTTTATGTACTACTAAAAGATTTATTAATTTTATTACAATAGTATTTTATATAAAATTTTTATTGTTTAAATCTTGTTTTTTTTTTTAAGTGTTTAAAAGTTTTCAATTGTTTTATAGTTTAATATTTACAGTTTTAAGCTTTTTAGCTTTTAATTGGGCTGTTATACACTTAGCGATTAGTTTTTTTTTTTTATTATTTATATTTAAAACTTTACTAAAGTTATTTGTTTATTTAAAGTTATTAGCAACTTTTTTTGTAGTTTATATATTTTTGTATATATTTATAAGCTTTTAATAGCTTTTGTTATTTTTAATGAATTTTTTAAGCTTATTTATATAAAAAGTACTTTTAAATTTAGTATTATTTAAATTTTTAAGTTTATATTTATTTTTTTTAAAAACTTTGTTAATTTAATAAAGTTTATACTATTTATAAAATAGTTTTTTGCTATTATTTATATTAATTTTAAACTTTTTATTATATAAAAGTATTAATATATTAATTTATAAATAATTTTTAATTTTGTAAATATTATATTAATTTTTAGCTTGTGTTTAATTTTGCTTTTTTTAAGTAATAATTTAGCAAACTTTGTCGATATTTTTTTGTTAGCGCTTTAATTAGCGAATTTATATCGTGATTATATTTTTAGCACTTTTAACCTCGTTTTAGTTCAAAACTTTTTATAAAAAAATAACATTTTTAATAAATATAATAAACAGTTTTTTATAAATTAATTTATATATATTATATTTATAATATTTAATAAAAATATAATTAAATTAAATAACTATATTTAAGTAGTTTAGCTAACTTTTTTTAATATTTTATATCAACTTTATTAAGTTTGTTTTTAAAAAAATATATTTTTTTTTAATAAGTTTTTATAATTGCAAATAGTATATTAAACTAAAAATTAACTTATATTTTATTTTTGCAGCAGTTTTTTTAATTTTTTTTTTAAACTTTAAATTATTGTTATATTTTAATCTAATTAAAACACTATACTGTTTAAAAATTTTACAATTTAAAAATTTATAAACACTTTTAATAGTTTAATTTTTTAAAGCTTTAGTTTTTATATATTTTAAAAACTTATAACAAGTTTTAATAATATATTTTTTTTTATTTAATAAAAATATAGTTTAAATATTTATAACTTAAAAAACTAAAAAGTTTATAAATATATTCTAATAATATTTTTTTTTAAGCTTACTTTTTTAAAATTTTTAGTATATAATATATAACTTGATTATTTTATAAATATTATTATAAAGTTTTTTTTAGTAGTACTATTAAACAATTTGTTAAATAGTTTTTTTTTTTTTTTAGTACGCAAAGCTATTATAATAAGCTTGAATTGTTTATTTTTAAAGCTTTTTAATATTTAATATTTAACAAAATAGGTATTTTAAAATTGTTTTCTTTTATAGTTTGCTGTTTTAAAAAAAATACTTTATAGCTTGTTTTTTAAAACTAGCTTTATATTAAATACTAATTATTTTTAAAAAATATTATAAGTTAGTTAAAAAGTTAGTTATAACAAAACTTTACTAACTTTATTTTTTTATAAGCTTAAGTGTTGCTTTATGTAGTTTTATGTTTTTTAGTAAGTAATATTTGCACTGTTTTGTGTTTTTTATATTAACTAGAGCTATATTTATAAACCGGGTTTCTTTTTTGTTTAATATTAAGGTTAAGCTGTAACTTTTTTAAAAGTTTTATTAATTTAACAATGTAAAATTGTTAATATAAATTTGCATAATATTAAGTTAAATATTAATAAAATTATCAATATTGCTTTCTTATTTGTTGTTTTTTTTATTTAAAAGTTTTAGTAGCTTTTTTAATAAGTTATTTGCTATAGTATGCTTTTTTTTAGCAACATAGTATATTTTAAAATTAAACATTTTAATATAAACAATTTACTGTATTAAAATTATATTAAATAAAATAAAAAAGCTGTTATTAAGTTAAATTATTAATATTTTAGTATTAATTTTTAAATAAAAATAAACTTTATAAAAATAATTATATAAACACTTAAATGTTTTTATTACAGTTAAACATTTTTTTTTAGTAGTGTTATAGTTTAGTTCTAAGCTTTTTTAGCAATTTAACTTGTACTGAACTAGCTTAATTACGCTATTAATTAGTTAAGCTAAAATAAATTTTTATTTTTTGCTAAAAATATTTGTTTTAACTTATATAAAACTGCTTTTATAATTAATTATAATAAAAATAGAAATATTAATTAAAACATTTTTAAAAGTTTATATAGTTTTGTATTAAAGTGTTTTTTATATAAAAGCGATGTTTTTTTGAGTTAAAATAGTTAAAAATAAAGCAATAATCGAATATTTTTTAATTTAAATATAGTAATATATTATAACATTTAAAAAAGACTTTATATATAAAAAACTAGTATATTCGAGCTATTTTATAATTTTAATTACTTTAGTTTTTATTAGTTTTTAGCTATAAATGTTATATATATAGTTTATAACTTTTGTTAAAAATTAATATTATTTACTTTTAATACTATTAATAGTTAAACTAGCTAATTTAAAATTAAATAGTATAACATTAATGTTTTCAATATATTTTATTATAAATCGCTTAATATTTAAAACAACTTTTTGATCCTTATAACAAGTAGTAAAACTTTTGATAACAACATCGTCGAAAAAAGGTTTATATTTATAAAATAAAATATTATATAAAACCTTCGACAGGACTTTTAAAAAGTAAGCAATAGAGTTAGTATAACTTTGAAACAAAGTAATTATTTATAAAGTTTTTAAAAGCGTAAAAAAAGCAGTATATACACAATTATACTTGTTTAAAAATACTTAGTTATAGCTAGAAAATAAATCAACAATTAATAAAATTTTATATATAGCAAAGTTTTTAGCAAATTTATTATAACTTTTAAAAAAACTAGCATTTTTTATAAAAATACTGTTTAATTTAATAGCTAAATTAATTAACTAAAACTTTTTATTTGCTTTTTTAACAACAAATTAAGTGTTGCAATAAAACAAATAAAACTTTTTTAATACTTTATTTTTTAGTTATATTTTAAGCACTTTAATAACTTTTTTTTTTAATAAACTAAAAATTAAAATTTTTTTTATTTGCTAAGCTTTATAAAAAACTGTTTTAATTATATATAAAAATATAACTTTATTTTCAAGCTTGTTTATTTCTAAAAAGTTTTAAGCTAGCGTTATTTTTTGTTTAAATAAAATTTCTAGTAATGCTGCTTTTTTTAGTTTTATAAACTCTGTACTTTTTAAGTTTTTTATAAGCTTCTGTATTTTTTTTAATATTAATTTAGTACTTTTTGCTACTTTAGCAAATCTAAGTTAAATTTAAATAAACATTTCTAAAAGTAAAAGCTGAATAAATAAGTTATAACTTAAAAATTCTAGTTTTTTTAGCGCTAATATAAATACTGATTAGCTAACATAATTGCTGCTTTTTTATAAAACATCAAAATTAATATTTTAAAAATATATGCTACTAGCATGTAATTTTTAATTGTATATATATTTATTTAAGTTAACTAATTTATTTTTTTTTAATTAATTAATATTTTTTTTTTTAGTACTAACTTTTTTTAATTATAAAATTTTAATAGTATAAATCTGTTGAATAAAACATTATTTTAAAAATTTACTTTTTTTGCTTTATTTTTATACATTATATTAATACTAAAAGCATTGTTTTTTAAAACATCAGTATTATAGTTAACAAATTTATTTTGTATAGCTTATAGTTTTATTATTTTTGCTTTTTATAGAACTGTTTATGTTGCTGCTTTTATAATATTAATAAAATTTTTATCTAAAAAACTTGTTAAAACTTTTTTATTATTATTAAAACTAAAATTTTTAAAATATACAAAGTTATTAAAATTAATATTTTCTTTATATAAATTCTTGTTTAAAATTATATAAAAACTTTTTAAAATTAGTAATAAAAAATTAAATAATATATAATTTTTTAATAACAATTGTTGTTTATTTACTTAATAAAATAATATCTTATATTTACTTATATAAAAATTTAGTTGATTTTTGCAAAAACTAATAATAAATTAATTTATAGCTTATAAAAAGTTTTTTTTACTATTTATTTAACCTTTTAGTAAACAAATAACGTTTAATTTTTTAATATGTTAACAATATTAGCAATATTAATATAGGAGTTTTTTTTCAGCAAAAAAACAAAAACAGAAATATAAATACTATTAAATTATATATTATATATATAGTACTTTTTATTATAGTATAAAAACATTTATATATATATAATAAAGTTTATATTTAATAAAAATAAAAAAGTTGCATTTTTTAATTTGATAATATATAATATTAAATTAATACTTTTTTTTACTAAATAGATTTAAGTTTTAACAACTTTTTTATAAATAATATAAAATAACTTTTTAATAAACTTTTTTTAAACTAAGTTAATTTTTTATATTAGTAATTAATATTTAATAGTATATTTGTTTATTAGAATATTTAATTGTACTTTAATATTAATAATTGTAATAATAAGTTCGTTAATACTATTATAACTTATAACTATTGTAATTTTAAAGCAAAATTTAATAAAATTTTTAATTGTTTTTAAAAATATAAGCATTAAATAAATTATAATAACTAGTACTTTTTAAAAAAACTTTTAATTTATATATATTTGATTTAATTTTGCTATTGTAACTATAATATGCAACTAATCAAACTTATTAGTATTATTATTAAAATTTAACACTTTAGTTTTTTAAGCAACTTTAACTACAACTAATTTTTAGTTTTAACAACTTATTTATATAAATATAAAAAAGCTTTATTAATTTAGATTTAATAAAACTATCGCTATTATATTTATAAAAAGTTCTTTATTAAATTATAAATTAACAAAATATAAAACTTCGTTTAATAAAATATTGATTATTTCGATTTTTGAACTTTTTAAGTTTTAATATAATTGTTTAACTTTTTGTAACAAAATTTCAGCGAATTTAAAAATTTTTATAACTATATTTTTAATTATAAAGTCTACTTTTTTATTAAACATATTTTTGATTTTTTTAAACCAAATATATTTAGTTAATTTTTATATATTTTTAATAAAAAAAACAAATATTATATCAAATATTTTAAAGTTTTATTAATTAAATTTTATATTTATTTTAATAAAGTTTTAAACTTAGTTAATAATATTATTGCTTTAAGTTAATAAAATGTTTTAATTAATATTAATAGCGTTTTTATTATTACTTTTTTTTTTTTTAAATAGCTTTATATATTTAGTAGCAGCTATATTAGCTTATAAAATACTAATATTTAAAAAATTTTTGTTAAAAATATATTTAATATATTTTTTGATATTATTTTTATTTTTATATATAGTTTAAAAATATTTATTTAATAAATTTTTATTTATAAAATGTTTAATAGTTATAAAGTTTTTTTTAATTATATATATAACAGTATTTATTATATTAACTTTTTTTATATTTAATAAGCTAAATTATATATTTATAATATTAATTATTTAAAAGTTATATAAAATTGCAGCTATTAACAAAGTTCGATTAGTTGTTTTAGCTTGCTAGTTATAATATTTTTGTTTAAATTTTTTATTAATTTTAATAATTTTATTAAATATAAACTAATAATATATTTTTTAAACTAAATAAATGTTTTTATTAAAATAAAAAATATAAATTTATTTAAAAACTTTTTTGATAATATTTTTGCTATTTTTTTTAGCTTTTTGTATTATATTAAAAAAAAAAGTTAAAATTTTTTATAAAAATAAAAAAGCTTTGCTTTTTAAGTATTATTTTTAATCGTAGTAAAAAATATTTTTTTTGTTATATATTTATGTTTATTTGTAGTTTTTAAAATAATGCTTTAACTTGTTGCAAATATAGCAGTTAATATTGTTTAAACTTTAATTTGTTTTATATTTTTTTTGTTTTAATTGCTTTTTATTATTTTTTAGCTTAAAGCTAAACATAGTAAAAACATTTAAAATTAAATCAGCAAATAGAGTTTTTTATAACTAAAAATTTAACTGTTATAGTAAAAAACTTAATTGATATAAATAGTAAAAAAGCTATTTATATAATTATATAATAAAAACATTTGAAAAAAATACTTAGTTGTTTTAATTTTAAAAAACAATAAACTAAAAAAAAACTAGTTTATTTTTAATTTTAACTTTTTTTTTTTTTATTAGTTTTATTTTTTAAATTGTAATTTTTATTTTTTTTAATTGCTTTATAACAAAATTAACTTTATTATTTAATTATTTTTTAAATTTAATAGCGGGTTTTTTTTATTATAAAGTTATAAATTTGCTATTTATTATAACTTAATATTAAAATTAAACAGTTTAAAAAAGTAGCTAAGCTATAAAAAATATTAAAAAGTAATAATTATACTAAAAAAACTATTAATTATACAAGTTTTTATTATATATATATTATATAACTTTTATATTTTTTGATTTAATGTTATAATAGTTTAGTTTAAATATTATAACAGCTTATTTTGTTAGCTTAAATTATAACTAATTATAAGTTATAATATATAAAAAGTTATAGTTTATTTAAAAATTATTTATAATATATTTTAATATAAACTTTTTAATGTTTTTAAATAATTTATAAATAAAAGTTTTGTTGTTATAAATTTTTTCTGTTTTTTTTACTTTTTTTATAAAAATATAATATTTTTTAAAATATAACTTTATATTTTTAACAGTGTTTTTTTTAAGCTTTAATTTATACTTTTTTAATAAAGTTAATAAAAAGTATTACTATTTAAAATTGTTATAATTAAATGCTAGTTTAAACTTTTGTTTAATTTTTAGCTAAATATTAATATTTTTAATATATTTGCAAATAATTTTTATTTATTGCTTTAACTATATATAAATAAACAACTATTTAATTAAAAACTAAATAAAAATTTTTTAAACTATAAACAATATTTTAAGCTGTTTTAGCTAATTAGTAATAGCTTTTTTTTTAAACAATAAATAAAAAAACATTTTCGAGTTAAAAAAATTTAATAAAATTATATAAGTAGCATTTTTTACATTTTTAATAAATAAAGCTATAATAGTTGTAGCAATAGTACTACTATTAAATACTTTTGTATTAAAGCTTTAAATTGTAAAATTAAAATTAATATTACTATTAAAGCTAAATTAACGAAATGTTTTAACAAATTTATTTAAACTTAATAATATAAATATAATAAAAATATAAATTTATAAAATAACAAATAAAAAAATAATTGATTTAAATAAATATAACAATATTATTAAAGCAATAAACAATTATTTAAATATATATAAAACTATAAAATTAAAAAGTAGTAAAAGTGTTTAAATGTAATAACAGTTTTAAATAGTTTAATAATTACAATTTAACAAATTATTAAAAAATAATAAATTTTTTATGTTTTAATAAATTAATTTAGTTTTTTTATTGTTTTATTAAACAATATAACTAATATTAGTTTATTAATAATTAATTTATATTTTTGCTTATTAATATATTTTTTTAAGTTTAAAATATATTTATATTTTAAAGTTATTATTTTGTATTAATAGTTTGTTACTGCTACTTATTTATTTAGCCAATTATAATTTTTATTTTTAATTTATATATTTATAATTATAACATAGTTTTTATAGTTTAATATAACAAAGCTATATTTTAGTTTAATGCACTAAAATATAACAAACTTTTTTTAGTTTTAATTTAAAAACATTATTTTTTATACTAAACTTTATATTTAATAATAGCTTAATACTAGCTATAACTTTTATAGCAATAAAAATAACTTTAAAAATTTAAACTAAAACATTTAATTTTTAATATAACTAAAATAAAAATATTAAATATTTTTTAACTTTTATAAATATGTTTTTAAAACTACTGCTTTTATTAAAAATTTTATTAATTCAAGTTTTAAAAAGCCAAATATAATAAAAAAAATAGTATTAAATTTATCGTTTATAATATTTTGTTTTCGTTTTTTTTTTTTTATTAATTAAAGCTTTAGTTTTAAAATCCAATAGTTAATATAGTATAAAGTTTTACTAAAAATACTAATAAAACGAAGTATATAATATATATATACTATATATTTTAAAAAATTAACTACAATATTATATAAATTACTTTTAAAAATTTAAAGCTTAAAAAAATAGTAAATAAATAACGCAAATATATATTTGAATATAACGGACTCTCAAAAAGAGCTGCGTAAAAAGCGTGCCAGCTATTTTTAACTAGCTATAAGCTAACTATCTTAAATAAAAAAAAAAAAAAACTAAGTTTTAATGACCTAATCAACCTAACCCCCATGTGGTCAGGTTACCCACACCGTCTCACTATAAAGTCAGATAATGAGAAGGGGTGCAATATAACATAAAGATATGTTAGGGAAGCAGTATTCGGGATAGAGTAAGACGTAGTAGGCACACGTGGTGGGGTTGTTTTGAGTGAAAATAATCAATACTGTGATCAGACGAGAGGAATTGTAAGATATTTATACTTAGAACGACCCAGGATAAGATTTGTTGTAACCAGTGCATGATCGTCTAGACTCTTCTACTTTTTGATGGCACCCAATATTACCTTCTGGACCGCGGCATGATCGAGAGCTCCGCAGACAAAATCAAGCGTCTAAGTAAAACATCCAACTTGAGATGAGCTCAGACAGCACATACCCGCATAAGGGGACGCTGCAAGCCGCGAAGACAAACGGGAAAACCCTCGCACTTTCCGCAACTGAGTGGGGGAAATGCGTTTGCTTTCTCGTTCAATTTCTTCAAAGACGTCCTTGTAGCTCAGTGATCTCCCAGCCTCTTCTACAGCTAGTCTCGATACCGCAACAATGACAATAGATGTGACAAGGTCATTAGTTTGTGACATAAGTGTACGACGCGTCTGTTTTCGCTGCAAGATATTGTTATCTAGCTATTAGTTGAATGATGCAACTAGGACATATAATCTAGATGAATCTTTTTGTTAGACACTATTGAAATGCGCGTTCCTTCTAGCTTCCGCTTCTTATAGATCTAATTCTTTGTTTATATACCAAGCTGTAGTAATTTATATGGAGACACTTATTATAAAGCCATAGTACCGTTTTCGCCGTCTGCTTTGAAACAGGGGTTATTCACTATCAAGTGGTAAATTTGATTTGAATATATTTGGTGCAACGTGCAACGGAACCTGATTCGTTTGATTTTTGTTTGCGCGGTAAGCCGACGGTGGGCCAGGTATACAGCTCGGCCGCCCATTTTATTGTTATTTTTCAAGTATGTACAATTTCTTTTATGCTGACACACGTTACCCGCCACTAGGACATACGTTGGATTGGATCCCTTGAATCGTTACTTGGGGTTTGGGTAGGGACTACTTTCGAGAGCTGAACAAACTCCTCCTCATCGCTTTGTGTTGGCTTCCAGGTTCGACCGTTGGACTTTGGTCTGGTCGTGCTGTCGCTGCCGCTGCCGCTGCCGCCACTGCTACGCGGCCGGCGAAAGGTAGTGGACAGAAGATGAACTACAGATCTGGAGACTTTCGAGAAATACGATCTAGTAACCAGCACTGCTATGGTTGGCAGGCACGCAGCGACAATACCAGAAGAAATCTCGGCGAAAGACCATATACCAGACGGAATTTGGTTATCTAAGAACAGTCTCAGCGAGATGTGAGCCAATGAAGTCTGAGGTAGAACTTACAGGTTGGATCTCCAGGTGCGGCCTGTGCCAAAGTGACGATACGTATGATACCGAACACGGTGACCAGAGCACCCAACAAGAATATCCCACATATCTGGATACGTCGTGTAAGGGACATTTGGAGCTTGACGATATAGCGGATTGGTAAAACCAATATGCCGACATCAGTAATCAGGTTGATGACGCTAGCTACGTGAGAACAATTTCAGGTCATGGTGACGGAGCAGACTTACCTGAGCGCGGTAAAAGGAGGTAGCGTATCGATGCATACCCCGGGCTTTCCAGTCCATATTGAAGACAATGGGATGCATTGGAACGCCGTGACGAGGACAAGGGCTATGTTGTATGCGGCAATGAAGATACCGAAGGCCCACGATATGTAAACCAATTTTCTCACAGGGAAGACACGGCAATAGAAGCAGAGGATGGAGAGTTTGGTGAGCACAATACATAGTGCATACCACGTGATGCCGACGACGGTGCCTTTGATGATGCCCTCCACGTTGGTAACGAATATGATATGTCTGCCATTCCCATACGATATCAAAATACGGCCGGTAATCACGTAGGCCGCCAGCGGGACTAGTGCAGCAACAATCAACCAGTCGTCCATACCAAAGGCGGCTTTTGCCACTCTGCGAGCGTAGACGCGTAGCCCCACGAGAGTGAAAGCGAAGACCAAACCGACGACGTGGACTGCGGTGAGGCCGGGCACGTAGCTATCGCTGGCATGTTGTTTGAAATATTGGATCTGCTCTGGCGATAGCGCCATTGTGGACTGATGATGGAAACTATAGCTCGTTGCGGGGGAGTTGACGTGGTGTTGGGGAGGGGTTAATCGGCTGGGTAGGTATTTGGTAGGCGGCGGCTCTGGTTTCGTATGTATGAGGTTGAGGTTGAACAATATCTAAAAGCTGAAATATAACGATTTTCACATAACTAAATAAACGGGCTCCTAACGAAGTCACGATGATTTGACAGTGAAGTTATTTCTGCCTGGCCACTTTGAACCGGGCGGTGTCATTTCTTCGTGGATTCTATCACGGCCACAAGTTCCTGGGTGGGTGGTCAGCGGCGCTATCGTTGGGCATGACAATTAAGGGATCATGATTCGTTGGATTTAAACACCCTTGGGCTTCGTGAATTTGAGAATGATACTACCATAACAAAGGATGGATGGATGGGCATCGAAGAGACGGTTGTCACTAGAATAGAATAAGAAAACGACAGGGATTGCAGAGATCGGCCATGAAAATTTACTGGTTAATTCTCGGGATCGCCATAGGGAGATGATGATGATGATGTGCCGGTACTTGAGGCTTCGCTCCTTTATTGTAACTGTATCTCGCCCCCATTGAAAATTCGGCATCTGTCTCAAGCCCGCCATCGCCAGTCTCACCTTCGGCCCTTGCTTGGACATATTGTGGCCGCTTGATGGACATAGGTACGACCTAAGTAGGTAATTAGGTAGTTTGTGGCATGCATGCTACGCTACACCGGAATCCAATCACTGGCGTCCGACCTGGAAGCCTCCAAGACTCGGTAGCTATTATAAGTACCCGTATATGCAACAAGCTTCGAGATCCTCCACACTGCCAGCCAAGATCTCACCTGGCATTGGCATGAGCAAGAGAATAAATTCCAAACATGCTGCCCGCTCGAATGTGCAATCTAGAAAATCTCGAGAGGGGAAGGTAGTAGTAAGTCACCCCCGAATAACGCAGTGCAGTATGCTAATGGCACATTCAGGAATGCATTGCATCTGTAACGTGATCCTGCGAATGCCTAGGGTCACCGTCGGCTTTCTTATTTGGGGCCATGCATTTATGTAACGGCTTCGCTTACCCTCTTTCAATTGATCCAATGATTTCTAGAACTGGAAACGATTCTTGCATGTGCGGTAATATGTAACACTCCATCATGCCTATTATCGCATTCCCCCAGCCTTCGCCTACCCTCCCTCACTAGTGACCTCTCTGCAGATACGCAGTATGCTGTCAATCTCCTCGGGAGGAGTCCTACCCAAGCCGCATTCCGTCGCCACGCCGAAGGGGATAGGCACGCAGGCTTTTGCAACATCGATACGTTCTTTAGTTCCAGCCTCGTCTCCGGCATGCACCAGTCCTAGATACAGGCGAGTGGGTTCTGAACCGGAGTCATTGGCGAGTCTCAGAGCTGCTAACGCTTGATAATACGCGGGATCAACTCTCGCCTTGGGTACGGGGATATGGATCCATGAAGCCCGCCTGCCGACTGTTTCGCATGCAAGTAATGCGTTGGCAAACTCGACCAAAAGCGTTGTATCCCGTGGCTCGACGAAATGCTTATGGTTGTAGTCACCGTAGCAGAGGTGAAATCCTAGTTTCACGTCCTGGGGGATTCGGTCACAAAGCCGTACAAGACGGTCCCGGAGCCCCTGAACCACGTCATTTTCCGATTCCGAAAAGTAAGCTTTATGCCGTACGTCGTCGAATCGGCCCCGTTCAAACTCGATTGCAGTCATCTCGAAGCATAGGTCCCATTGAATGATAAGATCGTGGTGTGGAATTTCTGTAGTAATACGATCAAGGCTCTCTTCTAGACGTTGCTCGTATAGATGTTCGTATGCCTTAGCAATCTCCGGTATCAAATGCCCGGTCATAACGCTGTATGGGGTAGGGAGCCCAACCTGGAAGCGAACGTTTGAAGGGATGACACCTTCTTGGCGAAGTTGTTTGAAAGTCAAATAGGACGAAATTGCCGCTTCATCGTATCTTGTTGGTTTGATATCTTCGAGAGTTAACGTCGGGAACCGTCCCAGCTCGGCTAAGGCGTTATCTCGGTGCCATTTACCACTGACCGCGGGAGGGAAGCTATCCCGTTGCCACCCAATCCAGTTCCAGCGCGCGCCGGTCTCACCGTCAGGGATGGCCTGCAGCCGTCCAGGGAGAGCGGTAGCCAGGCGCGTAAAGACTTCCCGTGATGAGACACCTGGGACGCTGCCGATCATGAGTACTCCAGTAGTTTGCATCGTAGACGACAAGATGGTGTAGGTAATTTGAAATGTTCTATAAGGAAGGAAAATGAGATCGAAAATAGTCAAGCTTAAACGTTGATTATATATGATTACGCGCAGGGGTAAGCTGTGCTCCTTCGACTACCTAGTTCTTAATTACCCGATGTGAAGCCCCGCCATCGGATGTAGTGTATGTTGCTAACTAATACAGGGGGCACACAGCCGCAACTAATACCAGTCACTCACCCATCCACATAACCTCAAGTATAGCAAGAGCATCGCCTTCTGCCACCGATAGACGCCGGACGGTTTGAAACCGTGGATCCGCGTCGCGAAATATGCTTTGCCATTCAGCCACTGACCGCAGGCGTGAGTTGCTGGTTGCCATCATAATGGAGTCAATGTGACTATTATAGTTAAGTATTGTAAGTAAAGTTTTGGAATAGGTGTGAGTTTCAACATACCATACGGAACGCTGCAAAGTAAGGGGCAGGGCTCTATACGGAGGACTTAAGCTCTCGTTCACAAGAATCCGTGCCCCCGGGCGCAAGGCGGGTATCTGTGCCCGCAGGATCTTTACAACATAATGATCTGGCCAGTCGTGAAACACCCAGCGAAATAGATAGATATCCGCCGCGTGGATAGGCTGCGGCGAAAAGAAGTCGTAGTCCTGGTAACGAACACGAGCACAATTGGCCGCTCCAGGAAGTAGTTTGGCGTTCGCAACGACTTCTGGTAGATCCTCGACGATGAACTCCAGTAATGGATACGCCTTACTGAGCGCTCGACTAACGTACCCGTCTGCGCCACCGACATCTACAACGGTGCCTGTGCCGAGTGAACCCCAGTCGTAGCTCTCTACGAGGCTTGTTTCCGAATACTCGGGAATCCCCGCTGAAAAGAAACACATTGCTTTACTGAACTGACTGGCCTTGGAAGGCTTTGAGCCAAGAAAATCAAACATGCTTTTATCGGTGGCGTGGGCTAATGCATATCCCTGGTAGTTATGTCCTTTGAATGCTGTAATCATGATGATGGTTCTAGGGGGACACAACATACAGTGTGATTGGGCTCCGAGTCTTTGAAGCTATCAAGCGCGTCTGCTGTCTACTTGGATCTTGGGTTACCACTGGATCACCGCTGAGTTTTTCGACCCGAAATGGGGGTTTGCGGGGGTGACATACTCTAGCGAAAGCACGGTAGAAGTCATCCATCGACTGGGCGAGCCCAGCGCGGGCGAAGTCATCTGTCGCAAGCTTTTTCGACCCCGCCGAGTGTGCTATAAACCCTTCTTCTGGCTCTATAAACAGTCTATGAAAAGACATGGCGTACCGCATGATACGCTTGAGATTAGTAACATCGAGATCTGTAGCTTCGGCAAGGTCTGATAACGAAATAGATCCTTGTATTGGGACCTTGAGCGCAATATCCCGGCGCGAGATGACCTGGAGGCTCGTGGCATTGTACTGCCGTCCTGTTAGCTGTCTCCCCTCACGATCGAGGCTGCTTGCTGACTATGTGTACATGCCTTGGGGAGCATACAGACTACAGGCCCTTGAAGAAGATCTAGGAGCTCTTGAAGAGTATCAACTGCGGTGCTACGGGCGTGTTCTGCCTGTGGCGATAAGTTCAAGGTCAAGGGCCCTTCTGCGTCGAACGATGGATGTGGAAGGTTATTTTGGTCAAGGTCGCCTGCGATTGTGTTACAGGCAGTACTGATTATAGCAGCCAAGTGATCGATACGCTGAGCCATGACTGTATTGAACGGTTTGGAACGTGGACCTTGGTGTACCGGTAATAGCTCGTAACAATGGAGCAGGTAATTAGAGAAGAATCGTTCCGAACGGAACGCATAAATAACATACACATCTAGTCTCAAGCGGGCTCGTGTCTTTAGCTAAGCCTTGTTAGCCACCGTGACAGGCATTGGAGCATCGAAAATGAAGCCTGATCCGTTCATGACACGCCAACGCGCAGTCCACTCCTGAATCTCAGTGAAGTCGCGGCACTGCCGCTCGAATATGACATCCATGTCATGTCCTTGGCGCAGAGGCTCAATGCCAATGTCTCCAGCGCAGACCAGGGTCTGTTGCAGATAGTCGAAACAGTGGGCAATGTGTTCAGGCTCGCGTACACCCGCATGATTGAACTCGTGCCCAGTGGAGGTGGCATACGCAGCGTAGTATGCGCGGCGAATAGTGTACTAGTCCCCGTCGTTAGAACCCGTCTCATCATAGTGCATAGCCTTGTGCGGCAAACGCCAGGGTATTATTTACCAGGCAATGGAGCTGGTGAAAGACGGCAATGACAGACACGACGGGTGCCAGGTCGGGGTGCTTGACGTAGCCAAGTCCGCCTATCGAGCTCAGTAAGGCATCCAGTGCGTGTGCAAGTGGCGGGACGTAGCGTAGGATCGAGTCTTGACTCACTGGGGATCAGTTTGTCCCATGCAGGCTCGTGGCGACCATCAGCAGGTGGTGCAGCTTGCATCTCGGGGCGGGCCATCACCCGCTGGCGCGATACACCTGTGACAGGCACTACGCCGCAACGCCGCATCAGAATGTGACCCCGTAGTTTTCTGGATGGAGCAGCATGCTAGGTACTTACGAGAGGGTATGACGTTATCGAGTGTCGCCGTCGATGGTGCATTCGCGGACCCAAACATCCAGCCCGTGGTGAAGACAAAAACACAAAGTATTAATGAAATCACTGTGAAAAGCCCCGTACTTCTCGTCCATGGTGTATTTTCGACCGCTTCATTCTGAATCTCGAGTTTCGAGTACCCCGAGCTGCCACGCCATTGTCGGGACATGATATAGATGGATGAGATGTTTCAAACGAAGTAATAGATATGAGGTAAAAACAGCGAGCGCAATAGTTCAACAAGTCAGCGAGTAAAAAGGCTCATGAATAAAAGATCATTATCAGTCTTTGACTAGATGCAGGTTCATGGTAGCTTAACCCAGGTCTATCGAGGTTTGAAAGCAGTATACATCTGGGGTATAATTTGAATTCTCACATGGTATTTAATCATGAAAACGTAGTGTGAATAGGCATCTGGCTGCCTAGATGCCAGATTAGCTAGAGATCAGCAGCTTCCCTCACCGTCAGCGTTACAGTGTCCGGAGATGCACAACAATGGTAGTCCACCTACATGTTCCATCTGAAAATGCTACATAGTAACGGACCTATAACTGCATTTTTCTAAGTTAAAACAGATAGGTACTGCTGTGCCTCCCAATCGACCTACCTTTGTGGGATCCGTGGCCTGTCACGCATTAGCTTATAACTTCTGAATGTACTCACATATACAAAAAAAATACAGCCTACGGTTAATAGCTTGCTTACAAGGCGTATGTGGCGTTGATTTGGTTGAGTAACGAGATATATTTAGCTTAATACGGTTGAATGGTTACTATGCAGCATTTTTAGATGGAACATATAGGCGGGCGAAAATGATGGGGGATCAAAGTCTGCTTTTGCTACAGGTTCAATGCCGCCGCCGTGTGCCCCAACTATCTCTAGCATACACGCCCGAAACTCTAATGCTTTAACAACCCATTAGAGAAAAGAGACTTCTACTCTCGGTATGTATCCCTCATGCGGTAAAGTCCACCTCCCCGGCCCCATTCACGGTACTGCGTTTATACAAGTCTCCCACAAGGTTGAAGTCAATCTTGTCGGAATTCACGCCATCTAAATCTTGTCAGCAGAGATTTATATATTCGAACTTGTGCAATTTACCCGTGCGGCTTGAGCTCAGCGGTGCGGCACTGGCCAGAAGGCCGAAAAGCAACGTCGACATGAGGTACATGTTAAGAGCGTAGAATCTCGCCGGGTTTGATTCTGAGATTGATGATAGAGACAGGCAGTGCCAAATGGTGATGTGTTTTGCGACCAAATACAAGGACCTTTTTGTTACTTGGACTTGGGAACGTGATTCATTGTATGAGAAGGGGTAAAGTGAAGAGTTGGGATCAACTAGTTTATATGCTTACACGTTGGGTCAAGGCTGGGGCCAGCCTCGCATACGGAAAGTCGGACGGATACACAAGTATTACACTATAACGTGGCAGTTGTTGTAAGCACGTAATTAATGTGGACCATAGAACTTGAGATGGTTTCGCTCAAATGTTCCGATGCCCGACCACACTTCACGAAGTATTGTTGCATGTAACCTCCTCTTTTCGAGCTCTTACGTCGTAGCCCGATGATTGTTTGCTTTATGTCAACCTCGTCGTTTAAAGAGTTGGAGATTTGGTACTCGCGGGCTACCCTTCTAGTCTCTGCTTTCTTGGCTACATAATTACCACATTGATAGGTAACATCGGACTGGGGCCCCTAAGTACCGGTAGTACCAGTGTTACTATAGTCCTAGGGAGAGGGCACGCAAATCAAAAACAGAGGGAGGTATCACTTTGTGCGTCTGCATGAAAATTGGGGACGAAGGAAGGAGGACTAAAGAGAGCTAATTACCTCTTACATGCAGAAATGTTCAAATTGGTTGAGGTAGGTGAGGCAGGCCTGGTGATGATAACAAGGCGGTATTAGAGGATTCGGCCAACACGCGTGTACACACACAAATGCAACCTTGCCTATTCGGATGTGGCGAGTAAGAAGTTAGGGCTCGAGAGCTTTGCGTGTTCTACAGATAGTAGTCCATCCCCAGCCAAGTTACCTTTCCAGGTGGTAATATTGCTTGCAATGGTGGACTGAAGACGGATACATGAGGCTGTTATGTAACAGCGTCAGATATGATGAGGTGAGACAAGTCTTATCGTCCTTATTCTTCGTAGCCGGCCAGACCTACTAGCTGTACTGTGTTTCTTTCAACAAGCCACTTCCCTTCTCTTCGAACAGTCCACAGTCCACCAGCCTTTGGGACTCTTCCCTTCATTACAATGGCCCGGTATCAGCCTCTATCTCAAAGTCCTGAATCGCTCAACACGGCGGGCAATCTGCGTGCAGAAACGCTCGCACACAACAAGCGACTACGAGGATGTTGGCTAGCATGCGGAGGAGCATTTGCCTTTGCTATCATCCTCTGGCTGAGCCAGAGACTAGGGACGACACAGGAATGGGTTCCACCTCAGCTGGGTACATACTATTCCATGCATCATAGCGTCTAGCTCATACTGATTCCATTGCAAAATAGCACGTACCAATAGACTTGATACGGTCTATAAGCGATTCTGGTGGAACACTGCGTATAGCCCTGCCAATCGATCTGATGCCGACCTACTCTGGAACGAAATCAACCCAGCGCATGGTATTGTCAGCGTGGATCGAGAATGGGCAGCGACTCAAGGCTGGCCGCTGAGCCTTCACCCCCCTGGTGACAAAACGAAAGCTGTATATTTACTCGAGGCATATCACTTACTGCACTGCATAGTATGTCAGAACAAAGACGAACAGAGGCTTCAACTGACTTAGTGACTTGGGCAGCGTATTATGCGACTGACATTCTGGGAAGCAATTGACGGAAAGCCTTTTACATATCACATAGGACCGCATCTGGACCATTGTTTCGATGCTTTGCGACAAAACATACAATGCAACGCCGACAATACGCCGTTGTACAGTTTTGGTGACCACACGGCTGGTAACGGTCAGCTCCATCGGTGCAATGATTGGGAACAACTGCGAACTTGGGCCGCCGCTAATACGGCATGTTATCGTGATAGCATCGAGGAAATACCACTTGCAGATCATTTCGGATTCTGCCGAGACAATGGTGACGATGGTGTAAAAGACATTGAGTTTGGAGCGATCATTGAATAAAAGGCTGGTGCCATAGAGCCGTACTCATCCTTTCATTTCTACCTGCATTCTGAGGGCTTATGTAATTAGATGACAGGATTTAGAGGCGTATAAATAAGGGGCCTTTACACCAGCTAGGAGCAGGAGAAGCAAGGAATGACATGCATAATCCTCTCTTTTGTTCCCTTTTCGAAAATTCTACGATGCTTTAGTAATCACAATTAATTAAATCCGCGTTATTTTACCCCTATTTACGACTCTTAAAACCCTTAGAAGAATGATATTCCGTCATTTTTAAGGTGTAGACCTGGGCATGCACTAGGTCTACATATGTACAGGTTTAGTGGGGTTACAAGGGCCCATCCCCCGAGGACCCGTTGTACCCGCGGTTGCTGTCAGTTGGGGCTACCATTTTGGGAAGGATAAGTGGCGTCTGATCAGAAAAAGGGCTCGGTCCAAAGTGTGTTGCATTGAGTTAGATTCTGCTAGGTCCTAGGCTACACATCTACCGGTTGAGGTTTGCATCGGATCGCGGGCTGAGTCGTGCGGTGACATAATAGCTGATACGGAGACGTGAGAATCACGCACTACATGTAACCACATAACATGGCGATAGGTATTACACAGCCTGGTTTGCTCGTATCGGAAGTCTTTTGCCATATCAAAGCTGCCTCGCAGAAGCCTTGCAAGCTTTTCCCCAATTCATACAGTACCACATAATCATAATTATGGGGTGACAGCCCAGCATAGGTCACAGCATTGAGGAGAATAAGGTATGGAAGAAGAAGATCATCATGTGCAGGGGTTCTCATATGACAAGGGTTCGAATCCATCTCAGTACGTCTCCATGCATACTGTACAGAAAGACAAAATGCTACATACACACCACAACGTTCAATCCTGGTAGCCGTAGCATAGCAGCCCGCTGTTCGTGGCCATCACCGAACTAACCTGGATGTTGGGGGCAAGCTCAGCCATTTCAATGAGATCTGTGAGCTGCGCCGCGATAGTCGAGTTATAGCGGGATGGGCCGTGATAGGCTAGGGCACGCTCTGGACGTGCACTTTGCCATTGCCACCAGAGCCGATCAATCTGCGCATGGTGAAGGAAGAAGATGGGGTCTAGGTGCCAAATCAGCAGAGTTCGAGAGAGACGATGGGAAGATGGCTTTGAACGTACCGTTAGGAGCAGTGAAGGACGAGAAATCCCCACGGACGAGAATCGGGATTGCAGAGTGTGGACCATCTTCCAGCATTGAGAGAAACCTGAAATAATCGGGTATATCCAGTGCGCCGGCTATGGCGCTGCTATTCAACCGATGTGCTCCAAAATGTTCGAGGTACTCCTCTGCGACTAGAAAACCTCGTGATAGACAGTGCGGCCTCGAGTCTTCATTGTAATATTGGACTTGCAGCCCTGCAAACGGTCCATTTTGAACGCAATAACCGTCACCAACAGGAGCAGGGTGGTCCGAGTCACCGTTACCCCCAAATCCCTCCACAGATCCCCAAATAGGCGCTTGGGTAAGATTGGCCCAGTCTTGTGTCCAGTCCCAGTACCTGGTAACTTGTCAGTTCAACCTAGGCCAGCGGAAATGTTACTTACGGAAGAGTTCCGGTATAATGGCAACGCTCTTTCAAGGTCTGCTCATATATATGTATGAAGTACCGATGCCATGGTAGGAACGGGGCTGCTTCGTGAGCTTTAGACTGTCAGTAGACTTCAAAAGGAGGGCACTGTCACAAGAACGTACAATAGTCCCCAATATTGCGATGAATGTATGCGAACGCGTCGTGCAAAGTTCCATTACAGATGTTTGAAGGGATTGTCGAGAGGCACTTAACCGCGCGAAGGTATTCCAGCCGCTGATGACTGTTCAGCGACCGCCATTCGTGCCGAGTAACCGGTAGCATACATTGGCTGGCTCCAGTGCTGGTCCACGATGTGTGGCCCTTTAAAGTCCAGATAGCGACCGAAAGGACAACGAACGTGATAGTAGCGATGAATGTCGATACGAAGTGCTTGCACAAGAACGAGAGTAGGACTCTTCTTTGAGGTTTCTCCAGAAGAGGCTCCGCACTGGATTCCGCATTGTCACATCCATACTCGACTGATGAAAACATAGGTAGTTTTCGAGTTAAAAGCCGTGAAGATGATGAAGATAATCTTTGTAACGATGTCTTGATTCAAGATATCAAAGTAATATCATCGCTACGTGGCTCTGTTATACGGGTGGAAACAAGCATGGAGAGCTGTTATGAAACCAAAATAGGAAGTGATAAAAAGAAATTAGCATATATAGAACCAGGAGGCACCAATGTATACATAGACGTTGTCAGTGTGGGATTTTACTTAAGTGCCTACCCACACAAATGTGCGACGCTGGTGTCAATTCACGTGCTTGGAGTATTTGGGGTAACAACTACGTGAAGCTTGGAGATCCGATCAGGCTGACCGAGAGCTGTCAACATCGCGCTTTATATGTCGGAAAAATGGCCACTGAAACAACCAACTAGTGACCATAGCTAAGAGGAGGGCTTTGTCCCACGCATCGTAGGATTTAAAATGTAATAATAGCTATTCTATCTACGTATTTTATAATACCTAGTATTTAGAACATCGTTTTACGTTGGTCATCCCTTTTTGTTGCGACTTCCCTAGTTAAAGAGTAATCTGCGTACTTACCATTTTACTTCAATCATTCTACCCATTAACCCCTTTGGGAATCTGTTCAGCTGTCATAAGTGGGCGTAGCCCTAAACAGTCTTTCTAAAATGTAACTACCTACCTAACACCTTGATAAAAAACCGGCCTGGCCCGCTACGGTAGACATTGCCATGCACCCCGGATTTTGGGAAACGATGTTTTACTCCTCGGAGAGAACGCTAAACCCAACATGGCAGTCAGCCAATCAAGCCCTCTAATTGCGCTGATTCTTACTAAATAAGTACTATGTAGAACATAAAAAGGATTCGGCTGGCAGAACCTACTGTTTACCCTACTAAGCCATACACTACCTCTTACGTAGGTAAAAAGCTATTATTGCCACAGCGGTTTATGCAGCTACCTGTTAACCTATAAATACTTCTATATTAGTAAATATTACCGTCGCTTATATTTTGTATCTACAGGTAGCAGCCTGGCCTGACTTCAGTTGACCGGCTTTGACTGTTATCTTTTCATATACCAGGGTACGTATAAGGCTTGCTTTATATTCCTAATCAAATTGGCTGCGATTGGAGCATTCGAAATAACCTGGTAGGGAGGTAGCGAAATTAGGCTTAGTGTCCTCTCGTTCAGTGATTTCTCAGCAGCAGTCAGCTAGTCGCAGCTGTCTATACGATGATAATAATATAGGTAGGGACTTGCGCCTCAACCCTCCTCACCCCTTTTCATCCCTCTTCATCCCTCCTCGTCTTTGTTCATTCCCCCAGTGTTCCATCCAATCGAAACATCTACAATGTCAGATCGTCAGGCCTGCAGCACCTGCGCTCAACTAGTACCCAAGAAAAATCTTGCACGTCACCGAAAAGAGCATGTTGGGACACATAAGCAGACCTGCGAAATTTGCGACCGCTCTATCTGCAAAAGCGGGTGGCAGAGACATACTAATTCACGGAGGCATAAAACCAATGAAAATGCTACACAACGTGGGCTCGTAGTAAGTATTAATATCAAAGTACAGCCTTCTATTAATTCTTAGTTTTGCTATACTAAATGATTATAAAGCCCGTTCCGCATTCTGATGTCCAAGATGATGGTATAGAATCGCTCATGCGCGAATTTCTCAATACCGTAGATGGCCCGTTGTCTCATCTGTCCTCTACATATGCAACTGAAATAAAGAGGGCCGGCGGACTTTCGGATCTAGATACGGGCAGGGAGACGAAGGAGACCCGAATATGGGCCAGTCTTGGGTTACGACCACCCATGCTGTTCCCTGCCGCTGAATGTTGGAAAAGAAAGCCGTCTTCAGAGGAGTATTTTACGGACCTGCTACATGGATTTTCGAAACATACCACCCAGATCTATTCCCGAGGTAATCCTTCCGCTCCTCTCTATCCGCCGCCTTTCCATGTTGTCTTGCAACAATTAGAACAGCCTAATTCATTGTCAACCACGTACGCTATCAACATGACCGCCGAGGCAGTCGACGTCAAGATCCCGGAGCGACTACAAGGACAGGTCCCTATTTATCAAGATGGCGATATTGTCACGACGACAAACATCACCCCCAAGTTTTCAACTGCGGGGCTTCACGTTGGTGAGTAAGGTCTCATCATGCCCCCTTGAACGATCCATTAACAAGATCCCTATGCAGACCACGGGAAACATGGTGTTACACTGCTTCATGGAGGATGCGTCAAACTTTGGGCACTATATCCCTTGACTCCTCACAACCTTGAACAATTTTCCGCAGTACACCGATCCGATGCAGCCTTTATCGAGGTCCGAGGCCAGCTTGAAGGTGGTGAATTATGTGTTCAAACAGACGATCAAGCAATCTACCTTCCTCCAGGCTGCATACATAGTGCTTATACTCTCCGGGGTGGACTTGTCCCGGGCATCGAATTCACTACCGTCGAATGCTTAGAGCCAGCAGCGGAAATATGGGATCTGAACTCAAAGGGACTAAAACTGTGTGGAAATGATTGTTATCCTTTTCTCGAGGCTATTATTATGGGACTTCGCTCAAAGGAATCAGACCAGCCAGAGAAGGCTTTAGAGCTTTTATGCCCAAGGTACAAGAAAATCAGCAGGCTTAATCCAACAATATTGTCTAAAGTCAAACAAGCGTTGCCGAAGTCCTGTCCGAAATGCCGTAAGCCATGGGCGAAGCATTGATATACTTAATTGACGACAAACGTCGGCCCGCTAGCCTTTCAACTATCCTACTAATATAAGAATCTGTGTGCCTGTTGACATATCCGTTCTTGCTGCGATGCTTACGCCGGACGGGACAAATCGCAGTCAAGCTAAATCGCTGTCCTTAACTTTGTTAAAATTCTAATAGTATATCAACGCTGAGCAGAGGCATGGGAGGGCTGACTTGAGATACTCCAAAAGCAGCGCCTGTAGGTTTTTGCCGCTTCCTTGTAAGATAGTTGCCGACCATCTTGCGAGCTTCCCCAGCATAAAGAACCTGAACTCCATTTCCTCCACAGCTATCCGACTTCTTGATGACACTTTGGTTGCTCATGTCTTGCAGGGTGCAGGGCCCGGATATCCCCGATCTTGAAGCGATCTTGCTGGTCTCGATATCACAACGGTGACGATAGATGTGGCGAAGTCAGCATTTTGCGACATAAGTGTATGATGCGTTTGTTTGCGTTGTAAGGCATTGCTATCTGGCTGTGAAGCAGACAATAATTTCAAAGTAATAATAGCCTGCAACCAACCTGGTTGTTTGATTTCTGTTTGCGCGGTAAGCCACATAGAACTGACCGGATGCAGATAGGAAGTTTTGTGAATAGGATACGCGGATCGTACATTGATCATAATTTAACCAGAGGTCTTGCATATTTTCAATCAAACGGAGATAAATATTATGAATATTACGGAGGGCAAAGTCTGTTCAAAAAAACAACAAACGCATTGGGCGACAACAGGGATCCTGCAGACCGAAAGGCCTGGTTACTTCGAGGGTTGAAAATCATGCTGTCGTCTTCCGCAGCAAACTTGAACAAGATGTCGGCGATTACTTCTGTGATATTACACCTCATAAAGCTACCACTCCTCCGTTTGTGAATACATCGGCCATGATTAGCGAAGACAGGCAAGGCCGTGTTTCTACCGACCTTCAAGTCCCTATCCGAGCCATCGTTCGCCGCCACCGTTTTCACCGCTTTCTAAGTCGAGTTCGCCGTCTCTATCCCCTAATATACCTACATATTTTGCCATGCTATACACGCGGAGTCGGACCGGCACACATAATAACTTACTGAATTGAAAGCTCCAGTCAACACACGCCGCTGTCCCGGGCCGTGCGCTCCCCGGATATATTATCGGTTACTTCGGGCTGTTTAACGTCGTAATGATACCTAACTGCGCCAGTGTGCGTGGCGAGGATCCCGACTCCCTAGTATACAGGCCGACTCGAACGCGTGCTCCTCTTCGGGTTCTAGATAGTCGGGTGCAGCAATCAGACTAATGCCCGCCTGCGTTGGCCGGGTTTGCCGGACCGAAGACTACGGCACGCGGAGCGGCACTACCGTCTTTCTCAGGAGCTTTCGCGCCGGGGTTGGAATATGCGTCGCGGGTGCTCCCAGGGGCCGACGATATTTGCTAGGGGTTTCTAACTAACCGCCTTGGCTGCCTTCGTCGTGGCCAGGGTCTGTGATGCGAATGGCGCTTCGCGGTCGTATCTTAACCCCTTTTGCGAGGTGGCCCCTATTGTACATGCATATCTGCATATATCATGATCCGAACTCGCTATGCATACGTTGCACGCCGGTTATGGTTGGGCTGGCCGGCGAGGCCTGCTCTTGAGTTGTTTCTTTCTGGCATGCGCCTTGATAGGCTTGATATCGTCATGAGGGGCATAGGCATTCTAGAAAACAAGGCTATGCTGCATACATTCAATATCCGAGGGGCGAAATTGGAGTAAGATGTCCTCGATATGCCTAACCCCAAACTCCAATTCTCCACCTAGAAGTCCTAAATCGGCCAATTCGGGGGTTGGTTATGTTCAAGGGTAGCTATAAAGGAGCATAAGATGCCGGAGCTGTTTGGAAACATGTATATCTTACATATCTGCCACACGCAGAGTAACCTTGCCACTTACTTGTAAATATGCCTAGCGATGCACCTAACTAGATATTTTATGCTTTAATTTTATTAGATGCTGCTTATTCATTCGATATTTTATCCCACCGAATAAGTAGCTACTAAGAGTGCATAGATAAATCTTCTCCTCTGTGTGACGGCATTTATGATTTTGCCCCTGAGAGCTAGGGTACCCTACCTGGATCACTAGAAATCCTATCTCAGGGGCAATTAAAGTGCTATTTTGTACACAAGGTGGTAACATTGATGCAAGTAGCAGTATAAACACAAACTCTATCATGTTTTATTCCTCCAGATAGACAAATGATCCAGATACCCTCAAGAGTGAAGTAACAATACGAAGCAGAGGCATGATATCCACAGTCTGTCCTCGAAGCCTAAGGTGTCATATCCCGTAGAAGCCGAGACAGGCTAATCAATCTACTTCCAAAATGTACACATTGACCAGGTGTCCAACCGACCGTGCCAACCCCTGATGCCTTCCCAGACCCAAACCCAATGCCGTTACCGTTCTCTATTCCGTCTTCATGACCTCGGCAAAGATCTTATGCATCTCATTAGCACTCTTCTTGGGGGTCCGCTTCTGGCCGTTCTTGTAGTCGACAAAGGTGACGCCGAAGCGTGTCTCATAGCCCTCGGCCCACTCGAAGTTGTCCATGAGGGACCACGCCATGTAGCCTCGGACGTCGCACCCGTCTTCAGAGACGGCCTTGGCCATGGCGTGGACGTAGCTGCGGAAGTAGTCGACGCGGAACTGGTCGTCGAGTATCTCCTCGAAGGAGAGGTCGTTCTCGCCCTTGATGCTCGTCCCGTTCTCTGTCACGTAGATAGGAGGGTACCCGTACCGCTTGCTAAGCCAGTTGATCAGGTTGCGGAAGCCCTGCGGGTTCGGCCGCAGCCAGACTGACTGCGTCTCGGGGCCGATGACCTCGCCGTATTTGTTGACGGGGTGAGTAGTGAGGTTGCCTAGGAAGTCCTCTGGTGCCGCCTCGCCGGTTCCGTGCTTGACGTAATCGGCAGTGTAGTGGTTCATACCATAGAAGTCATTTGAGCCCTTTACGAGGGCCTCTTCCTCGGGAGTAAATTCTGGCAGACGGTCGCCCAGTTGCTTGCGCATGGAATCAGGGTACTTCCCAAAGTACACTGGATCGGCAAACCATGAGATAGCGAACTCTATCTTGCGATTAGCAGCAATGACGTCCTCGGGATCCTCATGGTCCCAGGGGTAGGCCCAGTCCCCATTTAGTGTGATGCCAATCTGACCCTTGTCTGTAGGCTTGAATTCTTCCCGGTAGACCTTCACGGCCCTACCATGAGCCACTAGGATATTATGACCGACTGCCCAAGGCTCGCGGCTCGAGTCGCCGACAGGGAATTTACTCCGGTCAGAAGTGTGGCCTGGCGCGAAGAGACCGGTGTTATAGCCCAGAATAGAGCTGCAAAAGGGTTCGTTGAAGGTAATCCAGTTCTTGCACTTAGGGATCGCCTTGAATACGACACGAGCATAGTGTTCGAAATCAAGGGGAAATTCTTCCCTGTTTAGAAGGCCTCCATATCGCTGTTCTATCCCATCTGGGACATCCCAATGGAGCAGTGTGATAAAGGGAGTGATACCGGCCTCGAGCAAGTCATCGACGAACTTGACATAATGATCAATGCCTTTCTGATTAATCGGGTCGTTACGGCCGCCAAGGGGGACGATTCGAGCCCATGATAAGGAAAAGCGATAGGCTTTTGCGCCCACGCTCTTCAAGAGAGTAATATCTTCGGCAGTCCGGTTATACGAGTCGCAAGCAACGGATCCATCGCTCTTGTCGGCAATTTTCCCATCAATTGCACAGAACTTGTCCCAAATGGTTGGGCCACGTCCGTCTTTCTCGGAGGCGCCCTCGACTTGGAAGCTAATGGGAGGTACGTACAAATTAGCTTAGAAATCCCCTCAAAGGGCTGGAGTCTTTGTGGTTTCGGCAGATGCTTCGATTAGCGTAAAGAGGGAACTTACGCAGCTGTGGCAAACCCCCACTGGAAGTCTGAGGGCAGCGACATGTTGACGAGCAAAGGCAAATGAGGAGTCGGTGGCGACTAGGCTATTTGGGACGCTTAAGCTGTCGCCTTGATCTCGTCTGGAAGAACGGTTATATATGTTGGCGTACTCCTCGCCAAGACAGCAGCTAGCTTCAACCTTTGTACTGCGAATCAAAGAGGGAAGGGGTCTAAAAGATCAGAATGGGATTCAAGGCTAGCAGAGACGGACCACCCTATCCTTATATCTTTAGAATCCATCCTCTAGTGTAAAGCATCTTGGCCCTCTATCTTGCCGATTCTCCCGCATCGGATCGTGAAAGCCGAAAAAAAGAGAGCGTTTGAACAACGTGATAGGACCTAGTCCTTCTCCAACCAGGCCATGAAGAGCCACGATCTCCGCCGTGGGGTAGCTCGTACACCATGCACGTGTAATAAAATACAAGATCCCCTGCGACAGTCTGGAGAACCCCCGCAGCATAGCAGGAGAATCCCTCCAAGACGGCAACTTTGCAAGACGGTTGCGACGGCCCGCGACTCCGAATCGCTGGATCACGTGGATTATTGTGCCCAAGGGTCGCGATAACTTCGGGTAAACTACCATGGGGGAGCTAGCTAATAGCCGCATCACCGTCTACAGGTTACCTGCTGCCCCTCACACTGAGGATTGTGGGGGAAGACGCGTCCAGAGCCCAGAGCGGGGCAAATAAATAGCCTAGGTGCTAGGTACCTAGGTAGGTAGCTAAACACCTTTCGTTATTGGGGTCTGGTGCAGATTACCAACCTCCAGTTTCATGTTCTTATTACCCAGCAAAATGAGAGGGATTCCCAGCCCGATATTAATTCTAAGATACGTCGTTCTAACATCTCGGCTCGTGCTCTAGGCCATAAATCCCCTTTATTGCTACTTCATGTAGCCCCGGTAACGATCCTAGGCAAGATCGTCGGTGATCGCCATGAGTTGAAGTGTTGGGTTTATCTACTGTAGATCAAAGTCTGTGAACCCCGACGGCCCTAAACGTAGGCACTTCGCCTAGATTAAAGCCAGCGAAACGGCCCGAGTTATAAATAAAGAAATAAGACAGTTGAACACGATACCGCGGGATTAGTTCCAAAAAAAGCTCAATTAGCAACCTAGTAAAGTGTGCTATTCTTAAGCGCTACGCTAGGTCCCTAGCTTTTTACGTTTCTTACTTCTATTCACTCCTAATCCGATGCAAATAATTGTCACGATTCCAACGACTGAAGTACCCTGCTGGCGAGGCCTCGTAGAGAAGAAATTGGGCAGGGTGCAGTTGTGTAAAAATATAGTAGACTAAACGAACTGTCGCCAGACCACCGAACCCGAACACCAACAGATATGCAAAAAGTATTTATTATTTAATACGCCACTAACAGCTCACCAAATAAAACGCTACATTTTCTCTCAAGGCAATCTTGTTTCCTATCATTCTACTAAGGCTGGTTTTATACTATAATACTTAAAAAGTAGCAAGATGAAGTTAAATAGTAAATAAAGTAAGCATTAAAACGAAACGTGTTCTAGACATGTACCGCACTTTAAAAGCGTAACTATTAGCATAATAGCACTTTTAACCCCTTTTTCGCTTTAAATCTCTGAAAACAAAACAATGAGTAAGATTCAATATCGAGCATTAGCCTAGCTAGCTATTCAAAGGGACTGTCGAAAAAAATTGTCGAAATATCTAAATGAAGTCTAATCAAAAATCCCCCCCACACTCCATTGCGGAGTACTACTTGGCCATTCTATGTTGGCATCATAAACCTTTTGCCCTGTTCCGCTTAACGGCAGCGGACCAGTGGATATAGACAATTCCGATGTATACGTGTCTCCCTCTCCTCCCTCGGGGCAGCTCCATCCCGGCTACTTTCCATGACGAGTATATCATTTCTTGGCTTGAGCCATGGTTTTCTAAGGGTGGTGGGATAGGAAAAAAGGACATAGTAAAGAGTGTAGAACAGGGGCCGTACTTAAAAAAGAAATCAGTAATCGTAGACGACGGAGGAGAAAGGGGGTGAAGATAAGGAAATAGAATAAAATGGAAATAAAAATAAAAATCAAAACATAATCATACGCCGGTGGGCGGGTTGCAACAGCTATCGGGTCCTGAACAGCAAGAAACGATGATAAAGTCGACGAAGGGTGACGAAGGGTCTTCTAGGACGGATGTGGTGGAGGGCGTCGACAGTACCTCTCGGTGGTATGGTGGTGGGGTGTGATGCGTGGTGGATGGTGGATGGTAGATGGTAGATGAGGAGGAGGGGTCAAAGGATGGGAATGGTCTTATATAATAGGCAAATACCCAGGTACACATAGACTGGTGACAAAACGTACTACCATTCCGGGGCCTTATGCCGTATCTATTCCATGATATTGTTGTCTTCTCGTCAACTCCTTTTCCAGAGTTAATCTTCTTGGCCCTTGAACCGACAACAGTGGCAGTAAAAAACACTCATTAACAAACTAATGAGTACGGTTACAGGTAGGAATTTGACCAATATTTGTGGTATATCAGCCTCGCTCAGGAGGCCCATAGCGAAAGCAACGCAAACTCCCACCCCTAGCCAAGTGTCCAAGTACTCTTCATCCCGGTGAATACAGTAGAGGGCGCTGATACTAGCTGAGTACAACAGCACAGCTGCAGCAAATGTGGGTGGTGATGGAACAGTCAGCAGACCCGTCAATAGCAATTTTGCTCGCTCTGAACTGCTAACTCTAGAGAGTTGCCAAAGTTCGAAGTGCCTGTTCCCTTGCGTTAAATTCGAGTAGGGTGATTGTTCGTACTGTATCATAACCCAAGCGCAAGAGCCAGCTGTTATGGCAATTGCAGCATCCATTAGAAGCATGACGCCGTCTAATCTTTCAAAGCGATACAATGACATACCCCTCTGTCGAGCCGAACACTAGAACCGGTGGCTTGTTAAAAGCTTCTGCGAAACCTGTTACCGCTATTCTTTATCCTAACCCCAAACACACTGTCTCTCATAAATGCAGCTCAAAAGGGCAGCCCGCTGTCGTGCGTGGCAGTTATCACCACCATCACGGCTATCAGAATTCTGGGGCAGATACCGCCTCTGTCTCACATAAGACCAGCAAGGTTAGGATGACGATTGTCGGCGCTAGCATTGGTACCGGCTGGCGTTGGTTGGTTGGCCAGTTCGTAGGAAGCATGTTGAATAACAATTTATTAATACCAAATTGGCGCGACTGGCTAATGGTGGCAAGCCAAGTGCGGTCACCTAAGAATCGAGGTTGCTCTCGAAACAAGGGGCAATTTCTTACGGCTCTTGCGCTTCTGATGATTTTTGCGTCTATCATCCCTCATGCGGCGGCGGTTGACGTTGTCCCTCATCTACGCATTGGATCCGGCTTTACCGCCGTGAGTTCAGCTATTTCCCTCATACCTCTTCGCAGGGACAAGAGGGTTGGAAGTGCAGTACTGATACTGTGAGTCCTGAGAATTGCTTATATTGTCTCGTATTTAATGCTTACATGAAGTAGTATGTACGTGCTATCCCTGACATGCACTGCACTTTTCATACTACTACAGTATTTAAATATTGTCAGGCTGGGGCCCCGTTATCTATTTGGCACATTCCTTCTTGCGGCACATTGCATTATCGGGCTGTCCCAAACTTCGGAAAACGCACTTGAGGGAGTCATTGATTTTGGTCCAGTCATCGTGCCTGTAGTGGCCGCGTTATTCTCGGTACTCTTCCAACGCCGACAACTGGTTCTAAGGGTTGAGGCGGCTGATAGTGCGGCCACTGACCTCATGACCAACGACGCCGTGGCGGAGGAGCTACCTTATACGATAGCAGATGGGGGTGATATCGGCTTACAGCAAATTGCAATTTTTTAAGTTTTAGCGGGCGGCTGACTTGGTCAAAGGTCCCTTTTTTTGAATTATACAGGTCCCGGCTTAGACAAACATATTACAGTGGCAGTACCATAAAATATGGCTACAAGGGAGGGAATCCACACACAGTTTTGGTCATATACGCTCCTTGACCATTCTTTAGTTTCCTTCCTACACGAATGCTTCTATCAAGTCTTTAGATACCGAGGTAGCTATTTTAACTGTAGCATGCTATAGTGGCTATCATAAACTCCGCAAGGATATACACTAATAAAGAAGACTTAACAAGTGCAACTAAGCTAAAGACCAGTAAAAGAAACTTGTTTAAATAATATATTGGCTCAAGTGTAAAACTAATAGATACCTAGCTATAATTAAAAGCTCTCGCGTACTAGTGTACTGCCGAGCTTAGCAAGTAGCATCAAACTAGTATAACTAACAGGATCTTAAAAATATATATATATTACTATAAATAAACTATCGCCAGATCACTAAAACTGAATAGATGTGTAAGAAATGGTTATCTTATTTAATATGCTGCTAGTTACTGCGTAAAAGAGATTACACCAAAACCAACATCTCCTCTCAGGATAACCCCCTTTCCGACATTCCACTCAGGCCGATTTTATATGCTACGGTGCCTAGGCAGTAGCGAGATGGAGTTATGCGGTAGATGAAATAGACATTCCGATGTTGCCATCGTCAACGCGAGTCCTCTTCCTCTTGCCGGTAGTAGACATAGACGATTCCGATGTATTAGCTTCTCCCTCGCCTGCCTCGCCTCCCTCGCCTCCCTCGTCTCCCTCCTTATCATCATCAGCCGTCCACTCGGTGATCTCGAATTTTACCCAATAGGATCCGTCTCGGCTCCTTTGGACACTCTTCGTAGTGTGCATGTTCCCTAATTGACTACCCGAAATGAGATTGTCGAACCATGGAATACTTGTGGTATCACGACCTTTCAACTCGCGACTGGGCTCTCCTCCATCAGTAGGTATAATGTCCATCTCATCCTGATCATTGTCATCAGGAAGCAGGCCTAGTTCTTGAAGACTATGCAAGTCCTCCGTCAGGAGACTGCCAAGGGTCAACTGGATGAAGTCGGCCTCGCTTCGTGGCTCTTCGGACCAATATGACAGCGGTGTGCCGCAGTATCCACAGAAGCTTCTCTGGGTGTGGCGTTCGGTTGGGTGGCAATATAGACGGCGAATAGTCGACCGCGATTCGTCAGGGAAGAAGGGGAATACTTCGCTACGATACCAAAGTAAGGGAACACGAATGAAGGTAGACAACAGTGATGCCGAAGAAAACCCTAATAATCGGCTCTGCCCTTAGCCATGTCCCCAGGGAATGGTGCCTGCTTCAAAGCAAGGTTCTGGAGCAAAGAAAGCAACGAATGGACTACGTACGGTGATTTATATCTGAATCGATTATGACCTGGGCCAAATCGGATGGGGTGCTGGGAAGTTGAATAGCATACTGATTTCGACCACACTGGCACGAGCCCCTCAGCTGAGCTGACAGGGCAGCCATAATGATAATGACGATGGGAGGGATGTAATAGAGGACTATATAGAATATAGTTGTATGAGACCGAGAAGAAGACCCTTGTCTCCCTTTATGGCATTATAGTATCGTTCATGCCAGCAACTTGCAATGAATAGGGTAGCTACCTTAGTTAGGTAGATCGATGGAGATTCGCGGGACAAGATGAGCCTGAAATGGTGGTAGGTGGTACAAATAGGCATTTGGTACTGTAGCAAGCTTCTATCTACCTATGTAGTCCATCCCTTGTTTCGGACGATTGAAGACTCACTTACATTACGTAGCGAAGCTGCCCACCGTGACGTCTACGGCAAGTGCCTACATACACACCTACCTACATAGGAGGACAGGCATATTCCATGAGGTACCTAAGGCATGTATTCTGGACAGATCTGGAGTCTTCTGTAGGCTGCGACATGTGTCTGTCATAGTGGACCTAGCCGCCTAATCCTTGTTCATACAGGTGCATGTACGCTAACCATACAGAATATCGCACTGCAGATCGGACCACGTGCAGCGTTAAAGATTAAGGTACTTAAGGGGTAGAGCAAGGAGGTATCTGCTGTACCGTATCTACCGGTAGCTTCAATATTTCAGCTGCCTACCTACCTACCTACCTACACAGAGGCTATAACGTTCAATAATCATTCAAGGTATATCCCCTTGCCAAAATATTATCATCGCGCAGCTTGACTGTTTCCGGTGGCCTCCAGAGGATTTTGAGGATTCGTCGGGGCTTGTCCGTTGTCATTAATCTCAGCTGCCTCCAAGGACTCTACATCTGTCGCATGTTTCTTGCCTCGTTGCAGCCACCATTTGAAGAATATCGTCAAAAACTGGGCAACAAAGACCTGCTCTACGGTGTAGAGCAGAACGGGAACCTGAATCGCTGATATAGTAAAATTGTCTAGCTGTGACCACATCGCCGCAACCAATGGAATGCCTACACTCGTCGTCTTTGCCGCACCGCAGAAGCATACAGCTACCGCCAGCTCCCTTGGCATCCTCTTAACTGTAATGGCTCGTCTGAACACACCTGGGAGACGCGAACCCGGCCTAGAATCGACGATGTATGCATCTACCATCGCGATGACAGGTTGAGGTGGATATGCAATATAAAAGCAAATAACCGTGAAGAGAAGATACTCTGCCACATTTATGAAAACGTTGAATATTACAGACGACTTAGGGAGCGTGGTGAGTGCACCAGTCTCGAAGGCGCCTGAAAATGTCGACCTATGAATTGATCAGTTAATTTGCTCCTCATGTCTTTGAGAACAGCCACAAACCACGCCACCAAGACTAGAACCACTGAGCAGAACTTTGCAAGATAAAAGGTTCTCAACACCCAGAGGGTCTGCTGTGGAAAGGCCCAGCGTAGGCCTTGGCCGACTGCCAAAGGCAATAGCGCACTCAACCCAAGCTGCTTCAAGACAGAAATATACATTGGCCCAAGCGTGCTAGGTGTTGCAGGTCGTAGAGAGTCGAACACGGAGTCGCCTGGCAAAAACGCATATATTAAGAAAGGCGATAGAAACGAACCGGCCACATTGCCAATGACCACTTCAATGATAGCTGCAGCTTCATCGCCACCTGAATTCTTGGTCATGACGACATTAGATGCGATAGTCGTGGGAATGCAGCTGACTACGACCATACCAACCAAGATACTCGGTTCAATCTTCCCCGAGCTGATCCCGCCGGCAGCGATTATGATGCGGATAAGAACTAGAACCATATCAGCTGTTGCTTCTAAACCTACACGAGAGGCTGAACCGACTGAGTTGTATGACTGGTATAAGAAGCAGATTAATCCCTTGCACAACTATATGCAACCTCCAATTTAATGCATGTTCTTTGAGCTTCTCTGGGCTTAGCTGGGCCCCGTTGACCAGGAATATGAACCCAATGCCCCCGTATAGGATCGAATATTCAGATTTTATGATGCCTCCACGCGCTGCTACATCTATCACATGGCTTCAGTATATGCATCTTACTTCAGCTATTAACTAGTTGACGTACTGGGGAAGAAATAGCCTAATACCGCAGCGAGACCAAAGCCGATAACAAGCCAGTTATCAAGGATGAAACCTAAACCTCCTCTAACAATATATAAAATCTTCGAGTGGGCGATAAGACTTTTCTCGTCGCCTTTGGAGTCCATTTCGATAATTTTAAGACGTTTTTTTCTCCTTTCTTTTTCGCATCAAGGGTTGATATGTTGGTACTAACCAAGTCTACGTCGTCAGATTGTGTCATCAGCCTTCCGCTAAATACAGTTAACAGAGGCACAGATTAACATCGGATTAAAGCAACTGGATACATACCCAACTTTAAAAAGCGGCGAGGGCTTCTCCGGCGTCTTATTCCCGGGGGAACAAACCCGATCAGACCCGATTTTGCTGCCGAAGATAAGAAAAATATATATGCCAACAGGGCCGATGTAGACTATTCTGGCCGGAAATGGAGCCGGCGATCCACATAGGTAGTCGTTTTCCGTCTTGTCTCATTGGATATTACTGTACACCACTGTACTACGCAGTAGTATGAAGAGTGAGATGCGTCAACCTCGATGCCGTGTCTCACAGAAAGTAATCCTATTCATTCACTGTATTTACAAGCTCTCTTTTCTTTCCTCCACTCAAAAGAGCTCTAGCAACTAATATATCACCACTTAGCACCACACTAATTGCCTACTGCTTCCATGAATCTACGGAATGGGTGTGCGACCCATGATCAAGTATGATCAAGGGATATGATTTTAAGAAACCTCACTATTAAGAAATAGTAAGGTTATATCGAATTTACTTAGCCGCGAGCGAAACGAGTAATCAGGTTGTTCTGGTCCAGCTGCATGACCCCAGCTAGAGGATGGCATTTTCAAAAACGAGGAGATTATTGTTCACCTAACTAGAGTTCCGGTAGATGGAGCAGTCACCGGTCTCCATTTGATGACAGAGCAGCGAACTGACTGTCACCCCAATTCCAGCACCGCAACGTTGTGTCCCCTCCCAAACCTCCTATGACTTTCATGGCCAATTCGAGAGTGCAGGTGTGATTCAGGGCTCATATAAGTCTAATAATTTGTCTACGATTTAGCAGCGCTGATCGTGGAAACAGTTCACGGTTCTTCATGTACTCAACTAATCGCCCTAACTTCGATTCTCTCCCGATTCTGAGCCGCAACTAGATAAACCATATCTACTCAATTCAACGCAGCTGCCAGCATTTTCTGAAAGTCTGGTATTCCCATACCAGTGGCGGGATCCCATCCCACAGTTCCATTCCAAGATGCCCAAGGGATTTTTCCCCCGCCTCGTACTACCATGTTCAGAGTCAGCTATTGACATCGTGGGAGCGATCGAGATAGGATTTAGAAGCGTGAAAATTCCTAAGACATGACTCTATCCTGAAGAGCTGGGTCTTTTACTCTTAAAATAACAAAAGCAAGAAGATGACTGCAAAAATTACTTACCTAGCCCCCCTGTCTGCATATTATATCCATTGCACCCAACAGCTTTACCTGCCGTAACGTCGACGAGGGGTCCAGATTTCAGACTATACAAGAACGGATTGATGAACCCCATGGTCGGCTTCCCCGCCCTTAAACGAGCGTCGTTGAGCAGTGCGATGATACCAGCTACCACTGGTGCCGCTGCTGATGTCCCTCCAGTCTGACCTATGTCGTCCGAGTTATAAAATAGATAACTACCATGCTGTTAGTCTTTAGGACTATATGCCATAGTGACCCATTTTTATAGGCATTTAGAGAGCGTGGATCGCGGCTTTACCAAGCGCTGTTATATCTTTTTTTCTCGACTTACTTTGGTGATAGGCTATGTGCGGAGATATCCGGGAACGCCCGCCCCGGAAAGTTGGCGTACGAATCATAGTATGCCTTAGTCTTCGGAGGGATACGCTGCTCGATGTATGCGTCAACGGCATCCTGCTGGTACCAGGGCCTGGCGAAGTAGTTGCTGAAACCCCCAGAGCTGCCAATCCAGGCAATCTCTGGCGCCCAGGACTCGGTCCCGCCCACGGCAGTGATAAAAGGGCAGGATGCTGGGAACCCGGGCGTGAATTCTAACTTCTTCCTCCCATCGTTCGAGATACAAGGCGCTCCGATGCCAGTGTCTCCAGATGATTCAAGGACCGTGATCCCTCGCAGCCCCATCATACCGATCATGTCGCACACGCGCTTCGCATACTATAATGGACAATAATGAGAATGCATTCCTTGGCCAAACTAATATCACTCAGAGAACTCAACAAGGTTAAGTTAAATGTTAGGGAGAAAAGTATATAATACGGGAGAACTTATCGCATACTATTTTAAAATCAGTATCACGTCCCTTCGATACCGGATAAGGGAGTAAAGGGGGTGAAGCTCAGGGGTGTCAGTGACTCACCATCAATAGGCACCGACTGCTCATCATCCCCATACGAATTCGAGATGACCTGCGGCAGCTCCTCATTTGCCATATCCAGCAGGAAACTATAGTACTCGAGATACGGCTCGTTAGTATTGTGCTCGGCGTCGGGGATGCCGACGCTCGGCACGAAGGGGGGCGACCCGCCGGTGATGAACTACATACAACACTGGAGTCAATAATGTCCACTTATACTAAGAATTGCTCAGTGTTTCGGGAGCTTGCAGCAGCCGAAAGAGCAGAATATGCCCGTTAAGGGAATTCGTGTCTCTAAGACAGGCCGAAAGGGGGGATAAAAGACTCCAGCGGACTGACCTGGATCTGCGGTAGGGGGTGCGCCATGGCGCTCTGGAACTGCGCGTCCAGGTTCGCCTCGACGTGATCCCCGTCGCGCCCCTGGTTGTCCACGCCGCCGCTGATCAGCGTGGTCGCGAAGTCCTGCTCGGAGATCCCGAAGGCGCGCTGGTACGCGCGCAGGTCCGCGAGCCGCGCCGACTCGTTCAGGAAGCTGCCGAAGCCGAGCCGGCTGCCGCTCGAGGCGCTCGGCACGTAGTCGCCGATGTTGTACGCGCTGCGCAGGCACGGCGGCGTGATCAGCCGCGTGCAGTTGTCCGCCGCCCCCGCCGCCGCCATCTCGGCCACCTTGAGACGCGTCTGCGCATTTCCCTCGTCGTGGACGGGCATCCGGTGCGACTTCGTCTGCCCGAAGAACGTCGTCGGGTGGATCAGCTGCACGAATGGCGCGATGTGCTCCGGGACGGAGTACTCGGTCGTCCGCAGCTTCCGGGACCCCGCGACGTTGTAGTACGCAAAAGTGGTGTTGAGCAGCCGGTTCATCGTCTTCACGGGGGCCGCGAACTTGATGTTCGCGCCTTGCTCGTGGATGTGCTCGACGCCATGGCTCCTGAGCCAGCTGCTCACGGCGGCTGAGGCGCCGTCCGTCGCTGGGAACAGCGCGTCCACCTCCTCCTTGGTGAGCCATTTGCCGTAGTTGGGACTGGTAGGCGTCGCGAGGTCCTTCAGCTTTTCCGCGAGGATGTCGGTGTTGTCCAGCGCGAGGCCGATCTGCAGAGTCATCATCTGCGAGGTGGCGGGCAGAGCGACTCGTGACACAGTCTCCGAGAGAGACATGCGGCTCATGACTGCCGAGAGGACAGGCGTGGCGAAGCTCGCCAGGTAAGCTACCAGGATTTTGCTTTGTCCTGCCATTTTTGCGTGTCTGGTCCTGAGTATGTTGGCTGTACTCGTTCAATGACCTCGCAGGGCCGGTCGCGCGACTTGATGTCTCTCATGATACTCGCGGGGTCAGGCGCGGACAGTCTGCTCATTTATCATGTCTATCTACTTAGAGGCCAGTTCTCGTACCGGGCGGCAAGTCTTTACCTGCGATGCAGGTATGTGGGACGGGATCTAGACCTGGCCGTCCGAGTCCTCTTCGGTTCTCCTCCCGAGAGGCTCGCCCGTCCGCATCGATATTCTGGATCGTCATATAGATTATCTGCGGCCGTTAATTTCAGGGATCCCATAATCCCGTTCATCTAAGGACAATTTAATATTGACCGATTGGGAGGTTTGCAGCCGGCCGCGGCACGACATATAGCCGGGACCGCCAGAGAGCCACGAAAGGGTGTCACCCGACGTTGCACACTTAGCCTTTTGACTTGACTTTGTATGTCAGGTGACCTAATAGGACTAAGGCATGGAGATTTAAATATAATTCGGAATAGAAACATTGCATCATGCTCATAGTAGAGATGTTCTAGAGCGATAGGTCTGGCTGTCGAGACCATTGTCTTAGGATATCCCCAGAGCGACTTCACAAAATGGTGGTTCTTTATATTCACCATCTAAATATAGAGACTCTGTTTGGGAAATGTATAATAACTCCATGATATGAGAGCTATTTCTAGACTATTAACTTGCTCTAATGACGTCGTGGTAGCTGTGTAACTGGGGTGGAGGCATGAAGCGAAAGAAAGATGGCTCAGATTCACACGCTCTCGTAAAATCTGTTGCTCTTGTCGGAGTAATATTACTGACTAAATCAAAATCGATCAAATTGAAGATATCTCTGTAGAATCCCAAGTAATTTTCAACTTATATTCGACCGACTAGTTAAGTATATAATCGTTGACATCATGTTTTAACCACCTCAAACGCGTATATCAGCAAGATATTTATAGACTAGACATGATACCACTAATCTATTGATAGAAATAATATCTTAGGAATTGGAGAAAGAGTTGCCCTGACAAAGCAATTGCTGCAATGCTGATTTAGCGAAGCTCGTAACTAGTAATCATGGGCAGGGGTTTTTTTCCGTCTCCGTATCGAACTGTTATTGATTTCTGTACAGGCTCCCTTTCTAGGGTAAGAGAGAAATATCTGTATTTCCTAGTAGGATGTGCTTTAGTGTATCCTTTTCGCAGTTAGATAACAACTAAACCTTTCCTAGCATCGATCTCAACCATGAGGTTTTATTCGGGGGAATAAACAAACTTTGAATCTATAAGTCTGGTGAACACTCTGAGTTCAATAATTTGTAGACTTGCTTAACTTTTGCTAAACCTGGGAGAGCGTTGAGAATGAACAGCTTCAACGGAACGCCCTATGGGTGCTGCGTCTCGTTGTAACAAACTAGGTAGCCTCATTTCATTGTCAGCTTCTCTATGTTTTATATGTGATTACATTCGATTTAAAGTCAATGTTTTTTTGGTCCCGAGATATGACTCGGAAACAATAACAACAGTATATATAAATCGTGCAGCAGAGTCTAAAAAAAGGGGGGGGAGCCTACCGGCTCTGAAGTAAGTATCAAGGTAACTATCGAGTGCTTATCGAGACGTACGAATACTACGAAGTATCCGATGTTTAAAATGACTGAGATTACTAAATTTGATGTCGAATGCATCGAATTACAAAAAAAGACATGCATCTTAAATGCAAATCCAAAGCCCTGGTACTGGTCTTGAATGTCACTGTCTGCACGATTCGTATATAGCGATCCGATAAATGCATGCCGGGATAACGAACTGTTAACCACAAGAGATCTGTAGGGATCTTGTTTCTTTTTTACTCATCATAACTATGTCTGGCAACACCGACTATACCTCCACAGAGATACTATTAGCTGATACCTACCTACGTACTATGGTATGAGGGAATCAAACAAGGGGTTCACACAAAGAAGCAGACAAAATTGTATTTCTGTCTAGGAGTATGGCGGAATTTACCGTCAGCTATGTTAAGCTTGACGTATGTAGACACAAACTCCCTAAATGCTAGTTATCGTAGCTAGGTGTAGCTAGGTTCAAATCATTCAAGCCCATTTCAACACTAGCTAGGCTTAAGCTTCAACTTCAAAATAGTGCACAGCTATTCATGGATCTCCCAACCCTTAGTGCAGCATCTCAGTCTAGTCCCCGGGTTAGGCGTTCGTATACTAGCGGGAATCGCTTGCTCACGTTGTACGAGTGGACGTTGAGTCTGGACGAAGTAGAGAGTTATCGACAAGGAGCATAGTAATATTTCTGAGCTATCATCTTTGAAACATCATAATTCACAGCGCCAAGATCGCAAATGATTTCCTTGGGTGACAGAGGTGCTATTAATGAGCGCGCAATTCCGCACCATTTTCGTATATTGGATTCGCGCTAGATCGATGTAGACTTGAAGATAATGGTATATAGATAGACGAGAACGTGGGTAGAGAGTGGGGACATGGCTACCTATTCAACTGGGGTTTGACGACGAGGATTCAACTCTCGAGGCTCTACGACCACGGGGAGCTAAATGTCGCCATAGACAGCGCTAGGGTTTTCCAGCGTCTTTGATGTTTAACTTCATGGTCTAGATGGGGGACTAGACGCACCAAGTGGGTGGTGAGTAGAGGCGATGCAGAGGGAGGGGGCAGCGAAAATATGAAATATATGTGTATTGATTATTAATTAGTTTTAATCGTAGAGAATACTTACTAACCTTTTGTAAATACCTTAGGAACTCGTGAAAAGTATACCTGTCTTGACATAATGGAATGAGGTTAATAACTTAGACGGCTGCTTACCTAGTTTTTGCGGTTAACCCCAGTCAAATTATCTCTTGATCCCTACCCATCAGAAAAGGGGAAGTCAAAAGACAATCAATCAAAGTACAGAGTATCACGGGAGTGTTTCAGCCATCAATTATTCCTCACGATCTCGCTCAGTAGCTCTGGCTGCGATAGAGGCTGGGCTAGCTTAAAACGGGGTTCTTGAAGCCGACGCCATAGTCAGGTCATCTTGTAGATAGTATACGCATAACATCATTGGGAGCGATGGCAGCTCGACCGCAGAGTTATCATGTACAGAGGCCCGGTCAGAGTAGTATGTATGGAACGCCACGGCAGTCCAGACCTCCATGCTTGGAGGGAGGCTGAGTGGCAAATGCGATGCGCGCGCACGTACATATGAATACATATATATTCATAGTAGGTAATATTTCTCCATTTCCGGAACGACACGACTCTGCATGCAATTAGCGGTGAATGATTCAGCGCGCCTCTTGCGGAAGGCTGACGGCGCTGGACGATGGCTGTTGTGATTCGCTGAGCGCCTATTGTGAGAGCTCAGAGGTGTCGCGACGCCTCTTCGCCCCTCCGGGAGGGTCGGATTTGACTGCAGCTTTATTTGCGACCGTAGCACCGTGTTGTTTGAGATGCCTTATTCGTTCCCAAGATGCGCGATGGCGTAGTTAGTTGACGGATAAGGAAGAGAGGAGACGCACGTGGGAGGAAGCTTTTCGTCAAAACCGGATTTAGGAAGTGTGTGATAGACATATGATAGATATACTTAGGCCATTCGCGTAATACTACCTGCAGTTGGGAGATGTAAGTAGATGATGGATTGATCAATTGGCCGGATTATCCTACCCCATTGCCAGTTTCGATCAGCAGCATCGCTTTACATAACCTCACCCTTGTTGTAGATAATATGTGCGCATACCTACTCAGTATGCGTAGGCACGCTACAGAATAGACATCCTTTTCTCGCGCCACATGTCAGCGTCCGTGGCAGGATTTGCCTCGTGGTTACATTCCAAGGCTAGCCAGCGTTGCATTTCAGCCTGACATACCGGTACTTTTCGGCATGCATATGTTACTAGTGTAGTTGCGTTGCATTCAACAAAAAGACCCCTCTACCCTAGTGTACGAACGATGCCTACCGAGTGCGTTGTTGGGGGGATAAGCGTCCTCCAGCCCTGATAGTATTGTTGGCGGCGTATTCTGTGCACCAGGTAGGACTGTCTGTACCTGCAGTATAGATAGTTGTGCGTATGTAGAATATCTATCTAGACTACACCGTACATATGTATGCTCTGCTATGCAGAATAGGTAGATCCTTGTTTAAGTTGTATGTAACCAACGTTACTTGGCGACTAGGTTTTGTCGGTTGGAAACCGAGGTGGACGCGATGAGATGAGATAGTCTAGACTAAACTTGTAGTGTACAGAATAGCTGGGGGCATGTGGGTGGGAGGGTTGGTTGGCATTACTTGTTTGGGGGAATCTGGTTACCTACCATCTGGGAAGCTTGCTTTGTGACCCACAATGCACAATGATTCATCTTTTCTCCATCATCATTCGCGAAAGCATAAGAAACAAAGCGGGGCACCTGTTGAACAGCTACCCCTACCAGTAGATAGTGTCATGCAACTAGTTATTTATAGAATTTGGCGGGGATTGAGAAAAAAAAAGAGGGCTACCTACAGCACAACCTAAGAGACAAAATGTTGGTACCAAATAAGGAATGTACTGTAGGTATTGTGAGCCAAAAGGCTCTCTGATAAATATTATAGAATATAACATGTCGGATAGTTACGTACACATCCTATTTTCCAGTACCCTAGCGTGATTAGCTCTCCCGACACGCAGTTTAAGCTTCTACGTATACTTACTACATTCATATAAGTTAGTATAGGGCGCAATAGGGATGAGCGTAGTTATAAGTATGTACACCTCTCCTCGGTCCCACTAGATTGGGAGCCACGATTCAGTACAGCATACATACTACAGATAGTATAGAGCTATTAAGTAGTGTAATTAACGGTCTGATGCAAAAATAGCTCTTTATACAACACGATCGGCACCAACCTATTTCGTTTCGACGGCGTGCACATAGTGTAGATAGGTAGGTAGTATACCTAGATTCTACAGTAGTTTACCGGACACAAGTACCTACGCGATCTAGATAGAGAATCATACTGTAGGTATGCGTATGTATGTAGTATGTATAATGTGGCTGAGGAACGGAGCTTGGCTCCTCGTGACGGCTATAGCTGACCCCATAATGATCCTGGGTTTGACTCTGGGTAGGAAACTGGCGGCTCTAGAACTTACGGTGTTCCGTAGGCATATACAATAGATTCTATGCGTGTGAACCCTCTCAAATCAGCCGTATAATACACGCAATGGCTAGTCTATGTATGGTGTTGAAGGAGTCCGAGCTCCAGCTGAACTACAGAGACCACGCTATAAAACTCATGGTAGCTAAAAATGGCAATATGACTCGGCCGCTTAATGCATCGAACCACGCGGCTCTGGTAGGGAAGTTGGTAGGCAGATAGGTTACTGTACACGCATATTCTCCTTTGAAACGCGGATAGTATACGCATACGTACTATTCCACGCAGTCGTTTTTGATCATACGAAGGGAGTGAAATGAGAGCCAGGTTCAATATCCTTGTAGTGCGTACAATACTGCAGAACGGTATTATATCTAGGTAGGGTATCAACAGAGAGGTAGTTGGGTACCCGGATCCGTATAGGTACTGCGTACAAACATGTGTAGCCAAGCCTCACTAGTCTCTGGACTAATGTACATACATACTTAATGAAGATCATTCAAATGGTATTTTACGGCCTAGGTACCTATCGCCCGCGAACCTTTGTGTGCAGCATCTATGCGTAGCCAAGCCATGTTGGTTATTCCCTTCAGCTCGCATGTCTCGCTTACTTTCTGTCCCATTGAGCGTAGGACTGGCACCTCTTGGTATGCCGTGATTCTCTTGCTACCTAGGTAGTCATATCGATACTTAGTGTAATAATGGAGGAGGAAACCGTATACGTAGCGTAGGTAGCTAGCCTGCCTAGGGCCTATGTACAAGTAGGTAGGTACCTACATAGGTCTAGAACCCTTACTAGAAAAAAGAGGAGACGCCAGAATTCTATACCGAAGCTGAACGTTCTACTTTAAGTCCCGAAATTCTAGGGACGGAACTGCCCCATTTCTTATTACATACACTACCTATTTACCTCGCATATTGTAGGATGTATGTAGATAGCTGCAGAGTACTATAGGTCTGTAAGTCTATATGGGTACTGCACCAGATAAGTAGACTACATGTAAGGCTAATTCATGAGGTTTATGTAGGTTAGGTAGGTATTACCGAGTGGTATTCTATACCTTATCGAGCCTAATGAATCCAATGTTACCTTGCCGGTATTAGACCTATTGCCGTAGACGGAGATAGAATAGCGTACGGAATACTCTGTATACCACTGTCTTAGGTAAGTCAGTATACATGTTGCTCCTTAGCGCTCTCTTACCTGGTTCATTCATTACCTTACCTTATTAGAGAAAAAATGTAAGAGGCAATAATAAGCCTGATAATAGGTGACAGCAACGGGTTGTTACTGGTCAGACTGGAGACGGTAGACCACCCAGACGGCGTATTTGTCTTGTCGATCCCACGCTCCATACACTACTTAGACGACATACCTAGTACACCTGCGCATATACAGAATACATAGCTACTGCGTAACTCCTAGTACCCAGCATTGGATCAGCAACACAGCCCCCCTCGAGAAGGAGAAGCGGAAGCGGAAGCGGAAGCAGGTCAGAAAGAAGCACAAACGAACTCCCCCCTTTCCTCACTGAGCGCACACTCCCTGAGTGTTGTTCAGCCAGACCTACCCCCCAGGCCCCCCAGGCCCCCCCGGGGACCCCTGTAACATAGACGGTACCCAGTGTACGTAGGCGGTATTCTGTATTCTGTACACACACGCACACCTACCTACATAGGTAATCTGCAGAACATCTCCAGGGCAATCTACATACCTAGAGGGATCTATTGGTCAGGGTTATTCTGCGTCCGCGTCTGCGTCTGCGTCTGCTTCTGCTTCGCTTTTGCTCTGTTCTGTGCTGCGATGCTTTAAGTTACCTTGGCTGTGGGTTTTCCATTTTTACTCTGTATGATCTTGTTGCATTGAACCTGTCACTCCTTTGGGTATAGCGATTACGTACTGTACTTGCAGTACTTGTGGCTTCACGGCACGGGTTGAGCGAGCGAGCAATGCGCAGGACAGATATCTAGACTACGGACGGACAGACAGAGAGACAGATCGACTAACTGACAGACTGATTGACTGATCAAGATCAGACCAGAGGAATCGGCTGTTTGGTTGTATAGGAAGCAGAAGGAGTTGCAACTACGCCAAACCGGGGACAAGAAACGTCTCATCTTGCCTTTTTTTGATCCTACCTATCCGAAGTGCCCTCTTTTTTTTTTTTTTTTTTTTTTTTTTTTTGAATTGGTATCACTCATTTCGATTTATTATATTTTTTTGAATAATTTTTCTTCCCTGTCTGCCCGCCGGTGTAGATTGGCATTTGCAATTGTCGGCCTGCGCACTCGCGCTTTGTTTGACTGCGCCGACCTGCTGGTTCCTTTATTGTTCCGAACTGGCACTGGAAACCGAACGCTGCCACACGGGCAGCTAAGAATAGATCAACGACAGGAGCAACGTCGATCGAGTTGACTCGCCCACACAGTAGTAGCGATGCCCTCTTTCGGCCCTTTCGGCAAACACAGCAATAGATCTCAGCACAACCTGCTTGAGCAACAGCAGCAGCAACGAGCAGCGCAACAACAGGCGCAACAGCAGGCGCAACAGGCGGCTTTGCAGCAGCATCAACTGCACTTACAGCAACAGGGCATCCAGCAGCAGCTCCAGCAGCAGCAGCCATCGGTCGCTACTGCTAGCGGAGCCGGAGGAGGAGGTGGTGGAGGAGGTGGTGGTGGTGCACTGCCCCTTTCGCAGTCCTCGTCGACTGCAGCTTCACCAGCCCAACGTACTCCAGGCCTACGAAAAGTCTCTACTGCTGGCATTGGCCCTGATTCTTCCAGTAACCCCCCCTCAGCCTCGCCAGGACCACCGCCGTCACTAAGCTCCACTGATTCTTTTCATCGTCAACAACAACAGCAACAACCACCGACAGTGCCTTCTTCTCCCTCACAGCAGCAACAACAGCAGCAGCAGTTACAACTAGTCGATAGTAGGACTGGTCAACCACTGGCCCCTCCACATCACCAGCACCCGCACCCGCACCAGCACCAACACCCACTGCAACCGCTACAACCACAGCAGTCACAGCAGCCACAGACACCACACCATCACCTTCACCTTCAACAACAACAACAACAGCAACAGCAGCAGCAACAGCAGCAGCAACAACAGCAACAGCACCAATCACCCTTTCCAATAGCTAATCTCAACAACGGGCAATCTCGCGAGGTGCTGCGCAACACCAATACAAACTTACCGCCCCCACCTGCACAGGGGCCAAACACGATACCTCTACCCCTCAATCAGCCCAATCTCAATAATCTCAATCTCAATCCCGGCCCCAATTCCAATCCCGTCGCCGCAGCCGCCGTGTATAACACAAGACCACCACCTCCTCCTCCACCCCAACTGCAACAGCAACAACAACAACAGCCCCGCGACAACTTCGCCGAGTTGGTCTCACGATCGCGGTCAGCCCGGAACTCGCAGCACATCGCCCCACTGCAGACCCAGACCCAGGCCCTCTTCGGCGCCAGCTCGAGCTCCGCTGACGACCTGTCGCAGACCGCCTCGGCTGGTTCCCCCGTTATCCACCTGGGTCCGCCGTCGCTCCCTCACAGCCAGAGCCAGACCGCACCCAGCGAGACCAAGCGCTCAGCCCGTAAGCTGATTAAGCATCTGATTTCCGGTTCCTCGAGTCGCTCCGCTGCCGCTGCCGCTGCCGCCGCCGATAGCCAACCCCACGAGCCATCTCACGAGAACGCTGCCCCTGGTGTCGAGCGGAGACCCTCAAAACGATCAAGTAACAGTCCGAAAATACACCCCTTGCTGCGTAAGCCGCCGATTGACCATCCCGACTGGCCAGTTCATCCCCCGAGATCGAGCTCGCGACCTCAACTGCAACAGCAACCGCAACCACAGCCACATCAACAGCCTCAGCCGCAGCCGCAGCCGCAGCAGCACGCTCAACAGCAGCAACACGTTCAGCCACAACACCCCCAGCAGCAGCAGCTTGCTCAGCAACAGCAACGCATTCAGCAGTCACCAATTCAAGGCGTGGGCGAGTTTGACGGTGTTTACCCGACTAGTCGGACTAGTCAGGACTTACTTGCACGGACTTCACAGGAAGGACTACCAAATCCCATTCTACCCAGGCCAGCTGAGACCGTAGAAAGCCCGTCTTACGACCAGGACGATATCCTCTTTTACCAGCAACAGGCTATTGCGCAACACCAGGCCCAGCTGCTGCAGCAACAAGGCCACGGTCACCCTCCACCCCAACCAGACCAACAGCAACAGCAACAGCTGTATGGGCAGATCATAGTCGACCCTGCGCAGAGTCCCAACCCACAAGCACACCCACAAGAACAATACCAGCGTAGCAACCCCTCATCGGTTTACGTTGGCCATCTCACTACCGAAGCCTCGCAGCCACCCAATCCAGAGACTGTTTCGCAATTGTCGCATGAATCCCCAACTACCGACTCAGAGCAGCCACCCGATAACTTCCATTCTGCACACGAATCCCCAACTGTGAGTCAAGTGCTGCAGGAACCACCGCCCCCTTCAGCGCCGCAAGATCAACAACAGCCACAAGCAGCCGTATCCCAAGGTATGCCTCCACCGCCAGCACAAGCTGGAGCACCAGGCCAAGGCCGTAAATCAGCAGACAATGATAAGCAATTGGGATCTGTTGGACCTCCCCCTGGCCCACCACCTTACCGACATAGCCAAGGCCCTCTAAACCCTATGAGTACTCCTCCACCTACTGCCGCACCTGGTAATGCTGCACCCAACTTCCGTCCCAGCGGTGCTGGGGAGCGGCCGCCGTACGACGGTCCGAGCATTGAGGATCGCAACCGCACAAACAGTCCCCAACCATCGGAGGGGGTGGATCATGAGAAGCAATTTAAGGATCTGGGTACGTGTATCGAAAGTCTGTCTTCAGCAAATTATTTACATTGAATATAGTAGCGAAGTACAAGAACGTCAAGAGACTCTATTTCGACGGAAAGACGCAGATTGAGCAAATGACGTCCCAGATAGAACAGCTGCAGAATGCTCTTGCTAACCAACGCATGTCGCAATCACGAACAGCACTCGACGACAGCGAGTACTCGTTAAGGTTTAACCGACTCAATGGGGCCATTAACAATCTAGCATTCAACATCCGCAAAGATTGGAGCAGCTTACCAGGCTGGATTGAACGGTATGTGACGGCTGATGCGGTGAAGACGGGCAAGCAAGAGATGACAGCTGTGGGGAGGGCTGTCATCTCATGCTGGGTTATGGAGGAGATATTCAACAAGTGTTTCCACCCTGCGCTCGATGTCAATCTGAGTTGTCATTTGAAGCAGATCGAGCAGAACATCCGCCTGCACTCATACACCATGAGCAGCCAGGAGGAGTTCGATGCCTTGACAGCCAAGGTAGTAACGTGGCGGATGGCAACCCTAGAAGGACTACAACAAGTGCTCAACTCTCCGGAGAGTGGAGAGCATCGCGCGGACTTCACTAAGATGACGACCAGTAACCTGACTGCGACGCTATACCGGTATCTTTCCGACCCCCCGCCCGCTGGTGTAGATGGTAGCGCGTCCATGATCGTAGAGTTGGCCGTGGGAATAGCCGCCAATCTACCGCTAGAGAGTCGTGACGTAGCCTTAACATACCCTATGCCGGGGGACCTGATACAACTAGACATCATGGAGCCGGAGAAAACACCGCTACCGCCCTTGCCAGAGCTGGTGGACGAACCCGAAGACAACGTCAAGGAAGCCGAGAAGGCGGCGAAACGTGAGAAGACAAAGAGTGGTATGTTAACAATGCTTGGCGGTGTCCCGCATCCCGCCAGCAGCAGAAAAGGCAGCACAGCCTCGATCCTCACTGACACGACAACCCCGGCAGCAACAGCACCGCCCCCTAAAGACGCCCCGAGAGTTCGTTTTGCTGGTTTCGTGGGAGTAGAAGTACGGGGTCGCCAGGTATTATCGAAGGCGCCGGTCTGGCCGATAGCGTAGAAGTGGCCGGTTCATTTTCGCTTCCTGGGGTAGCGAAGTACAGGATAGGGCACAGTGGTTGTTTGCTCCCAACCATTGGTATAACTTAATGCCTCTCAAGAAGGGGGAGGGGTTATGTTTTTCTAGCATGTCATAGAATCAAGCATCGGGCATGGACTTGCACAGGATGGTATTTGTTAAGGCAGGGGTGACGATAAAAAGCACGAGAGACGATGTAGCGAGATGTTCCACATATATTTCTTTTCGTCCAGCCGCCTTGTTTGCAGCAGGCGTGGTTTCTATAGCCAGACGCGTCAGGAGAAGAGGGAATCGAGAGAGCGAGGATTCGGATCCATATACCCCCTTGAAGTTGAACGGAATTACAATAATTACAGCCGAGCTTCAGAACCAAAGCTACCTAGGCACATATGAGATTTACGGGAGTGGGGGCCGAGCTGGTTTTATGGTCTCCTCGTGAAAGAGAGAGAGGGGAGAGCTACAGAGTACTTAGCGATGTACTCTACAAGGTACACCGCCTGCCGAATCGAAGTTTCTGCCGTCGGCCCCTCCAAAATTACCCGCCTAGGATCGCTATCAAGAGACATGTGAAGCAATATCTTTAAGTAACATTCACGCCCGGCGCATTTCTCTGGACCGAAGACAGCAGTCTTTATTTGTAACAAGTCAAGTTCACGCATTTTTTCAGAAGCCGAAGAAGCTGTTCTTTTACTCGATCTCGAATAGGATAGGACCCCTCATGAGAAGATAGCTTGGAGGGGGGATCGAATAACAACCCCACCATCCACTCATTCATCCACCCATCCGCACGTCTTGGGAATCCATCGTAGCGAATATCAATCAGATAACAGCCTCGCACGCCGCCATGGTGACACCAGCGCACTTGGAGCCTTCTAAGCTCGGCACAAAAGAGTAGTATGTCCTGCTCGTACCCCTGATCCTATCCTAACCCCCCCTTTCCCCCCTCCTCCAACAACACTCGAGCCCTATCCCATCTCTATCCAAGTACCTCTCTACCCTCTAAGTCAATGCGCACGACTAGACGAATGAATGAATGAACGACTGAATTTACTAACCCCCCCCTTTCTTTTTGGGTGACAAACAGCTGGGACGCACTATACACGACCGAGATAGCCAACCATGCGCACGACCCCGCGGATACGGGCACGGCCTGGTTCGACGACTCGGACGCCGAGGCGCGGCTCGTCGACTTCCTCGAGGACCCGGAGCGCGCGCGCGAGCTGGGCATCGACACCGCGACAACGTCGTTCCTCGACCTCGGCACCGGCAACGGCGCGCTGCTGTTCGCCCTCCGCGACGCCGGCTGGGACGGCCCCATGCTCGGCGTCGACTACAGCCCTCAGAGCGTGCGCTTCGCCCGCCGGATCGAGAGGGCCCGGCGGAAGGACGGCGGGGAAGAGGGAGAGGGTGGCAGTCGGAATAACGAAGAAGGGGGGGCCGACGAAGACGAAGACGGAGACGGAGAGGTAGACGTCCACTTCGCCGAACACGACATCCTCCACGCCCCCGCGGCGCCCCTCCTTGACGCGCGGTTCTCCCCCTCCGTCGTCGACGGCTGGGACGTGGTCCTCGACAAGGGGACCTTCGACGCCATATCGCTCTCCGCCGAGACACTGGACGCCGCCGCCGCCGCCGCCGCGAACGACGCAAGCGCCGAGCCCAGACGTATAAACGAGGCCTACGGTGCCCGCGTCCTGCCCCTCGTCCGCGACGGCGGCCTCTTCCTCATCACGAGCTGCAACTGGACAGAGGCCGAGCTGCGGAGCTGGTTCGAGGACGGCGCCGTCCAGGAGATACCACCACCCCCAGGCGCAGACCAGGAGCAACAGCCGCAGCAGGCGTTCTGGGGCTTCGAGGTCGTAGGCCGCGTCGAGTACCGCAGTTTCAGCTTCGGCGGCGTCAAGGGCCAGACGATTAGCAGCTTGTGTTTCCGGAAGGTCCAGAAAAGGAGCCGCCAGTGAACCTCCCTACCTTAGGTAGCCACCCACCTACCTGTGTTCTTTTGTCGATATCGATCTTGGAAGTCAGCGAAAGGGGCTTCGGGGATCATCTTATTTCATAGATAAAGTAGATAGTATTGACGAGATACCCTACCATCATAAAATTAAACAGCTAATCTAACACACGGACATGATGCGAAACTATTGTCTGCTTTGACATAAAGTGCGATTACTAGTACAAGGACAAGATGACTGAAGAATATGTCTATTGAAGTCATAGCATTTTTTATTCATGGCTTTTGGTGTGCTTGTATTCATACAGGATCTCCCGCCATAGCGAGAGCCGTGATGATATGGCGTCCGTCGCTTGCTCATCTCTGCTCTATTGAATCTGTTTTTCCTCGATTCTGAAACGAGAGCAGGGTAGTACCACCACTCGTGTTGATGCTTTGCAACTCCAGGATCCCGATCTCTATGCTTGAGATCCTTTGGAAGATATATCACCCCTAACGGACAGTATCTTTGTATCAAACTCAACTTGGAACGGTATAATGGTGACGTAACTCGCAAAATGCATCGGAAAGAGGCTGGAATGCATGGCCACAACCAAGTGTAGAAGGAATTTTCTCTTTATGAAGTCTTCTCTCCTCTATGGTGACGTGTTCATTGGCTCTCCTCCAGCTACCCCAGGAATAGCATTCGCCGCAGTTGTGGCGAAGAACCGTACGTCCACATCATCATCCTTCTGCAGTTTCTCCAAGTTCGGCAGTATGCGCTGCTGAATTAACTCCGTCGACTTGGGTGATGCTGTCATATCCAGCTTCCCAGCCTTCTCTAAGCTGTAAATTGTGCCCTCGTCAGGTAGCCGTTTTAAGACGGTGATCAGCTCAGTGAAGGTCTTTGCTACGTTGAAGCGAATGTTGGGGATATCATCTTCCACTAGCTTTTCTAGCATAGGCAAGATAGACTTCCCAATCACGTCAAGACTGACAACAGTAGATAGAGTCTATTAAAATTAGAATATAACGTGCACATAATGGGATACCGCAACTTACCGTGATCGCAAAGCAGGTCGTCATCCGGTATAGGTAATTTGGATGCGAGCCCATTGCCATGACCTTGGGGATAATAGCCTCGCTGGCCCACTCGACACCAAAAACCTCTGTAAGCTTCTTCAGATTATGGGCTGCCGCCTCTCGGACAGAGAAAACGGTGTCACCCAGCCACCTCATGCAATGCCCGCTCAGTTTTTCATCGAAGAATTTGACTCCGAGTTGGCTGGCGAGAAGTGGGATATGCTCGATAATAGCAAGCCTAACTCTCCATTGCTTATCGTCAGATAATTCGTCAATAGCAGGCAGCAGTGAGTCCGATAAACTGTCGATGCCAATAACTATATTTGTTAGATTAAGATAGTTAAGACTTTAGGCAAATGACGACAAACCTTGGTTTACCAGCTCAAGTTTTGAGATGATATGAAGGCGAACTTCGGGGAATTCATCCTTCAACATTTGTAAGAACATAGGGAGGAGGTGTTTAATGGTTCTGTCATGCCGTCTGTTAGTAAGACTCTACCGCGCAACGACTTAGAACATACTCTTGCTTCCCCAAAATTGGAGCAAGTCCGCTGATTTGGGTGCCGAGAGCAGCGCGGACATGCTGAGACGGATCTGAGACTAGACCGTCAACAGGACTTATAATCGTTTTAAGAAGTGTTTCTCGGTCCACCAGGCTGCAGAAACCGGGGATCTGGCCGGCAATGGCAGTTCGGACCTCGGCCTCGTTATCTTTCAAAAGCTTAACGAAGGCAGGGACTAAGTCTTGGGATACAACCTCCTCGTGTACAGCACTGGCAATCTATTATGCTTTTATTAGCCGACATCTAAACCCCATCGGAAAACATGGCCGTTACCTTCTCAAACCTATCAGCAATCATATAACGAACCCGCCAGCTCTTATCTTCTATTAGGCTACGTAGGGATGCGAGTAACACGCTGTAGCTAGCTTGCTCATCTTTGGGGACGACCTCGGCAATGGCGATAAGAATATCGACGGTGAGAAGTCGGACACTGTCTTGGTCATCCTGAGCAAGGTGCTGGAAAAGGGGTATCATCTCCGCAATGACTATAGGCGCGGTCATCTCTTTGATGAACTTGGCTAGGTTCGTGGCAGACTGGCGACGAACCATGGGGGTCTCATCGTGAACCAAGAGGCCAAACTGTGTGCGAAGCGACTCCTGAACCTGCGGGGATATCTTCTTGTAGGGGGCCGTGTACAAACCACAGCCCGAGACTTTGGAGGTGAACCAGTCAGCCTTGCTGAGGCGGATGGTGAGCGGAATAAAGTACTCTTCGATCTGCTGAGCGGAGAGATCTTGACAGATCTTGTTGAGCGACTCGACAGCCTAAGATTGAGATCAGCCAGGGGGGAATCATAGGGAAGGCTGAAGAGTGATTTGGACGACGGACCTTGTCTCGAACGACGGGCTCTTCAATGGCAGCGAGGTTCTCAAGGGGTGAGAGGAGGACATGGCCGAATTGAGGACCACCGACATACTCGATGAAGCTGCCGAGCTCTTCACTTAACGCAACAAGGACTTCATCTTCGTCTTCGACGGACTCTGCGAGAAGGGTTAGATTCTAATGGTCTGGCGTTGGGGCGTTGGGGCGTTGGGGCTATAGGGCGCTGCCTGACCATCAAGGAAAGGAATGAGTTCCTCGCGAGTGCGCTCGGGGCCCAGCGCAAGGGCGATTGTCGAAAGGCGGTGGATGGCATTGAGTCGGAGGAGAACATCATCGTGCTGCAAGGGTGGTCAGCGATACGAGCATACGTCTGGGGTGTCGCCCTTACCTTTAGCTCATCGATGAGCACAGCGATGGGGTAGAGCTCATCGTTCGCACTAGGCGCGTCAGCCATGGCGAAGGCTGGAATGACCTGCTTGGTAGTGCTCAAGGAACTGCGTAGGTTGTGGGATGTGAGGTTGGGCACAGAAGTCGAGAGAGCGGCGACGGCGACAATGATGGCGACGACGATATGGCAGTGGTGGAGGAGGGGTGATGATAATGGTGGTGGTGAGAGAATACACAAGTAGTAATAGAGGTAGTAGAGGTAATAGTGGTGGTGGTGGTTGGTAGTGGTGGCAGTGGTGGCAGCAGTAGCAGGTAATGGTAGTGGTGGTGGTGGTGGTGATGTTGATCGCGTGGGTGGAGTGATGCAATGATAAATGATAGAGGTACTCTGTAGGTAGGCGATTTTAGGTCAATGTCGGGTGTCAGTGTCTGGCCAGTGTAGGCTAACGACGTAGACTACTGTAGCGGAGAGAGGCGGCTGGTATGGTTCTCTTGTTGAAGACGACGTTAGACTAGGCGACGGTACAACAGAGAGGTTTTTATTGCCTCTGTGATCGCTTGCGATATAAACGATCGAAAGCAAAAGGCGGATGGAGGGGTATCTAAGCACAGCCGGCTAGAGCTTGTCGCTGCGTCGGCATAACAATCTTGAATACCTAGAGCAATAGGTACCTCACACTCCCTAAGGGTACTGCGTACACACAAATCAGGCTTAGCGTGGGCGCCGCTTTTGCTCAGGGCTCGGCTCAGCCAACTACCTATCAGGCAGGCAACTAAGTACCTACTCAGTCCAGACCCGAGCTAAAAGCGGCAGGGCTCCCTGCCTCGCACTGGTACCTCCTAGGTAGCTTAGGTACCTGGCTGCTTGTTCACTTAGGTAGAAGGGCCAATAATAACTGTGGCTTGTCGCCTGCGGCTTGAATATAAATCCTCTTTGTGATTTGGACCCGCTCTTTACAGATGTAAACGGGTACCTACCTAGATCCGTAGGGATTGTACGGTGGGGGTTTCGCTTCCCAGAGGTACTGTAATTACAGGAAGTAGATACTTGTGTACGTAAGTAGGTGTATATATATTTACCGGACATCTTCGAATACTATCATTGATGTTTAAAGGTAGCCATCTTTTTAAAATACCTAATAATTACGAACTTTGAGCCCGCGTGTATGCTTCTGTTATCAAAGAACGAAAACCACAATTATATAAACTAGATTGTGCGTACAGAATAACGTCGTCACCAGATACTAGAAGACTAGAGGACTTATTATGTGCAAGGCAAAATGCCTCGGTACCGATACATATACATAGATCCTTTCTTAGTCACTTTGGTGTTTGTACCAGGTTGACAAGCTAGCAAATCATATGTCGCAGCACTCCCCAAACACCTGTGTTTACCGTCCTGCCCTAACTACCACGATCTAGGTAATGTTTAGCGTCTGGCTTGGTGATATCTAGGCTCAATTGCTTTCGTCAAAGACTAAACTAAACAATATTAGCTTCTTTTCCACTACCCACGTGTCTAGTGACCCTCAAAAGGGGGAAATTATCGTGCGCCTCGATCTATCCTCAGTCCCTCAGGAAATTTCTCCTAAATATGCTGTGTAATTAGACAACCTGAACCCAAGTACTGGGACGGCAGCGCGTAGAGTTGAAACTGCGTTTCATCATTATGCCTTGTTTGCTCCCATCACGCACCGTAACAGTCATCTAAGGCCCTGCTAATATGCCTCAAGCAGTGCATACTATGTAATTATCTTGCCTCCAAACTCGAGTTACCATCATCTAGTGAGTGCGTCGGCGTACTTTTCATCTCCTGCCCGCGGTCGAAGGTTTGCAGTATCTGATGTGTTGGCATATCTGCCATTTCCTGTTCGCCCGGTCCTTTGGGTGGATTATGAGTCTTTGCGGGATCCCCTCTATCTGGTCCTCCAAATAACCCGCGGCCAAGATCTAAACTGGTAACCCCATCTCGGAGTTTGGCCAGATTCATTGCAAATGCCCCTGGTGTATCAGCACTAGAACTATGCTTGAGAGTCGCGGAGTTCTTGAGACCCGGTGTAAGTGTATCGTGGGCGGTTTCTACAGCTGCAAGCACACTCCGACTTGTCGGGAGACCGGGCGGTTTGGGGCTTGGGGGAGGTTGTGGCGATCTGCTGCCATTCTTGCTCGGGGATTCGGTGGGTGTCATAGCGTAGCTACCTATTCTCTCTTCATGAGCTGCGGCCTGATCCAAATAGTCGTTCATCTCTGAGTCGGACCGCCCGAAGCATTGTGCCCACCACCGTATATCAGAGATTTTTGGAAACAGTAGTCTCTCACGCCCACTTTGTCGGTCGTCGACTGTGGCATCGTAGTCTGGATTCAGGAATTCATGTTTCCGAGATAGGAAGTAATCCCACACTGATCTAGTCCTTTCATACACGTGAGCATCTATACGCTGCTTCTCAGAATTATAGAGAAAAGTTCCGTATTGTCCGGCATAAAGATGATATAGAAGCCGCCGCAGAAATCTTTCGTTGAATTCGAATCGATTTGGATGTTGTCGCAGAAGTTGCCATGTCGCATCAAGGAATTGATGAAAGACGGGTGAAATTTCATTAGGCCGTGTGGTTTCGATGACTGCTGAGGACTCGGATGACCTCTTTGCCTGTGAATTTTCATCAGAGGGCGAGCCTGCACCATCAGCATCCGCCTCGGCGCTTGCATCTTGATTCCGACTCCGGTGGAAAAATCTTCTGGCACCAGCAATCGCATTTTCGAAGGCCTCGCCAGCCCGTCCATCGGACTCTCCAGGTTGCATTGCTGAGCCTGCCATGGCATCTCGTTCAATAACAAACCACTTTTCGTGACTGAGTGGTCCCGAGCGCTGCTGGAACATGTGCCCAAACGACATCCAATCTTTCTCGACTAGGATAATGAAGCCGTCTATTGTGCGGTAAAATGGATCAAGCATCAGTTGGGACAACGCTGACAGTTGGCTTGTACGATCCCATCCATCTGAGCAGTGTATTAAAACATGAGAATGATTGATTCCCACTTGCCGTGCAATCAGAGCCGATCCATCTAACACACCTCTTATGTGCTTAAGCCAGTTGCTTTTTATAAGGAGCTCGCGGTTTGGTGGTAGTTTAGAAATATCGCCATCCTTGATGGCATCTATAACAGTGTTAAGAGATTCTCTCATGACATGTATGTTATCAATGTTTAGGTATGCCTTCTTTGCAAACGGATAATACTCCATGTTTTCGGAACCTTTGCCAACCACCTGCATGGCAAGGGCATTGATAGTAGGTCGTGCATCCACAATCAAGTTTCTTTGCTGAGCGCCATATATCCGCTTGCTAACTTGAGATTCATAGTCCGCTTCGTTATCGGTAATGAGCTCATCCTCGAGGCGCTCCGTATCTGTTGTTTCGCCCTCCAAACTTGAGACACGAAGATCAATTTGGCTAGAGGCAGGGCTTGGCTCTGAGGTGTCGAGGGTTGAGGGTTCAAGGCTATTGAACTCAACCGTGGCTGAGGCAGAGAAGCAGGCACTGACGAGCTTCTCGTCTTGTATACTCCGATTTCCTCTGAAGCCGACTAAAGGTTGAGAACTCCGCGTGATGGAGCAATTGTTGAGGGAGTGAAGATATGTTAGCACAGGTATTCGGGCTCTGGATCGATATGGGCCTGCATATTTAATGACATTGTCGGATATTTTCGAGGGGACGACGAGCAAGGCCGGGTAGGTGGGGGAGAAACCATAGTCTTTGTTGATCAGGGAAATCCTCCAACCCCGATCCACCAATTTTGTGCTAATACCCTGTCGCCTAAATTCAGCCCTCGGGTCGTATAGCGTCCAGCCGTTCAAGGGCTTTTCAGACTTGAGAGGCTGGTAACTGAAAGCATACAGCTTCTCTATTGATCCCAACCGACAGGTCCGAGCACGGATGTACTCGAATGCATCTCGAGCAGCTATCTCGTTCCGGAAGAGGAAGTTTATCAAACTAAAATCTCTCCCACGCAGTCGTATGGAGGAGGGACGTCCAGTGGCGCTGGGGCATGGCCTGAAGATGCAGTGGGATACGATAGGGAATGCAATGTAGGACTCTCTATGTTTCGGGGCGTTCGGAGGCACAGGGGCGCCGTCGGGCGAGGTGACGGGGTGAATGAAGATAATATGGTGGTCCGTAAGGCGCAGTTCGCCTGAGTACTTGTCGCCAAACCGAATGGCATCGACGTTGGGTATCTAGGGAACGCAACGAGGGAAGTAAGCATGGAATCTAGCGACCAGGAACTTGGTTAGATTGCACATGCTGGGGCGAGACGTACGACCTTAAAATGCATCGTAAGTTCTATAGCTAGGTTAATTCGATGGTGTGCTTAGGGGTAGACGTCGATAAAATGAGGCCTTCTAGAAGTGGGCGGCACATTTGATCGGCGCGGGCTACGGACCGAAGAGGTATCGATCGGGCTCTGGTTGCGAGAACGTGACAGCAGGTGGGAATTTGGTTATTTAAGCACATGCCTGGCACGCCTCAATGCCACATGTTGATTGGTGTATTGTCTGCGCGTGGTGTTGTCGCCCTGGGAAGGGGCATCCTTCTGAGCTCGAGGGTCAAATGACTTCACTGTCCGTAGTAAGGAGCACCACGGAAAGCGCGGGGCTCACGCAGGCAGCTTATCACAAGGCTGATGGATTAGAAAGAGCGAATAAGGAATAAGGGAGTTGGTGTCGACGGCGACGTCACCAGCCACTGACGCTAAAAGAGGGATAGATTGACTTACGTAGGTACCTAGGTCGGTTCTGTTATCGATAGAGCCTTTATCGCTCGACATCAAACACTAGGTGGGTTATCTCAAGCCTCTAAGCACCACACAAATCTGAACCCTAAGCCAAAAATTCCCTGCCGCTAAAATTGCAGACAGTGCTTGGCACCACTGTCAGCTGCGTCCCTCCACCAAAACTACACGACCCTCGATTTTTCTAGCGAGCTGCTCTGCCATCGCCCAACACTCGGATCGACCACCATCCTCCCATTCCCCCACCGCCACAGCGATTCGAGCAGTCAATCAAGAGGCAAATCAGTCAAGATGGCTACTTCCGGAACTCAGATGTGAGTTAATTCCACCTCTATCGCAATTTCCATAGCCATTCCTAGATCATGTCCAGTCATGCATGTCATGGCAAGACTACCCCTCCAGAGCGCCTCGCGATAAACCACCCCCCAAGCAGCAACGTCTCACACACAGACATGCACTAACCAAACCCTACCCGATTGCAGTTCCAAGCGCAGAAAGTTCGTCGCCGACGGTGTCTTCTACGCCGAGCTGAACGAGTTCTTCCAGCATGAGCTCGCCGAGGAGGGCTACTCGGGCGTCGAGGTCCGCGTCACCCCGACCGTCACCGACATCATCATCCGCGCCACCCACACCCAGGAGGTCCTAGGCGAGCAGGGCCGCCGCATTCGCGAGCTCACCTCCCTCATCCAGAAGCGCTTCAAGTTCCCCGAGAACAGCGTCTCCCTCTACGCCGCCAAGGTCCAGAACCGCGGTCTCTCCGCCGTCGCCCAGTGCGAGTCACTGCGCTACAAGCTGCTCAACGGTCTCGCCGTCCGCCGTGCCTGCTATGGTGTCCTGCGCTTTATCATGGAGTCGGGCGCCAAGGGTTGCGAGGTTGTCGTTTCCGGCAAGCTGCGCGCTGCCCGTGCCAAGTCCATGAAGTTCACCGACGGCTTCATGATCCACTCCGGTCAGCCTGCCCGCGACTTCATCGACAGTGCCACCCGCCACGTCCTTCTGCGCCAGGGTGTCCTCGGTATCAAGGTCAAGATCATGCGCGGCTCCGACCCCGAGGGCAAGGCCGGCCCGTCCAAGTCCCTACCTGACGCCGTCACAATTATCGAGCCTAAGGAAGAGTCCAGCGTCGTGCAGCCCATGAGCCAGGACTACGGTGCCAAGGCCGCCCAGGTGCAGGCCCAAGCCGAAGCCGCTCGTGCGGCCGAGGAGGAGGCCGGTGAGGAGGCCGCTCCTGCCGAAGCTTAGGATTGAGTCGGTCGGTGCTGGACTCCTCAACCCGAGACTTCTGGTGATGTGAATGGAAGAAGCAGATAAAGTAGAGCGAAAGTGGGGTCTGCGATGGCAAACAATTCGGCGTCTTGATCATTTATATTGGCATGGGGGAAAATCACGAATTACCCGAAACCAGGGATTCAGTCGTCGATGCATGGCTGTACAGGTGTTTGTGCATCTACTGATGAGGTAGAGCACGTAGGCTACTATAGGCAATCAATCATCACGAATGAAGATATCTGTGGCTTTGTAATTGGTCAGCTGTGCAACCCACTACTTGTCATGTAATCGCAATAGGTAATTAACAAATTGCAACCATTTCTGAAGCTGTAATGAAAAAAGGTATGAGAAAGGAAGCTGTAGTACCGTGCTGGCGTTAACGAGTTGCATTGTACAGTTTGTTTAAGACATCATACGCTAGGATATCTCTTAATTTCGAGACGCTCTCTCGGGGTTGTGCCTTTTTTTGATACCTGGAAGTAACTTTACATGGTTGAAACAAAACGACCCTGGTCTCTCAGTTCCCGGCTATGATTTCGTATTCACAGCCCGCCAAAATCCGGAACGCCGCATAGTGAATTCCAAAAACCGTATCCCCTTTCTCTGTCCACTCTTAGTAGGCAATATCGCCCTATTCTCTATACTCCTACATCAATGGTCAGGCTCGGGTATCCCGACAATCATCCTATGTAATCGGGCGCCCCGCCGTGAGCTCTATCCCGAGATACGAAACATAAAACCGTAATATTACTCATATGCGATTCTCATCGGTGTGGCGTTCTAATTCGTCGATAAACAAATGGCTCGAGGAGGAAATATACAATGCGGTCGTAGAATATGGAAGTCGAGGTATGTGTAGATGATGCAAGGAACCACTTCCTCAAGTCGAGTATTACATGTGAACGCTTAGATTATTTGCGATTCTCCATTTCAATCGTCTCGTAGGCTTTCGTCCCGTGTCCGTTCATGCCATTTTGACCCCTCGAAATTGCATCATTGTCGTCATCGGGCAGTCCAAAATCGCTGTGTGCTTGCTCCTCATCGTATGCACGCATTAGGCCATCTCTGTCGCTGTGGCCTCGGCTTCCTATGCTCGGTCGTGGATCCTGGCTCCTCCTAGACTGCATGCTAAGGCGAGTTTGGATACTCGATATCATGTCGGTTCCAGTGACATCAGTTCCTTGACCAGCGAGCATCTGTGTCCCATCCGGATCACGTCGGGAGAGGTTAAGCAGGTAAACACCAGTAAAAGTTATGAGAAAGCCGCATAGGAGCGAAAGCGTGTTCACGACATCGGTTGTGTTGAAGCCAGAAAAGAGTATGAAAGAGGCGCAGAGGGTGGCAGTTGTAAATGTAACGTAGTAAAGAGGGTTAACACTAATATCATGTTAGCAATACTTCAATATCTCCGGCGTATCAGTTACATTATCGTACATCTGGGTGCTAAACTGGCTTAGAGCCTTGTTGAAGTAGTTCATCTGTGTTATAATGCAACCAGCAGTCAAGATCAGGAACACGTAGGTTGACGCGTGCGTGAATTGATTGTTTCCGGCGAAAGTGAGTTTGAGCGCAATGCCAAATGCCTTGATAGACATGACAGAGACAGAGCCAACGGTAGAGCAAATCGAGAGATAGATCAGAGGGTTACTCCTGCCGTAGACAGGCGCAATTTTGTAGATCATGACGACGGCGAAGACCGCCACGACAACAGAATAGAGTAAGAACCCTGCCCCCCAAAAATTAATACTAGATAGCCAGTACTAGGGGATTGTAGCCTTTTGCTTACCAGGTCGAAGTGCATAGTTTAGGATCTCGTCGACAGTTTCGACAGCCTCGTCAGGAGGTGCGTGAAGCACGATAATCAGAGCCCCAAGAAGACAGATAGCACAGCCGAGCTTTCCGAGTGTTCCTAGTTCCTCCTTTAAGAGATACGACCCTAAAACGGCACCAATCAAGACGGAGAGGGCACCTAAAGGCGTCACTAAAATCGCAGGAGCAAAGGCATATGCCGCGAAATTAAAGGTTTCCCCCGCCACCACTCCATCAAGTTAGCCGCGAAGTCACTGACTGCGCAATGGTAGAGTCTTACTTGTGATAAGTCCTGCCCACCATATGGGGTTCTTCAAGTATTCAAATCCATCTCCTTGGAAGCCATGTTTTTCTTCTGACAATTGTAAGCCCTAGTTCGAGTCAGTACAGTAACAACACCGGCAGCCGACAACAGAAGGTCAAGTGTAACGAGCGATAGAGTAGCCTCGATTTGGCGTACCTTTTTCGTGATGACGAAACTTATGCCTATAATCACCCAGGGGTTAGCTTTATCGATGCCACGACGGCGGATCATCTGCTTACCAAGGACCAGACTTGATGAGATGGCCAAGGCTAGCCCAATATATCTAACAGAGAAGTTCGCGTCAGTTTGTTTTCTATCGACCAAGCGGCGAAAGAGTACTTCGAGGTCGGCAGCAAGAGCGCGTAGCTCAAGGCGCCTTGAAGCAGAGGAAAGTCGTACTTATCATCTATAGTCATATTGAGGATATGCGCCAGGGATCTGATAAAGAGTGTAATGCCAGTAACTACAGAATGGCGGTTCGTATCAAGTCGGGGCACTCGCGCCGGGCGAGGGGGGGCGACGTGAAGGCCTCCTCGGATGTTCGTTGCGCTTCGATAAATAGGTACCACAGTAACCCAAAATAGCGACGGGCTCGCTCGCGCCAAGTTGGGGGAGTAGGTAGCCGATTGTACTCAGGGTGCGGTACAGTGCAGTGCGAGGTACCAAGGCATACGACTATCGGGATTGGGTAAGATGTTCAGCTATTCGGTCGTGGCCATCGGCGGTTCAGTTCGACGGGACTCGTTCGATGGGTGAAGGAGAGTCGTTGTTGAGAGACGACTAGGCAGGTAGCGGAGAACGGTTTGCGACGGAGGGTGAGACTACACTAGACAGGTCTACGTATAAGATTGGCAGGCGAGTAGGGTATGAGGAAGGTTGAGTAAGTCCGGACGCCAAGTTGCTTTGTGTGGTGTGGTGTGGTAACAAGTGAGGTGGATGCGCCGTGCTGGTGCTGGAACTGCCCATTGGTTCTCAGTGGGCGATTAATAGGTAGGTCACTTGAGCCAGTAGGATTATGTATGTACCTAAGGTACATAGGCCAGCAGACAACGCTAACAGTACGTACCTCACTTACACGTCGCTCCAAGAAAGAACTTCTGGGGATTCAATCCACTAGAGCCCGCCGCTAGCCTCGATTTCTGCTGCAAGTGTTTGGTGGTTCTAACCTGTGCTGGACAGATTCTGAACCTTAGAACTCCAGTGGGCGCAGCGCTGTGCACCCCAGCACGCCGACCGGAATATTTAATTACTACATCCCTGCCTCTCTACCCTGAGGCCATATATGTAACTACCTGGTTACTAGTGGCGCCACTGCGTGTGTACACAAAATGCAGGGGGAAAATGGGAAGTTCTATGTAGTACAGAGTAGGTGGGTTTTACCACTTTCGGTGCCGGCTAATAAATCGGGCTTAGCGTAAGCGCCGCTTTAGCTCAGGCTCCACTCAGGCTCACTGAGCCACAGGATTTATGCAAATTTATGCATAGACTACGTTACCCAGAACCGTTGTTGAAACGGTCCATCCAACCGATTCCGTTCATCTAGGTGCTCAAGTTTTAATAGAATCGCCAATCGCCTCAGCGGAGTCAACATTCGCTCCACAAACAAAAGCAGCTGAAGTCGAACGTAATCGCAAAGACGCAGAGCACCAAGGCGAGAAAGTAGAATGTAAACATAGCCCTCCTTACACGGCAGCAAAGACAATTATAGGTACTCCAGCCGTACCTACAGGTCAACCACAACAACTCGATAGCCGCAATCCGGTGTATCTCGTAGCTTGTTACGAGCTCATTCATAATAGGCCGCTTACAATTAAATTTTATTATTCGGTGATTATAGTTATCGGTTAACTTAAGATTTACCTTAGGTGAGTGAGTAGAGTTTCAATACGAGTCTGCCGCGCGTTCCCTTCGAAGGGTATGTATAAAGAGTTCATTGCTCCCACTTTACCTATTATCGCCCACCTTCTCCCCCTTTCCATCTTCAATAATGCTCTCAGGCGCACTATCACATCACAGCCTCGGCCGGTTCTATATTCGTCACGCGAGGTTGCCACTCTATCATTACCTAAAATCGTCACCGATTAAATCTACGTGTCATCATGGGTGTGCTTTCTAAAACTACAACAATCTCTATAATGGCCATAGAGATTTGCGTTCTAGTGGCCATTGGGGTTGATGGCGTAGGCCCAGCGCTAGAAGCTCCCGCTCACCTCGGCATCTTTGGTCGGGTCGCCTATTACACCTTTCATCGTCGATTCAGGGACTTCTTCGTCCCTTACTACACCATTGGGCTTGTCCGCGAGTGCCTTCATGTTCTTAAAGGAGACCTGAAGACCCCTTTCTGGTTTAACAGTCTGTTCTTGCTTTCGGGTTGTTGGCTCTGGGCTTATATGAAGACAACACTGGAGGCATTCGATTACAGTGATCGGCCGTATACTGTGGAGGAGGAAAAGCTATGGACCGAAGGGATGACAAGACGCGAGTTCTTGAAGCGCAAACGTGGGTGAACACGGGTTTGTCAGCGCAGTGAAGAGACCAGTGGCGGACTCATATTGTGTGCTGGCAACACGAGAGCATTTTCACGGTAGGAAATGCGCCGAGCATTCGATTCCCCGAGACTACGGAGTAACTATGAGCTTCGAAGAGACCAACAATAAGGAATATTAGACTGCAGATGAGCTTGTTGAGACGGTCCGATATATTCGAAAGCAAAAACGTAGTCGCAGCATCTACCTTATCTCTGACGAATCTTTCCTCCAACCACATCGTCCGGACCATTATTACTATCAGACTTGCTTCTTCTAATCCATTAAAATGGTGTCCTCGGTGAAGCCAGCGAGACGCAAACGCCAAGGCCCCTTTCTATAAATTACAATCAGCTGCCTCGTCTTGACACAACCAGCCTCCCCTCAGTCATTTATCTAGTCACCAACCGATTGCCCGGTCTCCAAACCAACACCACAACCAAGAAGAATCATCACGGTTGCGAATACGAATCTATGCATAATCGGCCTATTGCACTAGAGGAAATCTATTAAAGAGTTATCCCTCTTCTAGTAGGTTTGGCTAGCCCTACACATCCCTAACTCATCAAAATCTAGTCATTGTTCTACTAGTAAATCTATCTGGGAGTGGTCGCCAGTTCTAGGCGGTTAGACTAGGCCCTTCACTGCCCTTTCCGCTAGATGCATATGCATTGCTGCTACCTGTTCCAAGCTGTGAGTTTCGTCATCGGCGTTCGCTCAATATTGGACATCTCCCATTTCGGAAACAGCGTGTTGCCACAGGCACCTATGGGTAGTCTCTGGGTGCACATCTTATCGAGATAAATTGGTATCTTGGTGAGGCACCAGTCAGACTCGACAGAGCTCTTTCCACATTGATACCAGGTAGGTGGGACACTACTGCTTAGATGTCGAAGACTACCTAGGTAGGTAGGGTTATATATCAAGCCTATAATGGTACTGGGAGATCGACTCGGATGTACTTCATGTGCCAGAAGGTTGTGTAACAGCATGCTACTGTCCAATCCAAGATGCGAACATCAACGTAGAAGGTGCGATGGCAAGGTGAGGTAGGTTGAGTAGATATTTCGTCGGATCCTCCGCCCTAGGACCTTTTCTTCTCCTTTCTTCTCTAAGACCTCTCCAGTTTTTGAAAAGCGGTCGTTTTGAATATTTTTTGGAATAGCGAATGAGAGGTTGTGTAAGCATCACTGTCTCTACTATATCTCTTGAATCCTCAATTCACTGGCCTCAACCTTGCTCACTAACACCAATGCATTTACACAAGCCACGCCTCAGTTATCCTTGCATTGATGTTGCGAATTCAGTCTGTCCTAAAGCCACGAGCAAAAATTTCCACCCAATCCTCTCTCCCGCCTGTTTACTACACGGCCACTTAGGCAATCCCCGGGGATGGTGATATTCGTACTAACTAACAATCTATAGATATTTAACACCTGGGGGGTCATCAAATCTACCTATCATCTGGTCCTGCCCGCGCTGGCGGTCGGGTACGCGATTGCAGTCTCCACGTCGGACAGACGAAGAACCTTCGCGAGGTTTCTCGTGGAGGCTCTAAACGTCTGTCTGGAGGAGGAGTCGACTCGTCGGCTCCTTCTTGAGGCTGTTTTCGGGGAGCTGGCTCAACGCGAACATTAGTTCGCGGTCGCTTACGCGTCGTATCTCTCCACGCCGGAGCAACGCCAGGCCTTCGGGTTCTGTGCTGCGCAATGGAAGATAAGATGCTTCGGCATCTAATTCTTTGAGAGAACGCTCGGGGACGTGGCATAACGTCAAAGCGGCTCGACCTGATGATGGTAGGGGGGATGACCCCCATCGACAACCCTGGTACCCTCGCCTTGGTCCAGCCGGGGACACCCCTTGCCAGTTCATTCGACCCCCTCCCCCGGGTCCGGTCGCCGCCACCGACAGCTACGGTCCCCTCGCCTTACTCCAGCCAGCGACACTGTGCAAATGTACTCGGCCCTCAGGAACAACTTGAGGTCCTTGCCTTAGTCTAGCCGATACAACATGTACATACATACGCAAACTGGCAACGAGCACCCCTTGCAAACAATCTCTGGCAACAACTTGGCCCTTGCTCTGGATGAGCCGGCCAGCGCTGCACACAGGCAAAGTATTACTTTGACTGTTTGACCATTAATTGGACCAATCTAAGCGAAGCAATTGATTTGAAAATTTTCAAAGGTAGAGTAATAATTTCTTATTTGCGTTGATACTTGCCAATTACTTAAATTAATTTTCTTAATCTTCTCGGTCTTTTTTTGTGGTTGGTTTTTAGTAAAAAAAGAAGCCATACAAAACGTGTAGTGCTGACTTTCCTAGCCACTTATGTAATTAATACTTACCCTAGCTAATTACTGGCCTACTTCAACTATTATCTAGAGCTCCGTATGCTTTAGCTATAACATCTGACAACTTATATCATTACTTGGATTACTTGGTCAATTGACTTGATCAAATCAAGAAACAGGCTAGTCACGCGTTTTTTTGCGATCAAGGCAGGTAAAACAAGTCAAGAGGATATTATTTGACTAACTTTGCTTGTGTGCAGTGCTGGAGCCGGCGACACCCCTTGCCAGTTCACCCGGCCCCTCGGCAAGAACTCGTCGTGTCACGGAACAGAACTGCAACGCTAAACCACAACACTATTAAAAGTATAGCGTTGTCAAGGTGCGAACCTTGACTATTCGCTGCCGGCTGAGGGGTATGCCTTCACTCAACTGCCCGACTGGCTTCTAGCCACAAAATGACTCTAATGGGTCAGTTATATGGCTTGATAATAATACACCTCTCGTCCTTTAGGACACTACATCTTTAGCTCAGTCGTAATTGTAGGCGAATCATTTGGTGGGACACGATTAAGCCACAAGACAAGAGTGAATACCTGAGCCACCCTAGGGTGCGCTGAACAAGATTACCAAGCCACATTAAGCGACAAGAGGTTCGAATCGACAAACAACCGGCCACTCTGAGCATTATTCACCATACGCTACCACTTGACCCAGGTATATAACGAGGTATAGCTCGGATAGAGCAGGCGCGGAATAGGAGTAATATAGATTACTGGGCGCGGTGCGCACATGTAGCCTTCGAGCTCTATCTCAGGCATGATGGAATTAGTAGGGTTGGTGGGTCAGTTATATGGCTTGATAATAATATATCCCTCGACTTTTAGGACGCTACATCTTTTAGCTTAACCGTAATATAGTCGAATCAACTCCTTGGCGTAGCCTTACGCAGGGGCACTAAACTGAACTTAATTGTTCGGCATATTAAACGCCGTATATTCTACTAGTCACATACGTACTAATCACTCAGCATCTGACTAATGACCGGGTGCAGCTGCGTACGCAGCCCAAAGCATATCATTCAAGTATAAGAGCTCGATGACTGACCGATATGCGACTGGATCTCACCCTACATATAAGTCTACCTTGGAACCTTGAGAAGACAGAAGGCTCATCTGTACCCCTTTTTCAGCATGTTAGACGTTGGATAAGGCCCGCTGTCCAGTAATTGAGGCGAAGTATATTACACGGTAGCGGTAGAGCAGAGGACCGCAATATGCTGGGATAAGGGACCCGGGGTGTATACGCCAACGATACGGGTACGGAGCTAAAACGAGCCAACAAATGCGTTCGACTCACCTTCTATACGAAGAACCAACCCACTCCCATACACATAGTCAGCAGGACGCCGGGAATCGTTGAAGTCACCTACGGATTCTTTCCCCACTGAGTTTTACCAGTATAAGCACGAGGTATCCTAGAACGATAGGAGGTATACCGGCAAAGCGACTGTTTGAGGGCGGAGTAAAGCGATACGTGGCGGCGGACTGAAACGTACTTGGAGGATGCCGAATATAGAGGTATGTGTGTATATAACAGAGTACCACGTCCTATGCCCCTAGGCAGGGACTCTCGCATAGTGTTAAGCAGAACAACAACAACAGGAACAACAATAGCACTTGCTAAGCTCACCATATAGGGATCATAAACTAAATGGAATATATATTTCTGAAGGTACTTCTAATCCAACCTGATTTTATATGTTTGGATGTCAAAACAAGTATCGTAGTGATAAAGCTGATTCCTCCTGCGATACTATTATTTATACTAAACAGGGGGGACATGGAACAGAGACCTAAAATCTATCTAATAGAGCAATTGCAACGGATAAGACACCTCATATTAGTTTGATAGCTTTTTAGCTGCTTATCCAGTTAGTATAATCAGGCAATAAGAGGGGACGCCCCTACATGAGCAGACACTAATACGGTCTTCATTGCCAGGTGATAAAGTAACCAGACCCTATAGGTGGTTATATCTATGCATTTGTCTATATATAAGGGCCCTTGGGTCCCCCTTATAGATCTAGGAGGTCAGGAATTAATTGATTTATCTATTAAGCCCTATACTACACTCTTCTTCCTAGCTGCTACAGGACTTCTATTCACTCTGTGACTTCCTCCTCTGACAATTACCTGCACAAAACTAATAGATTTCTTATAAAACCGCGTTATCAAAGACTATAGAATAGAGGTCTCGTTGGATTTGGTAGAATTTCTCGGTAAATTTACTTAATCATCGCTAATATAGAATAAACCGGGAGCCTCGTAAGTTAGGAACTATTACAATAGATCTTGCACATAAGGTTTTTACTCGAACGCAATATCTAGGCTTATTGAAAATCCCTTTATTATCGACACATGCATTACGCGTTCAAACCTTGTGGTTAGACCCAGTTAGAGTAGTAAATCGAACATTTAAAGAATACAAGCTCGAGTAACTTAGTATGAAACCGAATAGTCTTGTTTCTGATACGTTGGCTCATAGGCTTAGTCTAGCACATAGAGTGAGATAATGCCTCTCCCCAAAAATTACTCAAGGGTAAAAGAGTGAAAGCCCACACGAGCAATGTTACAGAAAACCTTAAAAATAAGTGTGAAACTTTCAAAGAAATCAAAGAGCTATAAATACCGGAATATTTCCCATTTGTTTAGGTTACTCTTGGGACAGTTTCCAGTCTCCTCTTCTACCTCTCCGTATATTTCCATCGTCTTTAAGACTTTACACAAAACGATGGGTACCAGAGAAGTAACGGCAAGAGTCGTGTCCGAGGACATCTCTACCCCATTGCTTGGCATCAGAATACAGCAAACTTCGCATCCAATATTCCAGCAGCTAATATCTTCCATATTCCTGCCGGATGATCTTATACTCTTTAAGAACACTGGAAATACCCCTCAACCCACGACCTTCCGTACGCCAGGCTACCAACCCCAGATTATACCAGCCGCACCATGCCTCTGTCGTATAGTAACAACTCATCCATTTTTAATAGTAATAATGAACATACTATTATCTTTGGAGGCCTATGCGATTATTGATTTTGTTTTCATGAGCTACTACCTAGAACAAAAACACTCACGACGTTACTCTACGGGATTTTATTCTGCAGACTACTGTACAGTCAGACAGTATCGTGTGGGTGTTTGTCAACGTGTGGGTTTTCGCTACTCGATATATTATGCTCATGTTTTATATGACTTTTTATCTTTTTCTCGTCTTGTCCCTTGCTAGGACTACCTCTCAATCCAGATGCCCGCTACGATGTGGCACCTTGGCTTGCTATGCGGCGTATACCTTCCTCGTGGAGGGCCTACTAATGGTTCCCTGTGCGATTGAGGATTCTTTGAGCTATTTAAAGAAGTTTATCTACCTTTATAAGTCACAATATCAACAACTACGAGATAACGAAAATAACTACGGCATTACTAGGGAACAATTTCGGGATTCCTTAGAACAAGGCTGGTTCGTTATCCGCCTTACTCGATACCCGGACTATTTCACCTTGGTCCCTTCATGGCTTCGTCGTATCTTGAATCAAGTGTACCTGGGCTATTGGGGGTACGCTCGATGGGTGGCGGCATCTGCTTTGGTAGCGTTGCTTCAGCAAGAGGGGAAACTTGGGCATACCTCTCTAATCCATGCACCCTCATATATTTCTACGCTCCAAGAGAATGAAATATTTAGGGCCAATGATGGAGGCAACAACACGCAGGGCTTGTTGGACAAGGATAAATACCTTTTTGTGTGGATTCCACGTCCCAAGGCGGTTCTCGTTGCTATCGCTGGGGATGTGGCATCGTTAGATGGTAGCGTTGTGGCGTGAATAGACTAGTCATTTCTAGCTGGGTATGTACTTCCATTCGAGCTATTTTGGCGGAAGTGGATGAATTTTACTGGCGAGTCTACTGCTCAGTATTAACCTGAGGTCCTCGTACGCCACATCTATTATCACCCGAGGATAAAACCAGACGAGCAATCTAGCACCCGTGGCGGCAGGAACATCAACTTCAGCGTCACCATGACCAATTCGCAAACCCCCCTCGTCACTATCACTATCACCGTCACCAACCCAGCAGACAATCTCTACACACCTCTACAAAAAGCTGCCAAATCGCGGCTCCGGGGTCCGGGGCAACAACAACTTATTCGACAGCAAATAGTACCATCTCTTCCACGATCGGCATACCTATTACCTACCGTATCAGTAGGTTCGGGGAGGAGTGCTCTCGATCAACAGGTCTCTGTCATAGTAGTAGCGATTACCTCGGGGTTTTCTTATATTTAGACGCTTATATTTAGACAGATAGGTGTAGGTAAATCCGCGTAGATTGCCACCGAATCCGTTTTAGAATAAAACGGTCACTTGCAACTTAATGTAGCGCTTTTACGGTAATAAGTGGATTGAAAGTTATGCAAGTTTCCGTTTTGGCTTATGCTAAAGCGGATCTTGCTCAGGCTAGGGTCAGGCTAAAAGCGGTATAGCTCAACCTATCTCAGAGGTACTTGGTGTAGATAGAATACTTGTTGAAGCACTTGCAAGGAAAAGTTTTGGCCGCGTGTCTCAGACCCCAGCGGCCGAACGTTTCGAAACCAAAAGCGCTAGGGCTTTTATTTCATTTCCTAGTGGGGATGTAGGCAGTACAATCAATTAAGACTCCCATCTCTCGCTAGCTTTTTATACTCCAAGTCAGATATTGAGGAAATATAACAAAAGAAAATAAAAGAGATGATAAAATACTACATAATTGTATGGTGCGAAACTTCGTTCTACTTGCTGAGAAACCACCTGCCCATTTGAGGTACCTATCTCGTATCGGGATGACCTACATATACACGTGTTGGCGCGTGGCTGAGCAGCTCAAAAAGAAAGAAGTGATCTAAATTAAAGGTGACGAATGTCTCCCCACTCCAGCTGATAGATAAATATCGCTTGATTACCAGTCTACTCATGGCCCCGATGAGACGTGTATCACTAGCCTTAGCCGGCTTTTTCTTATACCAACGTGTTTATCTGTCTGGTTTCTGCTTAGTGTGGTAGCAATGGGAAAGCCATAGATGGGTACATATGGTGTCTTTTCCCAAGCAAAGAGGTAGAAGTTGGTAAAATCACGCCCTTTGTATTAGAAACTACACTGTGTAGTCTGTATTGTATTGACCGGATATCTGTTCATCAGATCAAGTATTTAGGGCTCACACTACGCCTCTGCTACACAGCACCTAATCGTCGACCACATCACTGACACTACTCTTGTCACCACTGTACTCCTAAGGAGCAGTCTTTTCTTTCTCAACATAAGACGGAAGGGTTACGAACCCTCAGTGCTTCCCTAGAGCCATTCCGCTCAACATCAAACTTAAATAGCTCCAACTCAGTGCTACACTCGACCGTGCGTGTCTTTTAATGCCATGTGAACGCCTTGGGTATCAGAGGAACCGGTATTGGGTGAGTAAAGGTGGGAAATACACTGTAAAATACCACAGGGTTGCTGTTGTGAGCAGCCGTGCCTCTGCGCCGAAAAGTGACCTACCGTTGGGACAATCTAGACCCAAAACTCTAGATGATCCGCGCAAAACTGTTTTAGTTAGTGATCCTAAACAACTGGCGAAAAGGGGGGATTCAGGGGGGCTTCGGAAGTGCCGAAGTTTAGCAGCATCAGGGTCCAGTCGAAAAGGGTGACGCTGTAAATAGAAATGGAAAGTCGAATACGATCACGGCATGGTGACAGAATATCAAGACCGACGACGCTTGTAATCTATGTCATGTTAGCAAAACGCCTAGCTTTTGTTGGTTCAGGACATACCGTTCTTATCATCTGCATTGTCTAATGCGTCCGAATCTGATCGAGTCCGCTTTCCAGATACTGGTGACACTTGTACTGTATCTGTGGCCAAACCGTTTTTTGTTTCATGCTTAGTTTCTTCATCGTCTGATTCCCAAGTAATCTCGTCATCAACTAGCACCTTCAACTTAGATGCCGTTGCAGACGGCTGTGGCTGCATCTTTGGTTCGTCGACACCATCATAGTCGCTCTCGCCGCCTTCATCAGAGTTATAGTCAATCTCATCAAGATCCTCACCATCGAGGGTGGCCGTTACACTAGTGTTCTCCGAATTTGGAATATCCGTCGACGGATTCAGTGTTGTTACTTTAGGCGTCCGCAACTTCGATTCGCCGTTCTCCGATACCTTCGGGCTGGACTCATGCCCTTGTTCACTGGCTTCCTGTAATTGTAATACTGGAGACGACTCGCTTGTGACGTGGTCTTCAGGGATTGTACGGTTAGTCATCCATGTCAAATTTGAAGGGTAGTTGTGTATAGGCAGAACTGTGCCGGGGGGTGGCCAAACTTCGGCTTGTATTGGGGTAGCGAGGTGCTGGAGTTCAAGCTCGTAGCAATCCTCACATGGGCAAGTACTATCTTGCGTGCAAAAGGATGTATACTGAAAAAGTAGGGGGTAAATACCCTGTGTAGATGTAGAAATGTTAGGTTCGCGATCGTCGGAATCGGCTGAACCGTTTACGGAAGGTTCCTCGTTGTCGTTGTTGAACTCGTCGGTTTCATCGTTGACATCTAAAACATGTTCCAAGCCTGCTTCGGTAGTGACAGGGGGCGAGTTGTGCTGTGTGTCGTCGTTGGAAGCGTCACCCTCTTCATAGTCTTCCTGCGGATACATGTTACTGCTCTCGCCGTCATTGTAGTCATCAGCAGAAAAGTCAGTATTTGGGCTGATTGCATCGTGCACTTGTTCCCCATCCATAGATGATGAATCATTATATAGAGCAACCTCAGACAAGCCTCGGCCAGCATTCGCGCTTTCTCCTAGTGCCATCATTCGCCGAGTACAGTTCGGCTTCACTGTTAAATAAGTATAGATAGGCGGTGATGATTCTAAGGGCTCGTTCTTAACAAGCTTATCGTATAGAATCACTAGGTCGCCAAAGGTAAACTTTCCGAGGAAATCTTGAGTAGTAGACTGTGAGATGGTTAGTCTAGATGAAATTCGAATTTGATACTAGTGACTTACCTCTGAAAATTCGAGCCCAAGACCATCTACTTTTAATACTAAGTCATCTAAAGGGGAGATTTCTTCGGAGATCACCTCTCGCAGGTTCAACAGAAATTGAGCGAGAGAAATGTCCAGAGCCGATTTATCGGTAAGAAAATACTGATTCGGATCATCATCTTCCGATTTAGCGAAAAGGTGGTAATCGGTCTCGCCATATGAAATGTATACGCCATAGTGATCAGCCAATTCAATAGGGTTGTCCCTATCGCTCACTTCAGCTATAGGCGTTTTCATGCCGGGTATAGTCGCAACTTCGCTCTGGTAGGTCTCAACGTCTTGGGTAGGGCTAGTTCCCGCGGCTAGTGAGTGAGAACGACGAGGTACAGAAGACTCAGCCTGAGGAACAGAATCATCAATGTCAATTTGGTCATTGGCGGTTTCGTTGTACGATTCACCACCTAACTGATACTCGGAAGAATCATCAGCAGATTCATCTGCTTCCTCAAGAGACAAGGGGTCAGCATGGTCTTCTTTTGCGTTGTCGGAAACATCAAAATGTCCTGGCTGTTCGAGGTCATGGGATACAAGAGATTCATCAGCGTGATCAGATCCTATCTGAACAGCTTCATTAGAATACTCAGTTTCCTGTTGCCTATTCGATTCTTGGAAGATGGGGTTTGGGCTATGAGACTTGATATCAGCATCGGCAGTTGGCTGGCTAGCGCCGTGCTCATCTAGCTCCGCAACTGATAATCGCTCGGAGTCCTGGGCTACTACCTCAACTATTTCATCTTCAGGTAGAGTATTTATATCGTTTGATTGGCTATTCTCTTTTAAGCTGGAAGCTGCCAACGGATAGGTAGCTTCCGCATCAGGGTGCATGATCTCAACAGGACCAGAGGCTTCTCCGTAAGAGGGAATAGAGTCCCCCTGAAGCAACTCTTTATGCTGTTCTTCTGACACTGTAACTATGTCAATAGAGATTTTGGTAGCCTGGTCTGTCGCGTCCCCTGCGTCTTGGAGATCTGCTACTGCTGGGAGCCAATCACTGGTCTCGACATCATTCCTTTCAGCGTCCATGATTTCAGCAGTAGTCTCGTCAAGATAATCAATCTCAGTATCTAAGTTGAAGTCTGCGGAATGAGAAGGATCCTGTTGCCAAATGCTTTCGACCGCTTGCTCAAGTTCAATATCAATATCATTGGCAACCACCGCAGACGTGTTATGGTCGGTTTCTAGAGCATCGATCATGGCATAGGATGAATCATCCCCCTCCGCCATTAGCTCATCTCGAGTATCTGAGTTGAAGTTGTGAATATCGGGGACTCTATCGAAGTCTCCCAGGTCCATGTCTTCATCGGGCTCTCCAGCTGGGAAATCTAAATCTATGTCGATATCCTCACTGAACACCGCTTGACCGAAATCAACTGCCATCTCCATTTCTTCGTCTGGCATTTTGGGGAGTGCAGAAAGAATAGACTCGATTATAAATTCAATCTTTCTGTTAGGGCACTACTTGTCATGTACTCGAAATCTATCAGGCAAGATATCGTGCACTTCAGGGTCATTGGGAAGGAAACGGCAGGAAATTATCAAACTCGCAACCACACGTAAGGAGACTGGCTACCTTTTCATTCGCTTGTAGAATACCAAGCGGTGGTAGGTTTCTGATAGAATATGGTAGACTCTATGTTCATACCATATGTTGAACAGCCGGAAACCCCTTGAATGTGGCTAATGTTGTCAACACTCAATAGTACCGGTCGACAAAAACAATATATCGTTTCCTTTACTTCGTTCGCTAGGTATTTTTCAGCTCGAGAGAGTGGGCCGGATACGAGAGGTATAAGCGCGGTAGAGTAGTTAGTTCCGTTGTAAATGTCCACGTGGTACTGTATCAACAGCAGCTTCACGATGCCTGTCAAAGGATAATAAGGTAGCCGTCAATCGGGAAAGGTCGCGATACGTCGTGTAGAAGAGAGCTTGGTTGATCCTGCCGACAGATATATCTGCCTAACAAGGGTAGAGAACAAGTTCTGGATCGAAGATTCTTAGAGCCGATAATAAAACGGCAGTATGGTACCGGGACTAGGCCGAGGGATATCGACGTGGCTGATGAAATTCTACCAGAGTTGAGGGTTGAAAGGATGGAGAAGTAGATGCAGCTTGGAGGACAAACTCGGATAGGGAAGGAGAATATTTGGTACTACGCGTGCGGTCGGTGGCAATACCTAGACAAGTTCTCGGTCTTCTGTGTCTTTGTTCTAGGGCGTTCAAATGAGGCTCAAAGAAGCTCGATAGATTGCACTATTTTCCTGCACGATGGAAAGAGTAGGAAGTGATAGTAAACCTTGAGCGCGCGGTTTGGTTGATGAGGAGGCAGAGAATGAGTAGGGAAAGATGAGGCGTGGGATGTTGCGTTGGTTCAAAAAGGGTAGAAATTTAGATTGGCAAGCTAAAATATGGGCATCATTGAGATGTAAATGCGTTGCTGGCAGGTACTGTTACCACCTAAGAGGCAGGTACCTACTTAATATTTCAGTGGGGAGCTACAGAGGATGCCACAGCCTTACCATATGGCGTTAATTTTACATGGTAGGTACCTAGGTACTTGGTCTGTGCCTTCCACATTAAGTACCCTTCTAGCGCCTCGGTTACTTGGAGAGGACATTCTGCTATTTGGAGAGGACTCTAAACCTAATTCGGCAAAGTCCCTTCTAATCCCCCCTAGTGCTCTGATCCCTACCTATTTTGATAGAGAAGTGGAACATCGATCGGAAGTGACTAGGCGTTTGAGGAAACAACAGTCAAGTCAGGTAGTTACTTGTAGGTACAAGACTTTGTTAGCATTGTTTTACCAAAACTAAGGTATTTTTAAGTCTAAATCAGGTCTTAAAACCACATGCACCAATATTTCTACTAAGATAATCATACTTTAGAGCTGTGGCTTAGGTAGCTTGTATCGTGGCTTGGTAACCTATAACTATGGCTTAGGTTAGCTTGGTAAGCTGAAACTGTAGCTTATGTAGCTTGTATTGTGGCTTGTTAAGCCATAACTGTAGCTTAGGTGGCGCTTACCACTAGCCACCCTAACTGCCGGTTTTAAAATAATGGTTGTTTTGACTGTATGTTTAAATTTCTTTTTGGAAAATATGGAGACTTGCTGCACAATGCTCCAGTTCTCACTCAAAATAGGTGTAGATCAGAGCAGGTCAGAGCTTTAGTGGGGTGGCTACCGAATCGGGTTTAGAGTCCTCTCCAAATAGCAGAATGTCCTCTCCAAGTAACCTTCTAGTAACATATAGAATCCACAGTGGGGTTGAGCTACCTGTCTGGAGTGTGGCTTAAGAGATAGTTGTGGCTGTAACTATCTAGACACATATCTTTTGGTGGGACAGCTGGCTAGATGTAGTGGGTACAGTATCTACACTGCTGCTCCTATCCAAGTGCTCTGTCCCTTTTGGAGTTGACTGTAAATTATATCGCGAAAACGACTCGCCCATTCTAGGGACTCCCTACAATTCACCGTTCTGTCACGTCACTATACAACTTCTCAAGATGGTATAGTCCCAATGCGACGACCTCTCTTTTCTAATCGATGTCTAACGTCTACTACGTTCCTAGGTTGTTCTTGCGGCCTCGATTTGCACCCGCGGCGGGAAAGCTGTCCTCTCCAGACAGTTCCGAGAAATGCCCCGTTCACGAATCGAAGCTCTCCTGGCTTCATTCCCTAAGTTGGCCGATTCCGGAACCCAACACACAACCGTTGAGCAGGACAATGTTCGCTTCGTCTATCAACCCCTCGACGAACTCTACATGGTCCTCATAACCAACCGCCAGAGCAATATTCTACAGGATATTGACTCCCTTCACCTCTTCGCACAGGTCGTTTCGAGCACCTGCAGAACCTTGGACGAACGGGAGATCGTGAAAAATGCCTATGAGCTGCTCAGCGCCTTCGACGAGCTTGTCACACTTGGATACAGAGAAAACTTGACACTGAGCCAAATCAAGACCTTCCTAGAGATGGAGAGTCACGAGGAGCGTATTCAGGAGATCATTGCACGAGTGCGTTTATCTAGTCGTGAGCATTGGCGACTGCCCGCTAAACGTTGTGACAGAACAAGGAGCTCGAAGCCACCGAGGAGCGCAAGAGGAAGGCCAAGCAGCTGGAGATGCAACGCAAAGAATCCGCCCGCAGTGGCCGGCCGGGTGCGCCACGAACCCCTGTGTATCCCACGTACACACCTCCTAGCCGACCAACCCCAACAGATAGCTACGATTCATACGAGGCCGAGAAAAATAAGTCTTACAAGTATGCTAGATCTCAAAATCCCAGAACTTTATGACTAATTCCAGAACAGGCCGGCGGCAACAAAGGTGAAGGGCATGCAGTTAGGAAAGAAATCCAAGACAACAGATATGTTCGAGCGGGTACGAGGAGATATGGGAGCGGAAGTCGACGACACGCCGTTGGTGCTAGCCGCTCCCGCGCCAGTTGCTGAGCCTGCTGCTCCACGCCAGTCTTCTACCTTAGATCGAGACGCGATACATCTCACCATCAACGAGTCTATCGGGGCCAAGATCTCGAGAGAAGGGTCGCTTAGTTCTTTGACGGTCAGCGGTGACCTGAGCCTCCGCATATCGGACCCCAGTTTGACTAAAGTCAAACTCAACGTAACGGCCAACGCTTCGCACAGCGTCCAATTCCGCACGCACCCCAATGTTGACCGCGGTCTTTTTACGAGCTCCAAGGTGATTCAGATGAGCAATGTCGCTCGTGGTTTTCCTGTCAACAACTCTGTTGGGGTTTTACGGTGGCGAACCGCCCCTAAGACCGATGACACGAGTGCTCTTCCCATCAATTTTACCGTGTGGGTAAACAAGGGTTCGGGTGGCAACCACACCATCACAGTAGAATATGAACTCACTGGGACCGATATATTAAAGGATGTTTCTGTGGTCATCCCATACGCCACCAGCGAGCCTTCAATCAACAGCTTTGATGCCGTTTATGAGGTATCCGGGGACAATCTCGAGTGGACGATTGGGACTATAGAACCGGAAAACGGCAACGGCTCGTTCGAATTTGATGCTCAAGCTGATGACGAGAACGAGTTTTTCCCAATGCAGGTGCGATTCTCAAAATCATCGCCGTTTATTGATGTCGACGTAAGTATCATACAATCTTCTCGCAATTAGGAGCAATACTAACTGGTGATTTAGGTTACGTCGGTAAGGCTTATAGAAGAAGACGAAGAGGTCACATTTTCGAAGGAGATTAAATCTGTGGCCGAAAACTACCTGGTTGAGTAGAGGAGTAAGTATTTGAAAGGTCACATGAAAGTGTTAGCTAGAGTAGTCGGTTCGCTAGAAAGAATAAAATAAGGCCGCAAGAAGGTTTGATCATGGCATTGTGGTAGGACTAAATTTCAGGGTAGTCGGTAGACTACGATAGAACAACACGAGAATTCTACCGCAAACAAAAACGACGCAGCGATGGGGTGTGTTGCCATACATGATACCCCATAGATAGGTTTTACCACCATACACGTAGATACTCGAGATCCCAACCTAAGCTATGCTGCTTTGAGGCAGCTTAGAGACCTCAGCTCAGCTGTCTCCAATTCTTCACAATTTCATCTGCATAATGAAATGTGTTAGGACTGAGGCGCTAACAAGCCAATGGGGGGGCACCACCGCCCCTTGCTCATCTTAGATTATCTCATAGTCTTGAATACGCAGGTCACCATCAACTACAGAGGGATCAATAAAACCCATTCAAATCCTTCTAAGCATGAGCGGATAATTATTGACGCGCTCGAGCAGTAAGCCATGATAAATACTTGGCCCCAAGGTATCAAAGATACCCCTACAACCAGTCTATGAAATATCAATTAGAAATCAAACGTCTAATCTCCTCAAAGTGTTACTAACCTCGTTGCAAACTTTAATCGAAGGTAGGGTCGAACCCACAGATTCTTCAGAGTCTAGATCGGTATCTTGGACACTTGTATCAAGAGTAGGCTCCAAAAACATAGGGTGAAGCTGTTTTTGCATCGAAAACACCAAACCCAAGAAACTTGTCACTACTATCATAAAATTCATAAGGAATACGTAGCAAATCCTCGAAGTCGTGGGTAAGCCAGTACTCCTCAGATCTAGTCGGTCCGTCATATTTGAAGCCGTTGCTGAACTTCATGACACAACAATCGTTGACTCGAGTACTTCGATCGACTTCCCGCAGTCGTCCCGAGACGGACAATATACGCCCACTCTGGTCAGTCTCATGAAACTTGACTCTCACCTCCCAAATCGCGTTTTTGCTGTCAGGTGTTGGCCATATTTTCGCTCCACCGGTTCTTGCCCAGCTCCAAGAAGGTACTCCAGAAAGCGTGCCAGTTAAAGGTGCGTCAATAAAGGATATCCAAAGACATTGTACTAATAAACTGGTGTCCCAAACACCCCAAAAATACTGCCCTGTTCCGGCAACTGTCATTGCAGTTGTTTGGATCGCTGGAAGACGATCAGTGATAAAGCTGAGATTCAATGAGGTATACTCTTCTAAGAGATAAGGCCAAGGCATATGGCCGAGATCGGTTAACTCAGAGCGTTCGCCTATAGATATACCACGGCAGGCCCAGCTAATTCTGCCAGGCATAAAAAAAACTTTTCTCCGAGACAAGTAACGTTCCTGGAAAGCCCATCCTCTTCTCCCTAGCGGTCCACTCGACGGATGGATATACTTTGACGGCATTAACCGAAAGTTTAGGTTTGTTACATGTTTGGTGCCGGTTTTAACCGGAATAGCAACAGCGGGAGGGTCTTCTGGCCTTTTTCCTATGAAGCAGCCTCCATTTGGGTTTGACGACCCAGCTGCTACGATCACCAGAAATGCGTTTTCGTAAATAGAGCCTAGGGCTTTCCCCTCGCTAGACCAGTCATCCATATCATCTTGTACAACGCATAGGGCATCGATCCAGAGGTACTCGACTCCCAATTCGTGAGTAATAATGGAAGCATCCTGAAACGTCTTCGGGAGTCTCGAAAAGGGTATTCCCTGTTTGCGATGAACCTCAAGATTTTCTTTGACTGTTTTTAGATGTGGAGCGCCGTCAGGTCCCCAGCAATAGCTTAACGCACAATAGCGACCCTTCAAGTCACGGCTTTCTAGTAATTTGATTTCTTGTCGATTCGCCACGGATAACACCCGAGTCGGTAGCGTAACACATTCTTCACTTATGGTCTGCTCACACACCTTTGGTGAACATTTTCTATGAGATTTCTGGCACTCAGATATCCACTTCGTGATTAAGGGAATGGCTTCGTATGGATCATTTGTGAAGATCGGTGGCTCGGTCGAAATATCCAAGCCTGGACCTGGACCCAATGTGTAGAGTTAGATTAGGTCATCCGAAATATACAAGCAACGCACCGTTATCAACCCACGTGGATAAATGCACGCGGGACCTTAAACTTGGGTTGTCGAAGGTGATCTGGGCTATACATCCTCTTTGGCCAAGAGGGTGAGAGCTGCTGAACCATGTGATTATCTCTCTTGGGAACTCCTCTGTCCCAATAAATTCCTGAGAGCGATCAACACGACTTAGGAGCTTACAGAAATCGCATCTTGCGGCGGTATCGTGGGGGTTAATTTCCTTCTTCCATTTATAACGAACATAGGGTTCATCAGAAGTATAAGAATCACAAGAAGGACTGCTACGTAACGTCTTGATAAGCTCCTCGCAAGAATCACATAACTTCGTGCTCGCCATTTTTCTAGTCTGAGAGTTGTTGCTTTCAATGATTGTTGACTCGGAAATGCCTAAAGTTGAAGTAGATGGGATAAGCTAGATTAGATGTTGGACAAACTTGATTACGATGTACCCCTCACGAGGTTATGGATATGTGTCTGTTGATTGATGGCACGCAGAGGTATGCCTAGGTAGGTATACCGTACTCTCCTTTCCTATTAGGGGCCTAGAACAGCCGTTGTATTTATTTATTAGGCTCTGGGTAGGCGAATCAAGTCCACGCGGTCCCTACCAAGCTTTCTCCTTGTGCATTACTTTACATATCTTTATGAAAATTAGATGCTAAATTACCGGAATGAAGACAACAGGGTGAAGCTCGAACAAAAAGCGGCGACTTAGTATGCTAATCCTAAATCATGGCTTATTATCCTAGGCAAAGTATTACTTTGACTGTTGGACAACTAATTAGACCAATCCAAGCAAAGCAATTGTTTTTTTTTTAAGTTAGAAGGTAAAGTGATAATTTATTACTTGCCTTAATACTTGCAAGTTATTTCTCATTAATTTTCCTATTTTTCTATTCGTTATTTTTTAGTATGAAACAGAAGCCATATAAAAGGTCTAATGCTTCCTAGGTGGTCAATTAATTTGATCAAATAAAGTAATAGAATCAGGCAAGTTAGTTAAACAAGCGTTTTTTGCAATCAAGGCAGGTAAAGCAAGTTAAGAGCTTATTATTTGACTGACTTTGCTTGCGGTAAGGGCTGAGATTCCTGGTTTACACATGTTATAGAAGTAGGTAGAGGTAGGTATGTAGTAAAAACCTAGCATAGTGCTAAAACAACAAGAAAATGCACTGTAGTACCCTATTGCCTTACAGTTGTACTCTGTAGAAATGTGGGCTATCCCAACACACTGTATTTGTACTCGTCGTGCCAAACACTAGAACTTCCATAACAACCTAAAAAGCGAGGCCAATTCCGCAAACCAAACTTCTTATGTGAAAAGCTACAACATGAACAGCAGCTTGCATGGCAGCCCGCTAAAAGCAGCTGTTTCGCCCGCTAAACCATGACGGAACCAATCGAGCTCGGCCTTGTCAGCGAGTCAAGGCTCGAACCCGGCCTGCATGAAGGGATAGTGACATATAATCCTACCATCGAGCTCTTCGCGGGCGCTGCAGGCCCTACCACGCTTCAGATATGGCGCAGCAATAATCAGATCGTCGCCAAAAACAGCCAGCGCGGGGAGCAGGCATCTGTGCAGGCCGTCCGTTGGAAACCCGACGGTGAGACGCGTCGAGGGCCGCAGAGCATAATCCTTGAGCTAACGTGTGCTAGGCCAATTTCTCGCCGTAGGATGGAGCGATGGGGTCGTGCGCTTGATGGGGCTGGAGACCAACAAAGCCGTCCATCAGATGACCATAGGCGAGGCTGGGAAATCGACCATCACCAGCATCGGCTGGGCGCAGAATTTGGCTGGCAAGCGCCCAGTTTCGACTGCCCAGTCTTCCATTAGGACATGGGAGCAGCTCGCATCAGAGGGGCTCGACCTAAACAAAAAGAAACATGCTGCGGACCTACCGCGCGAGCTTACGTTCCTTGAAATCGAGACTGCTCTACCTAAGCTCAGTCCGCTGCCCGCTTCAGGGGGCTCAGGGTTAGTTTAGCATGACCTGTGTTTCTCATCGTAGAAGCCTAACCTTCGCTTAGGGATGACACGTTCGTATTCACGACAAGAGCGTCGCTAGAATTTCTATTCCGCCCGTTCTCCCAAAATGACAGCGATAAAGTCGATGTTATGATTGTGGGCACAGATGACGGTCAGATTCATATCAGTATCTACGATTCTTTCGTTATTGGCAGTTTCCATTATTCATTACCGCCATCATTGGGAAACCAGACCGGCTTGCAGCTTTGTGGAAGTGCCTCCCATCTGGAGCTTTCGACGCATACACTCGTCTTCAAGCCGTCCACGGGAGACAAGACTAAAACTCTCTACCTTGTGCCAATAGATCTAAGTTTTATTCACTCCTCGCCAGAGAATTTATCCCTGCTGGCTTCCAAAACTACCACATTGCAAAAGTTGTTGAGGTATGTCAACCAGGTGCAATATCACATGCTACATGAGTGGCAGTCAACTCGAGAGCTGCCCAGTCGCTTTCTGAGTAGCATCAACGAGACATTGCGGGAGGCTGAAACCTACGGTGAGATGAATATTGGCCAAGCAATGTACCATTCTGTTGTTACGGGCCATACGTTCCCAGAAGTTAAAGAATGGCTAGTTGATCAGCTAGCGGAGCGAGTACGTCTGCTCCCCACTCACTGCTTCAGTCGGTAACTAACTAGTGTTTAGGGGCATAAGAGATGGGATAAAGCAGTGGTGACAGGTCTACAGGCGCTTCGGTCTCTGGTGCATGAAAACTTCCTTCCCGCGCTTGAGCGCATCAGCATCATCCTCAGTCGTTTGCTTGGTATTGCCAGATTCCACGAATCCAAGGCGGAGATTGGGTTCACCAGCGCACAGATTACGAAAGTTATGGACATCGTGTCGTGCTTAATGATGGTCGGAAATAAGATCCTTCTCTTCGTAATGGAGGAGCTGGAGCTATTCCATGCATTCTCGATATGGCTACGCAATGAGATTGATCGTCTAGCATCCTCGTCCCTCACGGATGACCTTACCGAGAAAGAGGCTTCTATGGAACACGGCAAGATTCTGGCTTATATCCAACAGTACATGCCGGCGAGCCCCCTGAGATACTATTTGAGTACCGTCACGACAGAGGACGCCGAGCGAGATCGCAGACTAGCTGACGGCGGCAGCTCTCTTCTAGAGCTGTTGGGGAAGCAGATTAAGAAACAAGAGTCTGGCCAAACGGACGCAAGCTCATATCCCCAAGTGGAATTTCTATGCAAATATTTAGACAGCCAGGCCAATTATGTCCTTGGAGGGATCGCAGAAGCTGAGCGGAGGAGTGTCCGCTTCGGACAACTTACAAAGATCGTGTTAGATTACAATGTATCGCGCTTTGATGTTCGCCTATCCGCCACGAAAATAGGGGTAAGATAGATCTTCCCATCCCCCTAAGTCTTTAGACTGACCTGCCACCTAGGAAACCTGGGAGGGCGTGACACACGCAGCCCTAATTACTGAAGGCGATGATTCCCAAGGTGAATATTCACTCGATTCAAGACCCTATCATTCTTGGAGCTGATAGTGAATATAGTCTACATCTTCCGAACTTCGACGACAATTACAAACGGGATTAGCAGCTCTGTCACAGCTGAACTATCACGCATAATTCTCGGCGACGGCAAAATCCTTGATTTAAAGTTTTTCTACGATGATAGTTTACTCGTTCTCTGGATGCCCAAAGGTGTGTGCATTGCATAGCCAACCCCCCGAACTATTTTATGATAATCGCTGGTGAGCCACTAACTAAGCACATCGTCAGACCCGGACTCGCCTCTTCGGCTCATAAGAATCCCGCACAAGTCCGATGACCTCGGCTATCAACCATACACAGCCAGAAGCCAGATTGCCCCCCACGAGCTCACCAACGAGCAAGTTGCCAGTGTATTTCTGAATATGAGCGTGCCTTGCCAGGCGGATTTCATACCCGCGCAGATGGAATTGAAAGAGGCGAGCGCGGAGCGCGGCAAGCTGCCGCCTAGGGTGTGCTTACTAGGTAATGATATGCAGACGTACAAGGTATTTGCTTTGCCTGAAGATGCATTTGAGGAGACGCTGAAGAGTAGACGGCAAAACTCTGGGTTATAATAAGGTTAACCGATTACGTCCAAGATCATATAGATGGTTAGAGCTAGGTCTGTAAGCTGCCTATAATAATGCCATGGGCTTTAAGTGATAATATTCGGAAGCTAGATTCCACGAATGGGTCTGAGTTGCTTATTTACTGACCTTGTATGATCCTAAAGGTTACCGCTAGCGGCGGTAGAAACAAGCCTAGTCGTTAACAATACGCCCTGCCCCCTCTCGTCCTATACCCGCGTCTAGTTCTTTGCTCCATTGGCAATATGTCCACAGTATACCATTAATCCATAACGTCTCTACATCTCCGCATACCGGTTTCCTGAAAATGACTGGCCGACCATCTCGCTAGCAATTCACTATTAGACCTTCTTCCCCTTCTTCGCCCACTCCCTGAGGACGTTTTTCTGGATCTTCCCGGTGCTCGTCTTGGGCAGCTCGTCGACGATCTCTACCTCCTTCGGGACCATGAACCGCGGGATGGCGCTCTGGTTCCTAGCCCAGTCGATGACGGCCTCGGGAGCTAGAGTGGCGGGTTGGCCGTCCCTCGCTTTCCGAGTGAGGTAGGCCTTGACGCGCTCACCCCACTGCTCGTCCGGCACGGCGACCACGCCCGCCTCGAGGACGTCCGGGTGCTGCACGAGCATGCTCTCTAGGGCCACGGAGCTGATATTCTCGCCTCCTGGGGGGATTTGGCAACGTTAGCTACTATATTCTGCAGTTAACACTCCCAAGCGGACGGCCAGACCAAGGCTCGCCTGCGTGAAATCCAACCAAAAGAGCTATAAATTTATAAAATCATGACAAACAACAGAGCTTTCAAGAACGGGGGCGTGGTTGTAGAGAGAGAGAGAGAGATGACTTACCGCTGATGATGATGTCCTTGGCGCGGTCCTGGATCTGCGCGCTGCCGTCGGGGTGCAGGACGGCGAGGTCGCCGGAGTGCAGGGCGCCGCCGGCGAAGAGCTTGCGCGTGGCCTCGGGGTCGCGGTAGTAGCCCTTGGCGCAGATGTTGCCGTAGAAGACGATCTCGCCGACCTCCTTGCCGTCGCGCGCGACGTCCACCAGGATGCCCTGCTCGGCGGGGCCGGGCTGCACGACGCGGATGGGCAGGCTCGTCACGAAGCCGTGGCCCTGCCGCGCCATCTGCGCGTACCGCTCCGCCGGCGAGAGATCCTCCCACGTCGGCATGTGGTAGCCCTTCGTGATGGGGCCGTATGTCTCTGTCATGCCGTACACGTGGACGGGGTACAGGTTTAGGTTCATCTATTTTTATTGTTAGTTTTTCTATGTTTGTATGATTGATGTATAGGCAGAGCCCTAGGGAAGTTTGGAAACAAGACATACCATTTGCTCAAATAGATGGCCTGTTGGCGGGCTCGCTGCTACTGTGACGCGGACTGGGTTGGGGAGCTTCTCTGCCTCCTTTGCAGCGCATAGCAGCGTGTTAACCGTTGGGGCTGCGTTGAAGTGTGTTATACCCTCTTCCTTGAGGAGCTTCCATATTAATGGGTAGTCGACCTTCCTTAGACAATAGTGCGTGCCTCTGACGGCGGTTACCGCCCACCTAAATGGTGTCAGCCACCACGTTTTTTCTTGTGTAGGATATGATCCTCAAGTGTGTCACTCACGGGAATGTCCATCCAACAGCATGAAACCTAAAGCCCTATTAGTTAGCTCGAGAATCCACCTGTGCAACGCCGCGCTCACATTGGTAGTGTCCATAGGTATTTGCATCTCCCTTGGTGATAGTTCAGGCCAGACTCGATGACGTTACCCAGTGCGGCTAGATACGCGCCTCTATGGGTGTAGACACATCCTTTCGGCCTTGAAGTCGTTCCGGATGTGAAAGGTATCGCAATCATCTCATCTTCCCCCTCGCAATCTGGGAGCCCAGGCCAACCCTTCGTTTCTTGCGTCTTCTCATACTGCAGCCCCTCTATAATTGCCTCATCAAAAGGACCAGCGTGTGGGCCTTTGGTTGCATCGGTATCCTAAAACGTGTAATTAGTAATGAAATCCGAATGGGATTCAGCCTCAATCGAAGACACTTACAAGATCGACGATAAAACGCACATTCGGGTGGCTCGTCTTGAAATCATCGAGAAGTGACAAATACTCCTGGTCGACGATGATAGAATCCACGCCCGCAAAGTCGAAGATATAAGTAACATCATCCGGTTTGAGTCTACATCGTACACGACATTTAGCTAGCTTCCTCTCATCTCACTCATTGTGGCACTATCCTCCCGCCATTACTCCTCAAGTCCTTACTGACCTATAATTCACAGGCACGAGCACAGCACCTGCAGCAATGATGCCAAAGATGGACTCCAGAAACGCCGGCGTGTTCGAGGCTAAGACACCCACGCGCTTCAAGCCATGTTTGAGCAAGAAATACGCCAACCCCCGCGCGCGTTCCGCGAACTCGCCGTACGAGCGCCGCAGGACCTTCCCATTGGCCGTGACGTGGTAGATGGCGTTGGCGTTTGGCTCAATGGCCGCCGCGCGCTCGAGGAAAAAAGTGGGCGACAGCTCGTGCAAATGGTGCGTGTGGTCGAATCCGGCGGGCGACTTGCTGCCGACGCCGCCGCCGCCGAGGTGGCCGAGGATGTTTCTCAGGCGCGAAGTCGCTCCAGACATTGTCAGTTATTAATAAGGGCTTTCGAGGTTGAACACACTCTGCTGCAAATTGCGACCTCCGTCACCTCTACGCCCACTACGCTACAGCACGTCTAGAATGGAAATGGCTAGGAGAGGGATGGGAAATATATATATTCTGCGGATGGTCCACGGCGTGAGATAAGGTTGCACTCGGCCTCGACGGACAAATAAGAAACACGCGGGTAGGCGGAAGGCCGGCTGGAAACAAACTGAGTGACGGATGAGAGCTCGGTTTACAAGGTTGCTTGTGGGGGTTTGGGGAAAGCTACCTACCTAGGTAGTGTACCTATACCCGGGGTAGTATCCGGGGTAGCGTAATAGGACCCTTGGAAGGGAGGCGGGAGCTGAAAGAGGTTCCGCGGCACGTTGCCGCTTTTGTATAAGATTTATTTTCTTGGCTCGACTGAAAGCCCACTATCTACTACATAGGTATTTACAGACTGTACTATGTAGTAGATAACTACAAGACTGTATGCGTGGTATTAATTATCATATCGTTACGAGGTCGGGAAATTCATAAATCGAGTAGAAACTCGATTTACTGCTCGAACGATTTGATAACTATTGCATTGGACTTAGACTCGAAACAACTTAGTGTAGGCCTTTGGCGGCTAAGTTGACGGTCAGGAAGGAGATTCGCCGGCTTGTTCAAATCCTAGTAATTTCGCACGGTCTATACGTAAGTGCAGGGGCAAAAGCAATGTAAAGCAATGTATAGCAATGGGAATCGGGACCCTCCGATTATGAGAATAGGTAGTCGGAGATTATAGCATCTACGGAAGCACTCGGTATGACCGAACAAGTTAGCAAGATTAGGGAGAACGACTATATCACCGGGTAGAAGATATTGCAAGAAATTAACCTTGGACTAGGTCGAACAACTGGATATCAATGTCTATAGGCCAAGCTCTCAGGCATTATCTAAGACATAGAGCTGTATGCTACGGTACTGAGACATAGTATTGGAAAAACCATGAAGCGCCACATTGTCTCCGGCTGAAAAAACCCAACTATTGGTGTATTTAACATGCTGCTAGCATTAGTATGAAGCATGGCATAGTTGAGATCCGACGTACATAGAGGACATACCTGGCTATCGGTGATGTCTAAACTTGGGACTTCGGATTTAGATATCTCCGTATATAGATCAGATGGTTTCTCCGAGTTAAGGGTATGAAGCACGGGGTATCTCTAGAAGGAAAAGTCGGACCACTCGTGAAGAGAGAGGTGTCCATAGGGATGAGACAGCTATCATCCATCCTTCTCGAAGTTATCATTCAAATACCACACGAAACTCTCACGTATCCTGGACGGGCCCATATTACCAATACCCTCAAGACCAATACCGCCCCGATTCAAACCCATGAAGGCTCTCCGTAGCCTTTGCAGCTGGGGCAGACCGACCTTTCTACTTCCGGGGAGGTCGACCACCAGATCTTCCCCTTCCTGCGCACCGCCCCGCGGCATCCTGACCTCGCCCCCGCCCTCGTCGCTCTGCTGTTCCAGGATGCGCTTGACGATATCCTGCGTCTCGCGATCGAGGACGTATAGGTAATCGCCGTCGGCGTCGCGACTCCGCTGCACAGTCGCCTGGTTCGGCTTGATGACCTTGCGCGACTCCCCCGCCACGGCCTCCCACAGATCATCGAACACGCGCCTGCTCTGCTCCTCGCCATCCTCCCATATGAGCGTGAACAGCGGGCTGTCCCACCTGGTCATCGGGTTCGGCTCCTCGTAGCGGAACACGAGGTTCTCCCAGTTCGCGGGCTCGTACGCGCCCTCGGCCTCGTCTGCGCCGCCGCCGCCGCTGCTAGCAGTGTCTCTGCTCAACCGCGCCTCGTTGACCTCGCGGGACCGGTCGCGCGAGCACCCGATCTGCAGGACGCAGCTGGGCGTGCGCACGGCCTTGGCCTCGCAGTGGAGCTGGTACCGCCACCCCTTGATGTAGTTCAGCCCGTCGAGCACGACGATGTCCCGGTCGCTCAGCACGCGCTTCACGGCGCCGTAGATGGCGGCGCGCGCGTCCTTCTCGGAGGCGTTCGCGGACCGGGTGTGGGCCGGCAGGGCGGACAGGTCGTACACGGAGCGGGATATGGAGAGGGTCTGGTCGGAGATTAGATGGAGGCGGTACTTGGGCGTTGCGCCGCTCGGCGTCGCAGTTTTTATGCGCTCGGAAAGGTAGGTGTGTAACTGGTTGGCGCGCGTAGACTTGCCCGACGTGGGGAAGCCGGTGACTATGATGAGCTTTTAAGGAGTTAGTAGCGATTTATCCATTGTGGATCTGTGCAAAGGGTCATCATACCGGCATGGCTGAGATCTAATACCCTCTGCAGCTATTTTAAGAGGAAGAGAAAATACTAGACTTGTAAGTTTCAAAGGTGAAAAGTAGAAATCTAGAAAGGTATAATAATTAGGTACCTAGGTACCTATTGGATATTCGGTATCACAAGCTATAAACAATCTATCCACCCCACCATACCATCAATCAACCAATAAAGGGCCTATAAGACAGAGATGTCCCGTTTACCCCGCCAAACTTTTTCCTACCCAGTCTAAGTATTTCCTCCCGCTATCAATCTACTTACTACCCGCTACCCGGATCACACCCTTACATAATTTCAAGTACATCTATAATATTTATGCAACTCCCATAAGCAAAAATTAGGCAATTGGGTATCCAACGCATTCGTAATGCCACAACGCTCCGGCCATGTGCCGCACTCCCTCTGAACTCCTGAAGCAAATGCTAGGTATTATACGCTAGACGCGTCATAAAGCCGGCCGCTGTTCCTGTTCTGCATCTCATAGCCACCGTACCGGCCCTTGACGCGCTTGACCCAGAGCCCGAAGAAGCTCGGCTCAGATGAGTTCGGATCGGCATTCTTCGGCTGGATCTGGAGCGTCAGGCCGATAGCCTCCACAATAAACATAATGATGAGCTCCTCGATGACGGCGGTGCCTAGGAAGACGTTCACGGAGCCCGTCAGCGTGCTGAAGGCCGAGTGCGGGTTGTACGTGCCGATGGCCGTGTAGAGCACGCGCACGAAGAAGAAGGGCAGCGAGAGCGCCACGGCGAGCACGAGGCGCTTCTCGCCGGGCTCGGCCGACGCCACGTGGAGCCCCGCCACGGCCGTCGCGATGACGAGCAGCGCGAAGCCCGCGATCGTGAGCGCGACGCCGGCCTGCGCCAGCGGCGAGACGTTGTAGACGCCCGTGTCCGCGTACGTGCTGCTCGACTCGGTGCCGCCGACGATGGCGAGGATGACGCCGACGAGCACGAGCAGCTGCGCGTAGAATAGTATGCGCGGGTTGATGACGGGGCTGCGCGCCTTCGAGATGCTCTTGAGCGCGCGGGCGATGAGCCCGAGGAGCGTCACCGTGAGGTTCGACAGCCCGATGCTCTGCAGCGTCAGCGCCCCGAAGTACAGGCTAAGGTTCGTCGGGTTGGCGGCCGTCGCGAGCTGCAGCGAGGCGCCCAGGAGCCGCGCGATGGAGAAGATGACGAGGAAAAGCCATCCTGCGCTATGGCCCCAGCTGTGACGATTGCAAAGGAGGATGGCGACGACGAGATACGGGACGAAAAAAACGATCTGGGCGATGGAGATGTTGTTACGTTCGGAGAGTTCCATGTGGACGAGAGTTGACGGTCTAGAAGAAGAAGTGATATGGGTAGAATATACGCCGATGACTAATGAATGTAGTGTCTAGTAAGTCTAAGATGTCCTCTACAATATAGGAGATAAGAGATAATATCTGATGTTGCTGTGATGGAGGAACTATTATGCCGGTGGTGTCGATGTCGATGAAGTATTGTTCCGATTACAAAGTCAAGCCTACCCGACTGATGTCTTATATAAATCACGAACCTACCAATTTCCAACTATAAAAAAGACCCCGCCAGAGTCCTGCTTGTCGTGAGGCATTGTCAGGATCGCTTAGTGTCACATCATGACACTACAGCTGGTTTCCGGCGCAAGATGAGGTATTCCAATGAGATAGAGTGCCGGGACCCTAGGACCCCGGAAAAGGGCACCTTGGCGAATGCGAAAGCGAAGTTGGGTTTGTTGACGGCCTGTCATTGGACGCTGAAATTAAGCTGACATGCCAAGCCTCAATTACCTAAGTAGCTACCTAAGCTTTTTCCAAGCTTCCTAGCGACTATAACTTACAGGGGTAAATGCGGGTGTGGTAACACGGGATTTAGTATACATAGATTGGGATCCTACGTCTGACTTGGGTACCTAATTCAATCGCATTCGCATTCATGTTCTCTACCTAGGGTCTAGCTAGTATCTTTCGTTGTTTTCTCTTAGGAGGCCTCGGGGGCCCGGCAGGCAGCAAGAATAGACTCGGAGAACGGTCCTTTATGTGGGTATTGTAGGGCTGGCTGTGTAAGACGCCCACGTACTACGGATATGATTATCCACGTTTGGTTGAGAGTCATCTTATTCCCATACTAAGAAACATACTTATCTACGCATAAATGTATGCCCTGATCCTTAACAGAACTTGATAAAACAGGCTATGCCCAAATAGAAAGAAAATAGACTAGGCATAAAAAATAGAGAGATATGAACTATCTGGCCTACCTAGAGAGAATACCGAACACTGAAGCAAAGCCATATAGAATACTACGACGTCAAATATCCATTAGATACTCACCTAACTAGACTAAGGCACTACGCAGTAGCGCAGCAGGGCTTAGCAGACTAGCTGAACGAGTTTTGGTCCGTGGAGCTATTGATGACGATTAACTAATCTACTAGCTATTATAGAAGAGCCGTGATAAGCGAAAAGCCATGCTCCCTAAACAGTTTTTCATTAGCTACCTACAAAATATTGGCCGGGGTAAACTGAGTACAATGTTATATATTTAGGTAGTGTTACACGCAGTAAACACAAGGGCTTACCTACTATCAAATCCTATAATAACAGCCATCAGCCAAGCGTTCCTAAACACGACCACAAACATGTTTCGATTTATAATTAAGACATGGCTTACAGAACTTTGTGATGTACGTTCTGTCGGGGCATCATGAAACTAAAGTCTTACATGTTTACCTACGGCTGAAGAGAGGGGAAGTGGAAAAACTCCAGTGGATATTAAGGAGTCTCTTCGCTGGCGAACTATTATAGCTCCTCGCGGGCCGGCTTCGAAGGCATCTTGTGCGATGCTGCCACTACTGGCTGTCTCGCGACCGACATCGCTCCTTGGAGGAACAACCGGTCTAGCTCTGCCGCAGCCGATTCTTCGTCGGGTTTCAGCCTCAGGAAGAATTGGTTCTGTACTTCTCGATCCCAGACCCAGCGATTCGACCCGTTAGCCTCGACGTGGTTATACCCATACTCATTCCCGAACGTAAACAAATCCCCTAGTCCGTGGATGGCGTACAAAACCGTCAGAGGATCCCATGAAGCTCGCGACGTATTGTACGTGTAGTATATGTACGCCATTCGCACCGGGTCCGTCTCGGGTGCTTCAGCCATGAACCATCTGCCCGACTGCACGTGTTTTCCGACCTCGCCGCCAAGAAAGACCATCCGCCCCTCCCAGTTATTGACAACATGCGCGGAAAGACTGGCATTGGAGCCCCAGAAGTTGTATCCATAGCCCGAGGGATAATCGCCGCCCATAATGACCAGCTCCGAGACCTTCTGCGCGACGAGCTCGGGACCAGAAAGCTGGGAATACGAATCCGCAGTCGAGTTCAATAATCCCGAGAGCTTGTCCGCTGGTTTCAGAGAAGTGCGGTAGTAAGGTATGGTCGAGCGTAACTCACGTTGTCTAAGAACCCAATCGACGCAATCGTCACACTGCTGTCCTCGGCCTCGGCTAGCACTTTTCGGTACAGCGCAACGGGATCCCAGGCCTCCTCGGCATGGCCCCAGGGTAGGCTCCCGCCAGACCAGTGGTACGCGACCTTGCTGGTGTACTCACCTAGTTCGTAGTGCCAGCTATCGAAGAAGGTGTTGTTGGCCAGCGGACGGCGGATCCCGATCGGGACCTCGGAACGGCCATAATGCGCCAGGATGGCGGATGCCGCAAGCGCTGAGAACGTTGATGGATAATTGATATTGACGGCGAGCAGATCTACATCCGGCGATGTCGCTGCGAGAAGCAGGGCAGAGGCATCACTGTTTGCTTATAAGCCACGAATCTAAAAACGGGATGGGGCTTTTGGCTTTCCCCTAGGATCTAGATAAGCGCTTACTCGACATCGCTGAAGAGGTCAGTGTCGACGATGAGATTCTTCCCCGCGGCGAGTCCGATGGTGGTACTCGTTATCAAACGAATCGCTGCACGTGGCTTCATCTTCATCTCACATCGGATATCCTGGCTTGCGTAATCAACTTCGGGGAGGATGCATGTTTTTATAACCCTTGTTACACAGCCACGACAGGTTACCAGATTCGCTCTCACGCCTAACCAATGAGCGCGCATGAAGGATGACCATGATTAATTAAATTTCCGGTGTAGATAAATACTCAACGGGAAAAGATAAACAGAGACGAAATGTCAATTAATTGAAGTGCATGCTAGGATAATACCAAAATCCCCCCTATCATCTCCTAGATAGTACCTTTTTCAATCTTTTTTTTTTTCATGTCGAAATTTCAAGTTCTAATTATATCTCTCCCCAGGTAATCTTGCATACTTGTTTGTTCTCGGGATAACTGAGCATGGTAAGCACTGTAAACTACCTAGGTAGGTACGTAGGTAGGAAGGTAGACTACAGAAGGTACCTACCCAGGTAGATCTATGTTGAGAAGCCGGTTTGAGCCCCACTGGTGTTCTCTAGGTACTGTAGAGATGTTGCCCCTCCATACCTACCTCACTACCTCTTACAGTACAGCGCCCCGGACCTCTCTAGGATGCTTATCCATCTATCCGGCATCAAGGCCAACTTTTTACCTCTCTCTCGGACACGATAACTATAGCAGGTGCGCTCAGAAAGGATACGATTTTTTAAGCAGACCACCTCGAAACAATTGCGCCCAATCTCTCGCGAATCCGGTCGAAGCTCACACAACACACCCAACACACACAACCATACCTAGCCATACCTACCTCTCCAACATGGCGACCCCGCCAACGGGCCAACGGACGCCCATAAACCCCATCACATCGCCGACGGAGCCCTGGCCGAGCCCCGCGCACCTGGCCTCGGCGACGCAGACGTACCGCCAGGGCGCCTTCACCATCGCGAGCCGCAAGCTGCCCATCTCCAGGGCCGGGCCGATCGAGGCGCTGGAGCGGGACCTCGGGATCCCGGCGCCGGAGATGATCTTCGGCGACAACGCCGTGAGCGTCGCGCACGCGCCCACGGGGTGGCGCGTCGCCTTCACCGCGCGCGACGCCCTCGACGCCGTCGGCAAGACGGGCGAGAACATGCTCCGCGTCGCCTACGCCGGCGCCTGGAGCGCCAGCCGCGAGCGCACGACCGCCGCCGGCATCCGCGAGGTCGTGAGGCCGTTCGACTGGAGCTACAGCACCACGTACAAGGGCACCGTCTCTGTCGCTGGTGTCGCTGGGTCCGGGGGGGACGGCGTGGCGGTAGACACAGCTAAGGATGGTAGTGGTGAGGGTGACGCCGCAGCCGAGAGCACGAGCACGAGCACGAGCACGAGGAGATGGGACTTCGCGCCGACGGACCGGCCGATCCCCATCGAGCTGCTCAAGCGGCGCGACCCCATCCGCTTCTTCGACGACGTCATGCTCTACGAGAGCGAGCTGGACGACAACGGCATCTCGGCCCTCAGCGTGAAGCTGCGCGTGCACGACGAGCGCATGCTGCTGCTGTGCCGGCTGTACATGCGTCTCGACAACGTCGTCTGCCGCATTCGGGACACGCGCATCTACGTCGACTTCGCCTCCGAGGTCGTCACGCGCGAGTACACGGCCAAAGAGGCCAGCTTTGACGATGTCAAACAGGTGCGTCGGGCCGTGATCTCTTTCTTTACTCGTAGCATGAAGCGGCCCGGACAGATTCCATACCGTAGCTGTTTTATATTTGTATATTGCAGTCGATGTGAACTAACCAAACTAACACCCTCTTAGAAACTTTTGATATCTGGGCTACGACCTGATGAAATCACCATCGCCTTGCGAGACGCGAACCGTGTTGCTGAAATTCTGCCCGTAGTCGAGCAGACCCTCGAAAGTGTTTCGCTAGCAGCATAGAGGCCCGATTCTTCTCTTTCCTAATTATTTGAGCTAGCCTCGTGAAATAGCGCGAGAGCTCAACGGGAGATCGATAGCCTAGGCTCGACAACGCTAGATATCTAATACATGTGAGTCTGCAGGTAAGCTAATAGTCACACGAGAGACGACGATCCGACTGGGAGGTTTCGTGCGGTAACCGAGACACCACGCGTCATCGGGTCAAGGGAAATACAAAAGTAAAATCTAGAAGGATTTGGGAAAGAGGTTTGTGGTATTGAGTATAATAGCAGGTAAACAAGCTACAAACCCCCTAAACATATCTAGGTATGTAGCCCTCTTAGCCAATCCCAGCTTCACGCCTCGCCAAGCATATAATTCAATAGCTAACCCCTTGATAAAGACGTAAAAGGCTCATCATCATCGTGGCATAAACAAGACCACCTTCTTTTTTCTCCCTTTATCCCAGATCACACCTCTTAATACTGCTCCAAAACTCAACTATCGAGCATCTACCGGTGAACTGCTCCGCGTCCTCTCTTCGAACGAGAGTTCCCACTGGTCTACTTCCTCAAACTTGCGCACGGCATTCTTAAGCTCTTGTCCCAACCTCTCCACGAGCATCTGACTATCCTCTTCGCCCAGATCGGCGACAGAGTTACCAGCATCATTGGCCTCCTCTTCATCTTCGTCAACGTTTTCCTTGTCGGACAACCGGCCGTAAGTTCTTGATATGCGCTTGTTAGAGCCTTGCGTGGGTTTATCTTTGTTACGAGTGAGTACACGCGCTTTTACCGCAGCCTGGTTCTGGGCATTAATTCGAGATGCTGGGCGTCGTCTTGTACGGACGTCTAAATGCGCAAGCTCATCGTCGCCCTCACCTAGGCCAGAAATGTCGACTTCAGCTTCCGACTCATCTTCGCCTATATCAAAAACATCGTCTCCACCCCTCTGTCGGCGACGTGGTAGCAAGCCAGTGAGATCAGCCGTAGTCACTTTACGCGGTGGCTTGGGTGCCGCTTTTCGTTTTGGCTTAGTTACTCGCGTGGGCGGAGGCGAAGACGAATGGGCGTAATTAGGAGAGTGTGTAAGGGAAGGCGGGGATGACATATCCGAGACGTCATCAGCTGGACCAGGTGTTTGTCGTAGCACTGTTGGCTGTCGTGTACGTGTTTTGGGAATGGACTTTAGAGGGGGCCAAAGTTCTTCGTCGCTTTCTGACGAGTCACTGCTGAGAGGAGGAGCCATCAGTTCGGGGTCCATGGGAGGTGCAACAGGTGTTGATGGTGCTTGTCGTGGTAGTGGAGGTGGTGATGATAGGGGAGAATCTTCATCTGAAGCTGGCTGCTCAATTGATTGGCGTATAGTGTCATTAACTTCAAAGGGAGATGATCGGACACGTTGTCTATGACTTTCGGTAGATTTTCTCTTGCGGGACTTCGCACTTGATGTAGGCTGTGCAGGCTCCGCTCCTCCAGAACCCCTCTTAGAGCGTCGCAAAGGAGTAGATTCAGCCTCAGGAGCAAAGCCATCCTCATCAAGTCCTTCTTCGTCTTCGTCATCCTCCGAGTTCTGCTCAGGTTCGGGACGTTGCGCTCTTGGCTTCTGGGCAGTACTGAGGATGCTGGGCTCTCGCGCCCTTCTCTTGAATACGCCAAAATTGAGGGTGGAGCTGAAGGCAGCAGGAGTATTGGGCCCTGTCCTGCTACTGGGGCGAATAGGCCCGTCATCGCGACTGAGAAAACTGCCAGCACGTAGTCGCCGTCGAAATTGAGAAACGGACAAGGTAGATGTCTCAGCAGATCGGTGAGCACTGGCAGGTCCCACCGTCCCCACGGTAGTATTAAGGTCATCGAACATAGAGTCGTCCAGGTCCAAGCCGGATAGGTCTGTAGGCCGACTGCGCAAAGGCGTCGCCTTTACGCGTTGGCTTGGACCAGGAGAACCGCTTGAGCCCTGTGCAACTTCTTCTCCTCCCTCTCCATCTGAGCTGTCGGTTGATGTTATATTCTGAAGCCTTTCCATAGCAGCATCGCGCCTCTGTTGCGCTCTGTCCAATGCCTTCTGTTGTTGAATCGATCCTGCGGAGATAGTCCGGGTGCGTGTTGACGTGGTATCACGTAATGACTTGCGTCTCGCTGCGGCTCTTTCTTTTTCGCGGTCGCTTACATCGTAAATATCAGAGCTTGGGGCGCTAGATTGGGCCTCATTCTCAGGCTCAGACGCCAATTTTGCTGCGGGCGCAGCATTGGCGTTTGTTGCTTTGGTTGGGCGCGTCCGCGCTGGTCGAGAGATTTGAGGTCGTGGCATCGCGAAACGCTCTGCTTTAGTGTGGAACGGGGATTGAAAATCTCAGAGCAATGGCAAAAGGGCTAGATTCCTTCAAAACTCATTGCAGTACTAAGGAATACTGACGGTAGTATGTTATGTTGCGACTGCGTTGAGTTATGATTGCGCATGCCGTGGGAGAGGAGGGAAACAAGTCGGGGTGGTGGGGATTTGGTAGAAAGCACGCTACACAAGCTCTTGACGCGTCGAAGCTACAAGCGTGTTTAGTGCCCTCTCGCAAGGTTGGGTTAGGTAGGTACCTAACTTGCCCCGCTCACAACAATACAGTGTCCCAAGTAGCCTACGTGATAGGTAGGGAGTGCCCCCTAACCAATTAGGTACCTAGATTAGCACCAACTTTATAAGAACCTACATGTACCTCGTGAGTGATGCCTTGAGGATTGGTGTATATATCGATGCACCTTTGAAGTTTATCACGAATATCAATGATCTCATTGCTTATACCATAACTTTATAAATGAGGCAGATAGATGAGTAGCTAGGCTGGGTGCGAGACACTTTTATGAGATGATTGTTTGAGAGAGTATAGGCACGTTGTATTTATCACACCAAGCGCCTGATGATTTGACTCCGAATTCTAGTGAATTTATAGACGCAGTTATATGTAAATATCACGACCGATCGTGTATATTATCGTGAACTACCTAAAAATAAGTCCGACTCTCAAAAGCTAGGGAGTATAAGTGACATACGTGAGCGGCTAGGAGTCTAAGGGAATATAACGTCTAATCTCACTAAAGCTAAATCTGAGGTATTCCCGAGTTGCTCGCGCTCGTGAGCCAACCATTTTATCGTGGGTGATTATCTTTTTCCCGTCTCATAATCGTAAGCAGATAATTTATATTCATGAGTTAATCATTCAATCTTACGTAGGCGGCTGTGTTCTGCCGAATCCTTACCGCAAGTTAACCCAAGCTACATGTATCACTTTTGCCTCACAATAACCCTAACGAGATGAAAGCGCTATGGCTAGACATAATAATATCTATTGAGAAGTACAACACGCGTAATGAATACCAACGCGTCATCTAGTGTTGTATTCAAGTAAGTCGGCAAGTTCAAATAGAGATTGGAAAGAATCAAGAGGCGTCTCTAGACCTAGCTTTACGTTACATCGTTGTATCGCTTGTGTCGCCTCAGCTCTCCAACTTCAAGAGCGGTTATGAACACGCGTAATTATAAACAGTATGATTGACGAGCTCATGTTATGTGAATACGACAATCAATACTGTATGCGCTAGATCTTCTCCTGCTCTCATCGGCGAGAGACTAACATAGTATCAGAGCGTGGATGCATGCTACATCATCTCAAGAGCACTGTATCATATTAGAGAATAGCCTTTCTCTCTATCTTTCTCACTCAATGCAAACGGTTTAATAGGTTTATAGGGGGCGCTTTCATGAGATGTTATTTATACTACTTCTAGCGTCTTAACTTTATTTATGCGTGTGTATATATATATGTGCGTAAATGGTGAGTATATACCCTTCTATAGATGCTCATGGAAGAACTTGAGCGCAAGCGCATAGCCTCTCTCATACTCCGCTTTCACCCGGTCCTTCGTAAGGTCGGCACGGGCACTCATGAACCCGTGCAGCTGGTCCTCGAACCTCTCGACGTAGTGAGGCACCTTGAGGCTCTTCTCATACTCCTCCACGCTCTCCGCCGACTCGCCCTGCGACGCAAGCAGCATGGTGGGGATTCTGACGCGCGCGCCATCCTCGGCATCGATCCGAGCCGGCGACGTCTGCACCGCGGCCCTGAACAGCCCCGGCTCGTCGCCCGCGACCATGCTCGCCATCTTGCCGCCCCAGCAGTAGCCCATGATGCCCCAGGCCTTGATGCGCGGGTTCACCTTCTCCGCCGCCCGCAGAATGCCCGGCAGCTTCGGCTGGTGGAGGGACCACTGCGCGTCCTTGAACCACTCGGCGACGATGGCCTTCTGCTCGTCGGTGGTGGGCGGGTACCACTCCATGCTCGCCGGCTTCCCGTTGAAGAAGTCCGGCATGAAGATCTGGTACGGCTGCTCCGCGTCTCCCGTTGCCAAGATGTCGGCGCCTTGGAGGATCTGCGGGAAGAAGCCGAAGATGTCATACGTGGCCAAGATGGCCTTGTCGGCGTCAGCAGGACCCGTCACGTCTTCGTTGCGCTGTGATTAGACTATATTTGAAGACATCTGATAGCTCGGCCTGCTTACAAGTTCTGAGGCCATCTAGGTCAATGTACCGACCCTTGGGTTCATACCCCTCACTCACTACTGGCGGAATCCTATATTTATCTAGTATCAGTTTGCTGCTATTTCTAGGCATTTGACTCTCCAGAGTCTTACCTGCAGCACGCCTCGCTATGTTTCGACATCTTGACTCTCTAAAATAATGGCCTTCGGTCGAGTTCATTCAGGGTCCGGTTTTAATTTAGGCCGGTGATTCCGGATCCCGAGGACGCTGCTTATGCACAGAAAATATCTCTATCTACTGGCCAGTCACTTATCTGGTCTCACTTTGACGTGGGGTTAATGTCTCCAGAAATATGTCCAATCGGAAAAGGGAGAGACACGCACCATACCCTGCGATAAGATACATAAGTGTAAGTACTCAATATTACAAAATTTACAAAAACCCACCTGCTTCTCGCTCGCCCTTACGTGCTAGAATTGTTGAGATGCGTGTTAGTCAGCGGTATTAAATTGTGAATATGTTGAGGGTCAATCAACCCGCATGGCCATATATCTGCACCTCTCTCGCTTGAGGTGAGGGGCGAAAAGGCGGGATAGGTGAATGATAACCGGACTGCCTTGCATCTGCAAAGATTGGGCATCTGATGGATTGTAGGGATTTTCTACTACCCCTGGCCGGGAGTAGTACGCAGTATACTGGAGGTTGCATCGAAGTAACCTTAGCGTAACCTTCAAGTACTCTTCGGTAGACGTTGGTCCCAATGTGTAATATAGTGCCTTGCAGCAACCAATATCCGCTTCGGAGGTTATGATTAGTGAAGAAATGTAAGAACACTATGTTACTGTGACCCTAGTTCTCTTGTTTGCCGTGAGGCGAACAGGTTGGCCCTCTGGTTTCGTCTGCTCAAAAATCATCATCCGCGTGAGCAGTTTTTGTTTCAGTCCGCCTAGTTCTTCATCCACACCGTGTACCTTTTCCTCATTTCTATTATTATTATCATTTTTACATTAGCGAACTAATTAGTCTATGTCGGTGCCTCAGAACCGTCATCGAGGATAATACGCTCCTGTGGTAGTCAGACACCCGGTGGGGAATTCCCTATACGAAGACGTATATCGAAAAGACTACGAACATGATGGCGCCGATGCACTGCGTATGTTGTGTATTACAAGCCACTGGTGTAAGCTAGCGTCCCTCGCTTCGCTTGGGATGAGTCCTCTCACCAACCTCCTATGGTTGGAAACCGGGTAATATAGGAAATATCTTACCATTGGGGAGTGTGAGTAGTTGCGGTGGCGTGATTCCAAAAACGCGGCACTAACCGTTCGGAATAAACATTCGATATAGACAACCATCACGTAACACATGAGTTTTAAGCCCTACGCTGTAGGTGTTCGTGCCGGGCCGGCTGGGGTGACTCAGTCTAGGTAACGTTGGTATCGTCGACGGCGGTCAAAGGAAGTAGAAGCTAGGTTGAAAGGGATGTTCCTGGACACCTATGCATAGTGCTCCCTGGCTAGACTATGGCATCTTTTTTTTTTTGACTACTCTGCCTGATTGCTTACCGCTTTAATAAGCCACGCGTCCATTATAAACTCGTTAATCATGTCCTTGATTTTCCAAGGATTAGTATTATGTAGTGCGGAACAAGAATACGTCCATACTTAGGACATATCTGTCATATTAAAGGCTTCTGATATACAATCTGCATTGTGTTCTCTAGGTGTTCCTTAGAGCTAGGGATAGAAGTACTCTTAATACGCATATAGTATTAAACAATACTACTATTGCTGGTTCTCTCCTCTAGATCGAGTTATTACAGCGCTATATTTGAACCGGATTCTAATATTTCTGGAAAGACTATAGCTGAATACTATTGTAGAATACTGGGCATTTAGCACCCCTCCTAAGTTTGTGGTGTTATGTATGTGGCGTCGGTTTTTGAGACATTGATAGGACTAGACGGCTGGCCTGATGATATTCTGCGTCATAGTCCTTGGTCATAGTTTTTTTAACACTTGGCAACTCGCCTATTTACCCCCTTGCAGTGTAACCAAGGCAGAACCAGGGTCACCCTTTCAACACTAGTGATATAGCCGATATATGATAGATCATATTCGTGAGTGGGATATCTCCATTGCGAGGTTTGCAACCACAGCCTCACAAGAAGGGTTGTAACTTGCGAGCTGCATCTGCAGACTAGTCGAGAGTGGTTCCCCTGATAAGTGAGACTCCTTTGTAGTCGGTTAAACAGTAGGAGTAACACAGAATTATACAATGACGCGGGTGTGTTGTGTGTTCGTTGAGCTTCTTATCATCGAAGAGGAATCACCTCTCCGTGGGGGAAACTTGAAGAAAGGCGAAAAGGGGGCACAACATACTACCCGGACGTAGATTAGGAGAGCGGATGAAGAAAAGGCATAAGCCGAGACAACAAGGAGATTTTGTGTTACTCCACTCAGAAAAGAATAATATAACTAACGCTAGATAGTAGTCTCACAGCCGTGGGCTTAATTACAGCTCATGAAGATGTCTCCTCGGGGATTGTGAGACAACTCTCTCGACAGTACGTAGGACCATTGATGCGTGTCCTTGTGACCTCGAGTCCTCGCTTCGACATCTCGCAGACGACGTACAGGGATGGCTGGAGGGCGTCCACAACCACCCCCCGCGGCTGGACACGAGGTATTTCGATCGACTCGAGACTCTCTATCATCGACACACAGGCGCAGAAGATTGGCTGAAAGACTCGAATCTGAAACCTGCAGAGTGCGTTTAAACGCTGTTTGCCACACGGGGCCTTGCATTTGTCCTCCTAGAATTGCTTCCAGACCTCACCCCTTGAATTAGCGGCCTGTAGTTGCCACAAAGTCTGAGTGCTTCACCACTAGACATATTGAATACCTATCAGCCATATCACGGCTCAGGGGTTGTGTGTTATAGTACTTAGACGATCTTTGGGATCTCGGGGTGACACTTGGGTTGCTACTGATAATCATGAGTATGTTGCTTGCACCCCCCCGACTAGCACGAAGAATAGGGGGCGAAGATATCTACTTTCACGATCATTTAGATATAACATAAACCAGCGTATAAGTAGCATGTAAACAGAAATAAGGAGGCACAAGCTTACCAGTGTTTGTAGCAGTGCTCAGAATATAATCTATAGGTATGTATGTAGTATCTATAGAAGGCAAAGAATTAAAAGCTACGTATTTACTGCCTACCTAAGCCTACCTAGGTATGTATTCGGTTGGTGAAAACGGCCGGCAGCATACTGCGTGCAGCTCACCGCCTAATTGATATGCATGCAAACCGGGTATCTACAAGGAGTTGTCATAGGTAAAGAGATACGTGGCGACTTACTCCATATAGATAGTGACATCACAGTGTATTTATTTCCCCTTCCTCAGTATTACGAACAATCCTAGCTCTGTCTCTCCTCCATCTACGCACCAATCTCCTTCAGTTTTCTAGCAAGTACCAGTACTCGTCTAGGGCCATGGCACAACAGTCAGTCACAATCCAGTCCTGGGAGGACAAAGACCACTTTATCTCCTTCAGCGACGCACCTGGCCAATGGGAAAAGCCCAGCATACAATCCAATAAACACTCTTGTCTGCTAGGCGAGATCATCCAAGCCGATACCTTCATCCGACCTCGCCTAGTATGTCGTGATGTGAATAGTCGGCAACTTGTCGTTGCTTTCTATCCGGACAACGAGGCCGAGATGCCGCGTCTGCAGAGCGGCTTCAAGGTTGGCCATACTATCGCCATCTTCTACCCCGTCAGTCATGGGTTTCTAGATGGATCGGTGGGCATTAGAGTAGAAACACCAGACAAGGTCTTGGTATGGTTTATGCCGTTTTATTGTACTATAGAATATTTGCATACAAGTTACTGAAAGGTTGTTAGATCATACCCCTCCAGCTTAATGACGTCTTGGCCATGAACAAAGAAGTCATCGAGTTTGTGAATCGAGATGGCACACCTAGGAAATGCCACGGTTGCGGTCAGACTAGGGACAGGTTCGATAAGTGCGGCCGATGCGAAATGTTCTATTATTGCAACCGAGTATGTATACAAGTCTTCCTATAGGGTGTGTCGCACTATATGCAGGTGGCTAATATCCCGTAAAGGAATGTCAGGTGAAAGGGTGGGATACCCATAAAAGATATTGTAGGTCGCTGAAGGACAAGAATGTAAAGAAGATGTTGTTACTGGACTACACTACTATAGATAATGGTGCAGTCTCGTTTCATTAAGGATACCTAGGTAGTCATATCGATGTATGAAATGGCGACATGTAGCGAGAGGGGCTGGCACGGGGAATAGCCGAGCGTAGGCGTCTACGCATTTGCTTAAAACATCTATCTCGTGGAGCTGCTATACATGATTGCTTCACCTGAATAAAAATTATTTTTTCGAGGCAAGGAGGTTGAATTAATACCAAGGGGCGAATAATTATTGGGTACCTCCTTTAGCCATGCACAATAGTGATGTGTCACGAAGAACGGGCTGGGCTTAAATTAATACACACATATTATTCGCATGGAAAGAGGGTATCGTTTCTCATTAGTACGACCGAAGTTCCTGTAGATCCCACAGGTAGATGTATAGTCTAGAGATGTAGATGATGTACAAAGATATACAAGGTTGAGTCGTACAGTAGGAGAGCTAGTAGAGCTCAACTAAAAATGATTAAGTAGATACTAGATCAGCGCTTGGCCCATATACATGCTCTCCCTGACCTCAGCGACGATATCGCGCCGATCATCCTTGCCTACTAGCACGACGCCTCGTCCTCGTCTTCCCATACGTCCAGCGCGGCCTAGACGGTGGATAAAGTCAATAGTCGTATGAGGAACATCGTATAAAATGACATGTCGAACGGCTAAGGTGTCGATGCCGCGAGAAGCAAGATCGGTAGCTACGATAACTTTAGTGTTGGGAAGCCATCTTCTGCCCCGTCCGGCGGCCGGCTCTGCAGAACCAGCCTTAGCTGTCATAGATTCAAGGGAAGTGAACGACGCTAGCATCTCTGACTGGCGTTGCTCTGCCGTATCACGATGGAGCGCTACGGCATCGATGCCTTTGGAGACGAGGAACTCGGCGACCTCCTGAGTTTGTTCCCTCTCGTTCACAAATACCATGATGCGCTTGATGTCGATCTCATCGGGTACAGATCCTTCGTGACGAGCGGCGTCCTTGCCAATAGACCAGATAGCGTCAGCGCAGGCTAAACTTTTGTTGTTACGATACGGATCTTTTGTCACATCGATAACACCAAGCTGTACACGGCGGGGAATGGCATGCAGGTTTGGGGTTGTGATACGAGTCATAGTCGGAAATTCCCTCTCAAGATAATTATCTAGTCGCTTAGGGATGGTAGCGGAGCAGAGGATGATTTGTTGAGTTGAGGGTAGTGCGCGATCTAGGATGGCCGTTGTCACCGGTGAAAAGCTGCGGTCCAGAAGGGAGTCCGCCTCATCGATGACTAAATGGCTAACTCGAGACAAAATGTTAGGGTCTGAATCGGCCATGGATGAAAGCAGATGCGGTGTGGCCACAACAAGATCAATGCCTCTGGGCGAGTACATAGAGCTCTGTATGACCTTAGCAGACACATTAGCCGAGAATAGAGAGGCCTTGAATTTGACGGCATGTGAAAGAGACTTTGCGACGGCCCCGACTTGATCGACGAGTTCGGCCGTAGGAACAAGAACGACAATTCTAGGGCGTGCCGTCGTCGGGTGGGGCTCGAATTCGCGAGGTCCTGTGTATCCAGGCTCTTTCATTGCCGCCGACTGCTTCTCAAACGCCTCACGATATGCAATAATCGCAGTGTCAGCAGCCTCCGCTTCCTTTAAAGCATTGACCGCTGGAAGCAGGTAGGCAAGGGTCTTGCCCGAGCCAGTTTCAGCCGCTAGCAGGAACTCCCGCCTTGTAGGCTCAGAGACTTTTGAAAACCTCGATCTGCGGCGACCCATCTCCTGGCCTAGCAATGCTGGTATGGCCAATCGCTGGATAGGTGTGGGCGTGATGTCCACCATTCCTTTCAACGCGTCGTCCGCGAGGGCAGTTCTAACTGAGGGTAGGAAGTTGAACTGGTCGAAGGATTCCAGGTCGGCCACACTCGCCTTTGCCCGGGTTCTCTGCCCGTAAGGTATGGATGCGAGGGAGCCCTGCATCTTCATGGCTTTTGTCCGTCGATCATCCCTCCTATGTCTGTCGCCATTTCTGTCACCATTTCTGTCGCTACGGCCGAAGCTTCGGCTAGTGCTTCTGTAAGGTTGCCTCGGCGCATCTTCTGGTATCTTCGTGAAGGTCGTCTGGTTCATGCCGCCGAAAGGTCCCTCTGATCGCCGGCGGGGCCCATCGCTGTCATGGCTGTCGCGATGATCTACATCTCGTCTCGGGGGGCGAGCTACACGATCTGAGAGCACCATGCGCGAGGGACTAGTCCTCGTTCGGCCGGAGAAAAGTCGCTGGGCGGCCCATGGTTGACGTGCGCTTTGGGCGAGCGCCCGTGTCGTAGCCATGAATAAACAAGACGGACATATAGGCCTTGGAGCGAGCGCGCTCATCATTGCAGATTCAAAACGAGCTGCTACGGACATGCAGACTAATCAATGGCTATCCAACGAACGTGGTTGGTTGGGTGCCACACGGACGTCGAGCTGCGCTGTCGGCTGTTTTTTGGCTTCGAGAAAGTTTCTGCAAATTTGCGGATATTGGTCTGCTGTGCTGTACAGTGTGGCACTTACTGTATTTAATAATTATTTATACTATTCAGATTTAAGACCCCTTCGATGCGCGCGCTAATCATGTAACTAGGCTCGTTAAAGACTAGATGGTCTGTGCTTGGCTTCCTAAACGGGCAATTTCTTCTTATAAGTAGGAAGGACACTATTTTCAACACGGAAGAGCCGCAACGCTCTCAGACTCACATAGTTTCTACATACTTACCTGACTCCTAATTTGGAGTAAATGTCAACCAAAAGTGTGTAATTGCCACATATTCAATGCGTAATGAAAATTTTGTATTGACACCAGTGTGTGCCTTTATCAAGAGGGGTCTTCTTTTTTTGGAGGGGGGATCGGTCATCTTGTAGGTACGTGTAGTATATTCTGCAGCTTTTTAATAGTTGATCACAAATTTCAAGACCTTTAATTCTCGCTAGCACCAAGGTAGAGAAACATGCCTGAGCATCGACGCCGACGCATCGACGCCACCATATACTGCCGGCCTAGCTTCGGTGACATCCCGTCAAAGCCTCCCTTCTATAGTGCGCTGTAATGTCTCAAGCAACCTTCCGGCATGTTCGGCCCTATACCGAAGACTCGGGAGGTCAGGCTACCATTCCGCTGGGTAGCACAGGCTTCGAACCCCAAGGGTCCAAGACAGTTGACATTATGCCATGAACCATAGTGACAGTTATGTATATACACACTTATTCAATCGTCTCGAGACTTGCACTTGTCTAGCTGATAACTCGTCACTGTCACTGGTGAGACACGAAGTGCACAGTCTTCTTCAACTGTCGCGACATACTGCTATACATGACTTCGATACAGAAAAAGGCAAGAAGAGCCGCATACGAGCTGGAACTTTTATACCGCCCCCAATCATGCCGGAAGTAGCCACTGGCAGGCAGAGACAGGGGTAGTAGTGTCTTAGATCTCCCCGATCCTGCACCACAAGACTGGAATCGTTAGCTTTAGTTGTGGCTGAAATCAGACCGCCAGAAGATCATGTGTGACCATTTCGAAATCCAATTGTGTACCAGCTAGTGCGCTTGGCTGCTCGTACTTAGTAAGAGTCTAAACTTCGTATTTACAAGAGTTCCCCGTCTCATATGTCACGTCCCAATCCTAGAATAGCGCTAGCCAAAACGATCGGAGTGTTTTGATGTGGAACGGGCCTCAGCATCGTCTGAACTCACTATTTAAGGCTAAAAACAAAATCTTGAAATCCTCTCTAGAAGCACCTGTCTAAATACTAGCGTGAGACTGTCGATTATGCAAACACGCTGCAGCCTTGAAGCGAGAAGCCAGTCCCGAAACATAGCTCAACTCGATTCTGCACAGTGATATTGACCGCGGGTGGATATCTTAAAGGGGCTGATAGATGGAATCTTCTCTTAGGCGGTCTAGTTCATGTCAACTGAACCTGTGACAGCTACATTTTTCTGGTTTCAAACTAGCAGCGGTTGAATGTTTTCTACCTAGTCTAAGTATGCGCAGTCTAGGCTTATTCTGTATTGACTTTTGATTTGCATCAGTTAGAGGTGAATTGATCGTCGTCCCTAGATTTTTAGATCACCATCAACATCCACGAATGGGCTAGAGGATCTACAAGTGCGGATGTGCGGGACCTACCGATTTCCAAAGGATGGCTGGGGATTGGCTAATTGGCTCCAATTGACCAGAGCGATGTTACGATCCGGTGGATATTTCCCTAAAGGGGCTTACGTGAAACTCGAGGGGTTTGGCATTGTCCACTACCTACATATACTTAGGTACCTATGCATAAAGAATTATTTACTAGGTATGGCGGCTATGAGTAATATAACTGTATACTGTACGGCGTCGTTGTAAGTATTGGGGATGGCCGCTATGGAGACTACTCCATAGTAGAGGCCCCGTCTATCTAGAGGTCCCTTGTCTGTCGGAGCTATGCCTCGCTAATCGCAAACTACATAATCGACAAAAGTATAAATAACCCAATATATTACAAGGTATAGAATTATTACCTTGCATACGTAAGATGATGATAAACAAATCCTAGCAGCATAGACTCTGGGAGCTGAGAGCTGCGTATGCCGTGGATCTACTATTGAACAGCATAAGCTTTCTTGTCCTGGGAGATCAGACTTGGCGGTGGTATTCTCTCCTGGTAATTGGGTGGAAAGCTACCTATACAATGGTTATTAACAGAGATCTGGCGCTCCATAAATTTTCTCGCCTGCATCAAATCAATACAATTCTAGTTGTACGTAAGAACGCACCGTCATGGTAGTTGATCTTCTAATAGCCTACCTAGTAAAACGTTTCGAGTTTTTGATACTTGGGCTATCCAGGTATCTAGCGGACGAAAATGCCTATTCCGTACATATTGTACCTGGCAACCCCTGACTAGAGCCTAGTCGGCCAAGGCCTTGAAACTCGCTACCCCGGATTTAGGTGATCCACATTGCATCAGATCTGCTGAAATGCTACCGCTTGCTCTGCTACTCGCTAAAAGACGCGCATGGCGGCCAGCATCACGAGCTGTCTCGACCCCAGACACGGCCCCATGGCCCATGATGTGGCATACTGCGTAGTCATGTTTTGTGCCTTGTCGCAGATGAAAGGGACACAAGCGCCGAAAGACAATGTCACAGTCTAGTCTGCAAGCAATGATCGCGATTGCATTCAGTCTATAAAGTGTTCCCTTCGTCTCCCTTTGAGACCAATCTTCTTCTCACTTCATCACAATATCATTCAAACTAAAGCACTTCGCTTCCTCTTTTCCTCTTTTATTCTGCTTCTTCAAATTCGTGGCTGGTTTCCACATTTTTATCATCACGCCTAGTCGCATTTGTATAAAATAACCTTCTTTTTACTTCCTCAGAAAATATTCCCTATAAACCGCAATCATGCAGTTCTGGCACATTCTCGTTCTTGCTACCTCGGCCACCGCTTTGGTTCTGCCTCGCCACCACGCCGGCCAGAATGCGAGTAAGACAATCCTAAGCCTTGCCCGCGTTGAGTAATGCTGACGCTACTAGATAACGGCAATGGAAACGCCGTAGCTAATAACAACGGCAACAACAACAACAACAACAACGCCAACAATAATGCCAACAATGCCGCCGCCAATGCCAATGCCGCCGCTTGCAACAACAACGTGAGTCTTATATATACTAGGCCTTTGAGTACTCGTGAGTTTGCTAACTTGACCGTAGAACAAGCGACACCACGCAGGACAGAAGGCGAACGGAGGAAACAACAACGCTGCCAATGCCAACTGCAACTAAGAGATGGGGGTAGCAAGAGAAATACACCGGGGAGAATAGAAATATATCTCCCTCGGATCGTTGCGATGTCGATGAAGCCTGAAATGGACCGATTTCGATGGTCGGAGGCGAAGACACTGTTAGATATTTTGGCAAGGAGCTCTGCTCACCAAGATGCCCTAATCTTTTTGTAGCTGGCAGAGAAAGTGCGCATATAGGGAATAGAAAACGTGGAACCCAAAAATGTTCAGTGGCAGAATCGCTAGCGGTTGTGTGAAATGCGAATAATCGTGATATGTTTGTGCTAATCGTGTAACATAGCTGCAGAGAGTCTTTAGATGAACTGAGGGCTGCTCACTTAAGAGTTCCGTGCACTAGAAAGTTTACGCAACGCCGCATATTCTACGCTACGCCACAGGCTTAATGCGACTTGCACGTTTTAACAACAACAGCTATAATAATACAACCAGGCTTATTTAATATGCAAATTAAAATGTTATTAACTAACGTCGGTGCATTATTATATATTATTAATGTGGTTGAAAAGAATACAGGCTGCAAGATCAGTATTTTAGCTCGCGATAAGTAGATTGTTATCTCGCAGTGCACAGAACTCTCAGGTAAGCAGGGGTAGGTAAGCTAGCCTCAGTTCATCTATAAACTAAGTCACTAAAGAATAAAAAGGATGTTTAGGTAAAGTCTAATACAATTTATCGGGAGTTTAATTCTCTTAAACCTATCCCTTTAAGCGCCCACTCGGCACAGTTACAACTTATGGGGCAGATCTTATTTATATACACCCAATAAGAGTATAAAATCATGCTCGGATAATAGTTTTATTGGGTGTATGCAAGTAACGCTCGGCCCCACTAACCCACTTTTAAGTCACTGTGCCCTTAGGTAGGTGTACCTGTAGGTTAGCGTTTATCACGTGACCCGCTACTTGACAGGCACGGTCCAAGTCAGCCAATGTGCCTCGGCAACTTAATACTCCGTAATCGGTACACAGAATACAACCAACAGAACCACCATCGACTTCATTTTAGATTTGGAGTTAGCAATGAGTTTCTAGCGAAGCGATAAAACATAATGCTTTTGTTCTCGCGGGTTTATACAAATTACACTGTCACCGCCACTACCCACCCATCCAAGTCAGCCACTGTCTCGAGGTCGTTGAATAGCTGACACCTGACTCATATTCCGCCTGGATTCGTGTAGGGCACGTAGGCGCTTCAGCTTTCTTGCCATTCTGAGAATAGATATCGACATTTCACATTTGTAGGGACCATTAGCCAAGTAGTTCCTGCTGATTTCTCCCGATTTTAAACAGAGTTCGTGGTAAACCAAGCCTACAAGATTATACAATCGACTGTTCCCCGCATGCACGGGCGCCACGTTGATTGAAATGTCCTTAGAGGTCATATATGTGGTTCGCCACGGGGTAAGACTTTTTCATAACGACAGTCGAGGCTGATGGTGGCTTTGGGGGCCAAGATATTCCTGTGGGGTTTTGACCTTAGAGCCTCTCCTTTAAGATTGAGCCCCTTGATAGCTATCGCCTCGCATAATGTAACTGAAACATAAGCTTACTTTTTCTGCTAGTTTCGATCGTCATGGAGTGTTGATCATGCTACTGGCATCTACACTTCTTCTCTTCGATCCCCGACAGGCCTGCCGACAGATCCATCACTCACATCCCACGGCGTTGATCAAGCTGATGAACTAGCTAGACATTTATTGGGCCTCAATCCACCAATAGACCAGGTTTATTCAAGCCCCTACTACAGGTGCTTGCAAACCATATCGCCGTTCATCTCACGCTGCAACTCGGGACAAAACAGGTCATCGTCCTCCAACAATGACGTGCCGCCTTCCCGTTTGAGGATCCGCGTGGAGTCAGGGCTGAGTGAGTGGTATGGGCGAGCACATTTCGAACACCCTACATCCGCGCCCCTAAATGACCTGAATGTTTTGTTTGCCGATCTTGATGAGAATTACGTTTCCTTGCCTGCGCCTAGGCGCCATGGAGAGTCGATACCGCAGCTCTACGAACGCACGGCATCCTGCATACATACAATTATTGCCCAGTGTGACCAGGAAGGCAAGAAAGCTGTCATAATTTCGACGCATGCAGCAGTTGTAATCGCTCTTGGGCGTGTGCTCACAGCGAAGATACCAGAAGATGCTAGTGTGGAAGATTTTGGAGCCTTCACGTGTGGATTGAGCGTATATCGGCGGCAAGGGGTTGACCAAGGCTCCTCTATCGATGCCACTGACAGAGCGGCTACGATCAGGGATCAAGTACCCAAGCCTGCGGGTCCACCCCGGAGATGCGGGCTTGGGTTATCCGGCCGCTGGAGATGCGAGGTAAACTCAGACTGTAGCTTTCTCCGTGGTGGCGAAGAGCGAGGATGGTAAGTCCCTCTCCTACATGTTAGATTGCTTCTTCCAGCGCTGCACTTCAGACTGACAGTAGTGAAGGAGATTCTCTGGAGACGAATCGTTCGTTGAAGTTGGCGGAGAAGGCTTGTTACTATCGACGTTAGAACCGCGCCCCAACAACGCCGTCGAAAAGGGCAAAGGCATTTCTAGCAGCGCCGGCATCCCTAAACTTTAATCCTTAAGGAAACCTAGTTAGTCCCAAGCCGCTTTCTGACTGCCTATTTATCATCTATTTACTGCAGAGAAATGTCTAGTCTGTGTAACTCTAATAAGCCTCCCAGCTGAGAATACAGGGAATGAGGCAGGGAACAGCCCTACCCATAGGGCATTGTGCAAAAGTACCTACCTAGGTAATACCCGCCCGAATTTCTAGGTACTAACAAGAAAGTCCCCCGGTACCCCCGGTAGCCAGCCAGACCCTAGGTGGTTCAACTTGATAAATTCGTTGAAGAGATACATTGTAGACCCTGTCAAAATTATCTCCTAATATTCTTGACCCTAGAAGCGGCGCCTATACCCACTATCTTCACTTCGTATCTGCTCAACAACCTGTCTATAACGTGGACATAAATCAAATATTAGTACCATATGGAATAAAAAGGACACACTGTGACAAAATAAGACACTAAATTTAATAAGGTATGTCACGGGGCTACCAAATGATACATCAATCTCTCACTAGGTAGAGAATACTAAGCAGTGTCTCAGTGCTAGTGCAGGCTACGGTAATGAGCGGTTTGATTACAATACACCCGATCTATCTTTCACTACCGTCTCGACGATTCCAAGGTCCCAACACTACGACTCCCTTTGCAGAATAATACACGGCACCGTTCTTCCGTCTACGGAGCCACATAAGTTGAAGAGGTGTGATGGACATTGATTCGACGGTAAGGCTGGGGCGCAGACGGGTCTGGAGAACCCTGCATCCAATCGCCCACGCTCACGTCATGACTAGAACCGGGCAAGTACTTGGCCCTAGTCAGGTGGCGTTCTAGAGGCTCAAGATTCGGTGTACAAAATACAGAATACCTATTTATGTACAGAATTTCTCGCTCATTAGCTAAATTATGCATCATGTTGTTTAAACCCGCAAGGGGCAAAGAAGAAGAAAAAGACCAGACACCAACTAGCACAAGGGGCTGTCACTCCTTGTGCCCAACGAAGAAACTAGGGGGCTTGTGAAGTCTCCAGAAACGTAGGCCTGCAGATGCCATCGGGCTTCTTCTATTCGGCCAAGGACCAACATAGCGTCTTCGGACCTTCATATCCGAGTAATCCCTCGGGTGACACAGTCAAGGCGGTCCGAGGGAGCACAACAACGGGTACCAAAGCATGGGATCCCATGGTCGCCGGTCGCACTACATGAATAACGGTCGGTAGTCACAGCCGTGAGGTAACAGGTTCTACGAGTGTTAATGCTCAGGAGATTACCTGACATCTCTATTTAGAGGTGGGAGTGCCACAGGCGTGCTGCGCCCGCTTTTTCGAGGCGAGAATACATACTGTAGAAGTTCGATGTTGCTTTTGTGCCATGGCTGTCGATCACATTACACGCGTCCGATCGGTGGCAGTGTGGTATGCAGTCCATCTGCTAGCGTCGCATTGTATTGTATTTTTTTTTTCTCGAATAAATCATTCCAACCTAACTAACCCATCATGTCTCATCTCCGGCTGGACCGAACGCTCGAGTCTGGACCACGGCGCTCCCCCACGGCTTGCTCGGCCAATCAGCCGAACAATATTCAACGACCTTAGGCGCCACCAGACATACACAGCTCTCACTCATAAATGGTTAACATGGCAGTTCGCTTACAGTTAAACGCTCGTCTAAGTATGGTACTCTCGCTCTCAAATAGGTATGGTGTTTTCAAATGAAAGCATGCGCCCGTCTAGGAAGACCGGATGTGGCGGACGGCAAGATGGGATGGTCTAAGCCCACACTCCTCGCCTTGGGAGATACATTCTACATACTATAATAGACACTCCTTACCTTCCTTCTCTGACATGTGTCTTCTTCTCTTTCTCTCCCTCCTCACCCCAACCACCACCTTGCATAGAGCATCCACCCTTTAGTCTATAATCCTGGCTCCTAACAGCCAATGACAGCGGCGTGTATGATCCGACGGATTGGTTGCACTTAAACCAGCGAGTAGGACATCACTGTAGGATTCTACTAGGTTCAGTAAGTTTAGTAGGTTAAGTAGATATACCAGACACGGTACAAAGGTGTATAGTGGTCTCGTTCTCGGTAGAGCATCATGCCATGTGCTATGTTCTGCGTGTTATGTGCCATGTGTCATGCTCGATTTTTATATCGAAGGGAGGGGCATGCTAATGCTAATTCCTTTGGGGCTGCGGCCGCAGTGACAAGTCCCTGGGCTGTCATATCTCAACTAACAGCCAGCATGCAATTTCTCGTTAGCTGAAGAGTCTAGCTCTCTCTTGGAGGCTACATAGAACCCATGTAATGCAGGAGACCAGTGACATTTCTTATCCTCTCGTTGAAACAATGTGCGCGCGTCTGGTGAACCCCTTGCGCCGTCCAAAGATAACCTGCTATTAGTCCAAACTCACGAGGCGGCATTGCTCTAAGCTTCTACCACACGTTGACTGTCTGAGACAGGTTTTTACTCCCCAGCGGGCTTCTGGTTACACTAGAGTCCTGTCTCTCGCCTGCCCGGTTCTCTAGCCAGATTGAGACTATCCCCAGCGTGGCCTGCACAGGTATACTGGTATTACTGCGGTACACTATTGGTACCCGAGGGTGTTTATTTGTACCTAACTAGTTCTTGCGGGATACGACAAGGGCTCCTGACGACATTGGCCCTGTGTGGTTGATCGTTAGTCCATTTTAATAACCGGGCCTCTAAATCTACAGCTATTCATCTGTTTCTTGTTAGTATATATAAGGACACGCATACCCAGTTCGTCACACTGCCATAGGCATTCTGCATCGTTTGAGACCCCTATCACCACTAGTCCGCCAAACACTTAGACATCCAGTTAAATCCAGCTCGACATGGCTCTCACAAAATATCCCGAAGGGCAGCGAGCCCTTCTAAGGGCAGTGCCGCCTTCCGTAGGGTTATTACGACGACAACAACGAGCTTCGGATGCCGTCAAGACTCAGTCAAGCATACCAACACATCATCGTTACCAATCTTCACGATATAATGACTATATTTTGATGCCTCTATCTCCATCGTCAACAAATTCGCTATCCCCTATTTCGCCAAAACAGGAGACTGATTCCCTGCCCACAGCTTTCCCACTTACAGCCTACCCATTAAAGCCCTGCAAACGAAAGTCTGAAGAGTATGGGGGTGTTTATAACGTCTCCCTACCTAGTCTTCAAAATCTATCCGCATCGATAGGTTCTTATACGCATCCGCATGCTCCCAGTCCACCAAGGACACCGAGCCTCACCCCAGAGCCGAGCGAGAGCAACAAGTCCTCGAGGAGGTTTTCGCAAGATCCCATCATGGCGGAACTCAACAGCTTCCGGGTGGGCACGAATAGAAGGCCACTCCCCATGGTTGAAGGCTTATCTTTCCGCGTCGAGGCGAACAGCACGCCGCCAACTGTCCAGAGTTTTTATGGAGTGTCCTACCCACCGCCTCCACCGCCTCCACCACGCCGCGAGGTCAAGAGGCGGCGCGCACAGGCCCCAGAGGCAACGCACTGCAACGTCAAGTACCTAATAGAAGAGTTGGACTTCATCAGGTACCACCGTGTGGACCTCGCGCAGGGTTGGTCCATAGTTGAAGCCAACTTCCAAAAAAAGTTCCCCATGACCGTGTTCCCAAAGCCCCGAGAGTCCCAGGGGCTCCAAGGCGTGACCTACAGGCAGAATAGAAAACTGCCCAAGATAAAGAACGGCGTGTTACAGTTCCAGTCCAACGGGCACGTCGCCCTTGTGGATGTTCCGACGAGGACGCAGAACAATGAAAAGCATCTATATACCTTTATATATCTATTTCCAGAACGTGCATTGCAGTACGATTGGATTAGCCCGGCGGATATGGTTCGAGCACTGAGTCTCTGTAAGTACCATATACTTTGATCCCCCTTCTTCTCTCTCTTTCTCTTTTCTCACACCCAGTTCCTCGCCTTGCCAACTCTAGTTGAGCTGAAGAGCCTGTTTGGATTTTATTTAACGTTAATTGGATTGCTAGACAAAGATAGGCAGAAACAAATCGCGGTGGCGCGTGAACTGGCCGGGAAAAATAAAACATATGTCGCAATCCTACCAACCGGGACCCTATGCGGGTGCTGTCCCGTAGCAGACCGCGTAAGAGATAAGAAGAAACTAGCCGAGCAGAAGGAGACGGCTAAGCAGGCTGGTCAGGCCGGGCAGGCCGGGCAGGCCGAGTTGGTCCAGCAGGTCCAGCGGGCCAAGCATCGGGGTAATAATTTGAAATTGAAGCTGTAGCTGTGCAGTTATAACGCCCTCCCGCCTCTCAGCAGAAAAAACGAGAATATTTAAGGGCCGCATGAGAGTGGACCATGGAAATAATTTTTCGAGACATAGGACCGTATCAGTGCTGGATATTCAGCTGGTTCTCCATATCTGGCCTATCGACTGTCCCAGCTATAGACATCGACTGCGGCCTTGACATTTCTCTCTAGGTCTTTCCTATGTCAAGTTTTCCACACGGGAAACCAAATTCAACCGCTCTGTTGTCTCCAGATTGAACAACCCTTTCCTTGAAAGCATATTCGCTGCCTCATATATACTTCCTCGCACGTCGTCTCCGTAACACGTTGGCTAGTAGCGGGTTCGACAACAACACGAACAGAACACCAAGAGCAAAACCTGACGCTTGGTAGGGTGGATTCACTGGCACAACGAACGAATGTGCTATGAAAATCATGATGTAAGAGATGGGACGAAAAAAAAATATACGTTGACATGATTGGATGATGGATACGAAAACAAGTACCACGACAGGTATTTTCTCTTCTTGGGGACATTGCTCATTTTATTTGCTCACACGCTTCGGTCATCCTTTTCATATTTGTCTGCGAAGATTGTTAACAAAAGACAATTGGAAAAGTATGTATATCATTGGAACGAGGCTGTCTGTTTTGATCTCCAGCCTAGGTCTGAGCCTAGATTGCTGAACTACGTTTTTTTTTATTACTCATTATAACGTTTTATTTTTTTGTTTTCTTATTATATACCGGTTTTTTTTCTCTCGAATGGATGGTCCACAGCTACATCCACGGAGTTTCCGCCCTGAAGGGCTCTTAAACTCATACTAGTTGGAGTGAGTCAGTGAGGTAGCACCTCTTGGGTTAATTTGTTGGCTAGTTAGGGGAGCCTATGGATAGATAGATAGGCTGATTAGCCCTCAAAAAATCAGACGAGTATCACAAATTGGGTAAGCAATATTAAGCATGAGTGATTTACCAAGTGACATATAGGGTGGTACAGGGACGAAGGCTCGCGAACTGATGAAGCTAGCTGGTTGGATGGTTATTTAGACCTAGCAGTTGTGTATTTTCTCGCTTCATTTCCAACCTCATTTGTCGTTTAATTTTTTTCAGCCAGCCTCCTGTATGAAATAAACAACCAAAAAACCATCACGTGGGTCACCAAGTCGACTATGATTTGCTTGTTTCTATATCTCTATGAAATGCCCGTTCAGCCCTGTGTTCTACATGTCTCAGTGTGCCATAATTTTTGGTTTATCTAGGTGTATCCCCTCTACGGTGCATACTTGTAATAGATGTGTTCCACCAAGCCACCAAGCGACGGAGGGGAAGAAGTTGTTTACATGCAATATTACTTGCAGCTCACAACCCCTCCCGTTGAAAATTCTCTCACCTACACCAGGTACTTGAAAGGGGCAGCCGATAGTGACATATAACAATCACGGATTCTAAAAAGTGACGGTAGTTCTGATTCGGCACCCGAGCAGCTGGGTAGGGCTGGAGAAGAATTTCCTCATATGTAGGTCATTCGAAAGTGTTCGGCACCGTGGCACTTCTGTATGCGATGTAACCGACACCCTTTAAAGTATATATAATGTATATTAAGATGTATAGAGTGGTACTGGTACACAAGCAGCAACGTCAAGTGACAAGTAAGACCGGCGGTCTAGGCTAGATGCGACAGTACAACGTATGACGGGGTTCTGCTTCGCGATGCTTCCGCCAACATGCCGCATGTCATACCTAACTAGTTTTCACGGCCTCCAACTTCTGCATCTCACAAGAGGGGCTGTTATTTTTGTTGGAGGAATTGCTTGAGTATGGTAATGGAGTTGGGTCGGTTTTTATTGCCCGGCCAATGGCAGACGATATATTGCCAAGGCGGTGCAGGTGTGGGTGTGTGTTGTTGGATGCAAGGTTCCAAATGGTAGGCTATCGTTGCATAACCAACTGTTATTGATAGCAGATTCCTTTCTCGGCATACTAGGGAAGCTCGATTACAAGTATTTTAGCCCGGGGATGTTTGCTTCGGCCCTACAACTGTCAAGGGACTAGGCCTTGAGCGGAAGTGAAGGTTTTCTCCTTCACTAACCGTGTTATTTTGCATTGCCCGTTGGCGATGCTTCGGATCCAACCTATGCATTGTGTGACTTAAATGGCTGGCATGCTTTAAACTGCGCCTAATCGCGTTTGCCGGCTTCATTTCAATCCATCTAGCTTATTAGGTATGCACACGTTTCGCCACGTAGTGCGAGTCCCTATCGCTGGTCTGGTGGTTTCTACAAGTGATTGCTCTTGGCCCCATTCCGCCCTACGTATCTTCTAAATTGACTCGCGGTGTTTTCTTCGTCGGATGCATCATCGCTGTCATCCCCTACGCCGTACTCTTCTAAATCTGAGGCATTGCCGTTTCGGAATGTGTAAGGGTTTTTGTCAAACTCATCATCCGTAGCCACCTCCTCGTCAGGGTAGTCTGCCGTGTAATAGTTCTCGGCTGAAAATGGTTGTTAGACTGTGGCACGTCCTAAGGGATATAGATGGAAAGGGTTATACCATTTTCATCTTCCTCGTCTTCGGCCCACTCATCTTCACTCTCATCATCCTCCCCGTAGAAAAATTCTATGTCGGGGTCCTCGTCAAAGACTAAGAGGCCCACGCTCTGCGGTGGTACATGATCTCCCATACTACTGGCTAGGACACGAACATAGGTTTCGATGATGTAGTCACCGTCACTATCACTATTTTCGGCATCGGCGTCAACCATTTCCTGGTCCACCCCGTGCTCCGCCTCTTCAGGATGTCTCTCTGTGTACCGCTTTGCCGGGGGCTTGGGCTTGAACTTGAGCTTAGATGGAGTGTTGATTCTAGATCTCTCTTGCTCGCGTTTCTCTTCCTCGGCTTTCTGGAGATTAAGGCCTATCTGTTGCATGGCATACGCCTCCATATCTGCAGTTAACTGTTGCATGTCGACATTCCAACGATCAGTCATAGATTTTGGCAGTTCGGACTTGTTCTTAGTCCCGCCGTCTCTAGCTACGGATAGTTTTGCCACCCCAGGCTTCTTGAATTTCCTAAGCTCGGGCGTATCTACTTCCATGGCCTCGGCCGTGGAAGTGTGCGTAGGCGCAGGCGTACCAAGGGGATAGTTAGCAGCATGGCGCTTTTCTCGCAGCCTCGAAGATATACGTTTGATTTTCCGCTCAACAAACATGGCAGGGGCAGGTCTTTTCTTGGAGATGCCTCCATGGGACCGGCCTGGGTAAGGCGAGGTAGCTAATAACATATCTTTGCGCGACATGTGGAATCGTCGGGGTTCGGAGGCAGGGACGGGCACGGAGTCGAGGGGCGTGTTGGTGCTCACGGTGGTGGCGGCGGCTGCGGCTTTGAAAGCATCACCGCTGCCCTCGGCATTGGCCTTACTAACAGGGACATGCTTGCTGGGAGAGGTGGCTTGTTCTGCTATGCTCTGGAATGTGGTAGCCTGGCGACTAGGGGAGATGTGAATGACGGGCTTCTGGACTTGCGGAGGAGCGCTCTCGGCAAATGTAGCCTCCTGATTCTGGCGCTGATAAACAAAGACACTGCTTTGGTGCCGCTTCGTTTCTTGGACACCTGGATGCAACGCTCAAATTAGCGGGTATTGACGGCGAATTTATGTAAACTTGAGGGCGACCGACGAAGATACGAGACGGGGGCCTCTTCAGTAGCCTTGCGCTTTACACGGATGAGCTGTGGGGGTACAGACATGGTGAGTTGTGTAGCGATATTGAGGTTGGAGATGGCAAGACGGAGGACGAAATAGTACACCACGATAATTATGGGTTTGGCTGGCCGCCTCCTATTTGCTATTTGCTGTTTCCGGCATGTGACAACTGTATCATGTGGCTTGTCTTTTTGTGTTCGGTGTGGCTGCTTCATAGCGATAGGTAACCTTAAAAAATAAAAAATGTGGCGCGAGCTATGGTGGGGTACAAGAAGAAGGCGTAATCTCATCCACTAATTTCATTAATCAGGGGCAAAAAAACTGCTGTAACGGCGAATCGAACGCCGGTCTCAAGCTTGGAAGGCTAGAATGATAACCACTACACTACTACAGCTTAAACTAATGATCAAGTATCTTTACTGTGCAATATAACTAGTCACAATACAATATCGTGTCAAATTTCTATTCGGAATGTGTTCTATCTAGACTGAATTTAAAATACACCTAAGCATATAGCTAACCTTAAGAGGTGTATATGCGATGGGTTTTTGTGTTGAAGTGTAAGCGGTTGCGGGGTTCTTAGCGGGATTGTTGGAAAGATGAATGTCATCATCACTTTCTTACTTGTCACAATCATACCCTCGAAACACGTTGATGGACATACATTCATCTTCATGACTCGACGCCAATTAAACACGGCGAAGCCCAATGCTTTAAATGCATAAATACACGCTAACCTAGCATTGTTATCTAGTGCTCATTCCATTCGGGTTCATCGACGAAGCTCGACAGGCTGCGGGTGGTGGAGTTATTGGTGGGCGCGTTAGAGGGTACGGTAAACGTTGACATCATTATAAGTCATGTATCAAATGAAGAGAAAGAATCCCTAGACATTTGGATGGCATGAAAAGATCCTACCTTCGTCTACATAGGTAGGCAGGTACTCAACACGCTCATCATTGCTTTTTTGCCCCCCCTTGATCTTTAGAAATACTAATAACTCAACTCGAAGTTACCAGTTGAACAATCAGAAAGCGAGATACCTAGGTAGGTATGAAAGTATGATTTGGGTTGCTACGTCTCCCCAGCTCCCCGATTCTTAAGACCCCATCTAACCCCGATCTCACGTTCCTAAGAGCAAGACCTGCCTACTGGCCACCTCCCTCGCCTAGATATAAATCTAGGATGATGCTTGCCATCGTTTAGACTGCTGCTCAAACTACGTAACTTAATAATGATATTAGTGCCTCTCCGCTCATCGACTTCCAACATGTATACAGAATAGTATAAGTACCTACCTACTTACTTATGCATCAACTTCGCCCTTAAACCACCACCAGCGTTTACTACATAGCTACATGTAGATGTAGGCACGCGAATTATCTTCTTTCTAAATTATTCGAGGAATACTAAATACGCACCCTCTCTCTGCTCAAATCTCGATCCCGCAAACTTCAAACAAAGGATCTTAGCGGGCCGATTTTTGTACCAAAGTCTAAGCTTCTAACCTCAAACCTACAACTCAAACGTCCCTTTTTTTTACGACTGCTTTGGCCGACGGCTCTTATCGCCTGGCCATGAAAACAATTGATATATTACAGCACCTAAGAGATTGATTAATAGGCCCCTACCAACGTCCTATTAACATGTCCTCTCGCAAAGTCCCTCTGACGTTTACCTTCCACCGAAATGGCGTGCACCCCCCTATTTTCGTCGCCGGTACTTTCTCAAATCCGCCATGGAAACTTCTGGCGATGGATGCTTCCATAGACCAGCATGGAGATTTCATCTTCACGAAACAGGTCATGGTGGACGAGTGTTCGGAGATCCAATACAAGTTTCGACACGCATCTGGCGACTGGTGGGCTCTGGACCCAGACGCTGACACAGGTGAGATAGATACTCTTGGTCTGCTCGATCTGTAAACGTCATTTGGGATTGCTCATTCATGTTAACTACCAAATTCGCTGCTCCACAGTTACGGACGTAAACGGCAATGTGAACAGCCTGATGTACTCTCCGAACCAGCATGCCGCCCAAGAGACGACGCTAGTACAAGAGACTCGTGCTACCAAGGTTGAAGACATAGCTGGTGGCGAAGATCCTGATCCTACCATTCCAAGAGACACTCAGGCGCCTGTGACCGATGCGTATACTCGAAGCCCGGATACGGAGATGGCAGATATTAATTCGCCGAAAGAGGTAGCAGAGGAGGATGAATTGAGACGTCTGTCGTTCACTCCGATTGACGAGGTTGCTAACACTGCGGCCGAGGTAGCCGACTCGGCCTCTCATCTCGACCATGATGAAGACGAAGATAGTGATTTCGAAGTTGACAGCGGCGACATGCTCCCCATGCTTAGCCACGAGTGCTTTGCTTCTACAGCCCACAGCCAAGCGCCCAGCCACCAGGTACCAGGGTCCCAGCACGAAAACTTCGACCCATGTTCAGAAAGCATCGGTCCATCGACTACGGACTACGACGACCCTAGACTAGAAGCATTCCCCTCGGACCGCGACTCCATCATAGCCACCATGCGCCGGCTGTCGACCGCCATAGACGTAGATCCCACAATGGTGGACATAACCCCCCTATCAGCCGTGACCACTACGTCAAAGCCGCCTGCCGCAGGCAGCCCTTCCCCGACACGGGGTTCCTTTGGCGCAGATGACACGAACGCCGGAAATAGGCGAGCAGGAGACGCGGCCCACAAGCCCGCGAGTACAGCTTCGGCACACTCGCTGCAGTCGATCGCAGAAGGGGAGGAGGCCCCCGACAGCAACGGGAACGAACCGCCGCTGTGCGACGAGGCAGAGGACACCGCCACCCCAACCTCGTACATCGGGCCCCTCGAGACGCGCAACCTCTCCCTCGCCTCCGCGGCCAGCAGCAACGAGGACGAGGGGATCTCCATGGGCGGCGCGTCCCGCAAGCGCACCAGCGAGACCGCCGCCCTCGCGAAGGCAGCCGCCTCCGACCCACCCCCAACCTCCTTGAAGCACACACCCAGCATCGCCTCGAGTTCTGCGAAATCTAGTGAGCCCGACGATGACGACGACGACGACGACGACGACTTCTTCGGCAGCGACGAAGAGTCGGCGGCAGGCGTGCAGAGGAAGCCAGCGAACAACAACGGTGAGCGGCCGCATTCTCCTTCCCCGGTGGCGTATCCCGTCCGTCGCAGCGGCGGCGGCGGCAACTGGCTGGGCGCCTTGCTGCGCACGATCTTCGTCGACTGGCTCGGCGGGTTTGCGCGCTGGCTCTGCGGCCGCGGCCGAAACCAGGTGTAAGAGGCTATTTGATACCCGGCGTTCATGTTATGCTCTCTCTATCCTCCTCTCTTTGCTGTCTTGCTCTCTCTCCCTGCGTGATTCTGGTTACGCCTCTAAGCACATAAGGGTTGACTGAAGAGTAGCTTAGGCTTCGCGGGGGCTTCTGGGACAGGGGCCGCCATCGTTCTCGGCGTGGGCGTCTCGTGGTGGGCTCTGCAGGACCGGCTGTACTCCGTTGCTCTGGTTGGAAGACATGCCTGAGAATGCCGCTGTAGTGCGGTGATGGTATACCTACCTGATTCAGATCGGAAGGTTGGGCTGATAATGAATGACTCGAAGAAATATGAATTCTGGGTGTGAATTGGGTTTCAACTGAACTTGTATAACAGAATAAGAGGCAGACGCCTCAGGTTGTGTTGGATACTACAGAATAAGTAAAGATTTTACTCCCTGGTCTCTTCATCCATTGTCCCGCTCCCTGTGAGCGGCTACCGCGCCTTGATTTGCTTGACATTGGGAATCAAAGGAATCTTGACGTATCTTTGGGCTTCGGAATACCGCTGTTAGCCTATTAGTACCACGGACAGAGCTCTTGAGTTTTCTATATCGAGAAGGTCGATATAATCGGTTGTTCTGTTCCTTCCTTGCTAGCCGCAAAATTCATAGCCCTGAGGCGGGTACCATATTTAACTGAATAACCAAGTCATTTCTACCAATTTCTATTATGAGTGTGCTATATAAGAGCATTAAGATGCTCAACGAAGTCTATCTTTCCAGGCCTGCGCAAAAACTACCAAACTTTCGGTCCGAATGTCTCGCCTGGCGGCAAGACGACCTGTATCGCTTTGCCTTGATAATCCATGGTGGTCGACACGACAGTGTTCCCCCACCACTGCGGAGGCTCGATATCGTGCAGTGTGAACGCGACGAATATGACGATTGTGCCAATCGCCAGGCCAAGATCGAGGCCTGCAGACGTGAGGTAGTTGAGCCTGCTCCACCACCTGAAATGCCGCTTCTTAATGACGAACTGGAAGACGTAGCCGACGATGCCCCAAGACAGGTAGTTTAAGGGCGTGGCCGGTGGGATGGCTCCCGCGCCGCCAAAGATGAGCGGCGCCATCAGGTACTTAGCACCGGAACGCGGATACCGCTTAGCGACGAAATATATAATTACGGGCGTGATGGCGCCGATGACGAAGAATGATAGAAGGCCGGAGTAGATTTGCCCCGGGGAGAAGACGCGCGCCGGCCCAATGAGACCCCAGATTACGGAGGCCGAGAAGAAAATACGGCCGCCCGGGCAAGTGAAGCGTTGGGGCTGTGTTATTTCACAGATGCCTTCGATGTTATTTAAAGCAAAATTGAGGACGAAGACCTGTATAAAACATGATATAGTTGTTGCCACGACTTGGGCTAGAAACATAGTTCGGGGCGGGATCTTCATATAGTGCCCGAACTTGAGATCTGAAACAAAGCTAAGAGCTTGTGACCTAGAAAACCCGGTAAGTAAGCAAAGGGGCGAGCGAAGCAAAATATTCAACCTACATCGTGATAAAGCCATATGTCTTGAAGCTGCGTATTGTGCATTAGTACTGGTGAATGTAGTTGGAATGTGTGATAAGCGCTTACAGCATTAGAGCCAAAGGCCTCCCTGGTTGTAAATAGCCATAGACGAACTCCGTTAAGACGTTCAGTCCAATTTCCTGGCTTGTAATTGCTTCTACAATGCCAATAGGAAGAGAAAACATGAATGCGATCCCTACTGCAAGTAGAAAAGCCCACCATTCTAGGTTCGTGGGATAAAAGAGTACAGCAAACAGACTTAGCGCTAAAATCTGGAAATAATTAGGTTAGCTATGTTAAAAACCCCCGATTAACAGATCTTACTATCAAGAAGAGCGATGTGTACCACCACGAGGGCGCCTCTTTGTATTTCCGCATGAGCTTCATATGAATGTCGGGTTTCTCATGCGTGCTATTCCAAAATTGTGACCAAATAGTACCGCTGTAGTGTAGGAAAGTGTGAACGACTAGAGCGGCTATGGCAGCAAAAGAAAGGCCGTAGCATATAGCAAAGGTTGTGCTAAACGTCTGGTTAGCTATGATACTTCGATATTTGCGACATGGGGTTACGAGCCTAATAAATAATGGGGAATAGGCTTGATAAGCCTCTTCATTCAAAGTGAATTCAGGAGTCAGTACACGCGAAACATTATATTTAGCTCCCATGTTGTCGTATGTTGAAGCATCGCTCATGGGCAGAAATTGGGAATACCACTGCGATACGTAAGTCAATAATCGCCATTTCAAGTGTGATTTGTGAGTCTTTTGAAACTGTAGGGAGCTCAAGAAGAGTCGTGGACGCCAAATATTCAGCCAAGTAAGAAGAAAACAAACCCAGAGATTACTTACAGCGCCTGTATAATGAAGGTATGAGGCGAGCATGATGAAGAATCCAACAACACCAATGAGTGTATTTGCAATCGCATGCCTTCACGTCCTTATTGTTAGCAAAGGCTGTAAAAGATGATGGGTATATGCTGACCATGGGACGTTTAAAGGCGATCCTATGTAGCCAGCTACTTGGCTCCAGTCCAGCGTGATCGGAACAAGTGAGAGGCCGGTGGTACCACCAAATATCTGATTGACAACGGCATTCTGCGGTGCAAACCATGTGGCGACAGCGGCGACGCTTAAGAATTGGGCGAGGAACCCAGGTATGAAGTAGTAAATGCAAGATATTATAGTGACGAGACCAAACCATCTATATCGCGACATGTTTCCCCCCATAATTGTCGGGTCTTTGACAAAGTGGGTTTCGTACATCGCATTCATTAATGCGACCGCAACTAATCTAACGTAGGAAGTTATAGTTAGCAGTACATTTGTAAAAGAGTCCAAAGTATGTGAAATGAGACAGGTGAGATATCGCTTAATCAATGTCGCCTATGTAAAGTGTCGAGTACGGTAATTCGTGTTACTTACGTATTTGGCCATATCATCGAAGCCGGATATACTATTCAACGTTAGTTACTAATCTTGTCTAGTCCCGGATATCAGCTCACCAAGAAACTGCCGCATAATCCCTGCAATTCCATACCCGAGGGACTGGGTCGACACGACGATTAGGAGTTGAAAGATAACACCGAAATCCTGCTTGTAAAACACGAGTTGAGCTAAGATGATGTCCGTAGCATATGCCACAGAGAATGACACACTGGCCATGACCACGATAATCGAATGTTCCTTAATGTTGAATGGCCCCGGATTTAGGTCGCATGTCACTCCGAAAAGAGTAATTTGCTTCTTTGGCACTACTTTTTCCCACGCTCGTCCCATAACCCAGGCAATAATCTGAGCGATGAGAGGTCCAATGCCGATTGTCGGGGAACGCAGCGAAAAAAGAGTATTGAGGGCTGCGCCGACAAAGGTCAGGGACAATCCGATGGTCCATGCTCGAATGGTGCTACACGGTAGGTCCTCGTCGAAGTTGCGTACAGCGGCTCGTACTTCCTCATACGGAGAATCCTCCTCGTTAGCTTTCGCGGCAGCTTCACGGTCGAACGATGCAGCCCTTCCCAGGTCAACGTGGTGTAATTCTATATCATCTTCATCCGGAAAGTTGGGGTCAAGTAGGCGTTCGTGCTCCTCCCCTTCCTCGTACTCGGTGTTGTTATGGGCGCTTGGTTGTCCCCAATCGGAAAGTTCATGATCCTCATCATGCTTATCGTCTGATATTATGCCATTACTTTTCAGCATAGCAATCTCTTCCTCTCCTTGTGTTTGCCCGTCCCCGGGCAATCTATTCCTAACCATCGTCTTTGAAATATGATGCCGTTAAGGGGGCGGACCCAGTACCGGGTCTTAGCTCGCCGCACGATCAATTTGAGTGAATTATGCGCCTGTGTTGACTCAATGACCTCGGGCGTGTTGAAACACCAAATAGCTTTTTTTGATTTTCGAATTGGTCTGGCAATACTCTGTGTAACAGACCGGACTCCGTGAAACGTGTTCTTAAGCCCCGGACGATTGAGATGTTCGTCTCAGCAGGACAAAGCATCAAAATAATGGCCAATTCATCCAGGTAACAGGGTTAAGAAATAAAATAAAAAACTCAAATGTTATAACTCTTAGTTAGCAACTAGAATTACTAGATATCGATGCTCTTCGATTTCCGAGACTGGCGTGCTGTGCTAGGTAGTATCAATAGAGAACTTGATTACGTAGTCGTCTATATGGTCCTCACAAGTCAGATGCGGCCTGTCCCGATACCATCGATGAGAGGAGGACAAATACGTACCCATTACTAAGCTTCGAGGATACTTGTACAATGTTTCGATGCATGCCTCTTTTTATAGGGTTTGAAATATATATTTATCGTGATCAATGATGAACAAGGAAATGGGTGTTTAGCTCGGGATCAACGGTTTATCAGAGACTCGGTTTCAGCTGAGTAGCAAGAGGCAGGGATTAGATCAGGGGTGGGAATGGTCTAGGCGAATTACTAGTGGAAACAATGCCCAGGCTGCATACGCATGCGCTACAGTAGATTACATACATAATATATAGGTACCTAGTTAGCCCACCTACACCTAACCCAGAGATACCTACCTACCATCTTCAACAATATCTCCTTAATAGTGACGCTCAACTCGCAACGCATTACCTAGATATTGCGTACTATAAACGGCAGCGCGACTAAAAAAATAAATAGAGATGAGTATAATATATGTATTTATATGCTATTATGATGCAACCTTAAATACTACTATTCGTTTATGCTTTACTTGCTGTTGGCATGTAGTGTGGTTATACCAGTATTATCCGACCGTTGAACATCCGGTGCGCATTCGGTTTGTTCACACTCGCTAAGATCTACTTTTTGGACGTTGGAATTAGCTTTGGTGGAGAGGTCTATACTATACAGCTAGTGTACATGAGCAGGTCTAAAACTTTTCTATCTATACTTCGCAAAAACCAGACTGGCGTTAGTCCCTCCAAACCCAAAGCTGTTTGATAAGGCCACATTCACTTCTTTCTCTTGAGCTTGAAGTGGGACGAGGTTAAATTTGGGCACAATGTTGGGGTCATGTAAGTTCATGGTGGGTGGGAGCGTATTCTATGCTGTATCAGTTATTGTGCTATCACGAATTTCATACAGCTAGAAGATAGCTTACCTCAGTTATGGCGAGGATAGAAAATACAGCCTCGATCGCGCCGGCAGCTCCTAGGAGATGGCCTATGGATCCTTTGGTGCCACTCACATTGACCTGGCTCTCCTGTAGATGCCCCTCTTCGCCTAGCATGAGGGAGCGTATTGCGAGAGCCTCTGCAGCATCGCCAATAGCCGTTCCCGTCGCGTGCGCGTTGATGTAATCAACCTGGAGAGGTTTGATCCCAGCATGCCTCAAAGCCCTCTTCATCGCGAGGAAAGCCCCCGAGCCGTCCACGCGCGGGGCCGTCATGTGATGAGCGTCACCGCTGCATCCGTAGCCTTTGAGCTCGGCATAGATGCGGGCGCCGCGCGCCCTCGCGTGCTCTAGTTCTTCGAGCACCACCACGGCAGCGCCCTCGGCGACTACGAAACCGTCCCGTCGCTGGTCGAAGGGACGGCAGCTCGCGGCGGGGTCAGCGTTGAAGGCCGTGGAAAGCGACCGCGATCTCCCGAATCCCGCGAATGTGAGGGGGTGGATGCAGGACTCGGCGCCGCCGGCGACCATCACGTCAGCGTCGCCACATGCGATGAAGCGTGAAGCGTCGCCGATGGAATGGGCGCCAGTTGTACACGCCGTGGTAACCGCATGGTTTGGGCCCTGGAAGCCGTATTTCATAGAAATGTGCCCGGCCGCCAGGTTGGTGAGGATCTGAGGCACGAATAAGGGCGAGACCTTTTTGTAACCCTGTTCACGCGAGATATGTGTGAGCAAGTTTAAATGTCCCTCATCGGAAGCCGTTTGTAGAGCCTTACGCCGTTTTCAAACGCAATACTAGTCCTGTAAAGCTCCTCTAAGTTACCAATGCCGCTTCCTAGACATACGCCTGTCTCCTGTAAGTCTACTTCGTCCTTGGGTTTCCAGGCTGCGTCTTCGAGGGCCATCCCAGCAGCAGCCATGGCATACTGAGAGAAGATGGACATCCGTCGTTGGTCGGATGCACTGAGCCAGTCGTCGGCTCGCCAGAGTCCGGCCTCGTTACTCTTGTTGCCATCCTTGGGCACAATGCCGGCGACAGTGCTGGTAAGCTCGCGCCATCGTTTCTGTGGTTCAAAGTCGGCAACGCTGACGATCCCTGAATGGCCAGCAACGAGCCTATTCCATGTATATCGAACACCGACGCCGAGAGGTGTGATGGCGCCCAAACCTGTGACAACAACTCGGCGCATTCTTTGCCATAGCCGAGGGTTGCGCTACGGGCTCGTTAATTTTCGTATGAAGGCAGATACCTACCTACTAAAGCTTAAGGTAAGAGGTATTACTACATACATGATTTAAGTACCTACCTAGGTAGGTACGGCGTCCCAGAGGGCTAACTGTTCGAAAACTCATTTTGGGTCACTAGCAACACACCATACCCCTAAATAAAAACAGAGCTAACTTATTTTAAAATAATTAAATAAAAATATATAATATAAATATAAATAATATTTATAGTATAATATATATTAAAATTATTTTAATTATTGATTTAACTTATAAACTATTATTTATATTTGTTTTTTATTATATAAAGTTAAAATAATAAAACAAAAGTTGTAATAGTTTATATTATTAATTATTAAGCTTTTATTTAAAAAAAACTAGCTATTAAAGCTTATTTTAACTATAATATATTATTATAAAATATAAATTTTGTTTTTTTGTTTATTATTAATTTTATTAAAAGTTTATTAATTTAAGTTATAACTAAGTTAAAATTTATTTAATTTATTTGTTTTATTTTAATATTTATATTAAATATATTTAAAGTTTTATTATAGCTAATTATTTTTATATAATTTAATTTTATATTTATTTTTATATAAATAAATTAATAACAAAATATTATATTAATAAATATAAAAAAATAAAATATTATTAATAATATAGTTATTAATATTTATATTAAATTTAAAATTGTTAAATTAATTAATATTTTTATATATAAATTTATTAAAAAAATTAAATAAATTAAAGCTATATTAGTTTATATTGTTTTAATTAATTAAATATTTAATAATTATTAAAAATTTATTAAATATTTTAAATTAAATTAAGCAATTTTAAACTTATATATTATTAAATAAGTTTATAAATTAATTATATTAATTATAACAAGCAATAAATATAATATTATAAAATTAATTAAAAATTTTATAAAACTTATTTAGTTTTTTAATTTAAAAACTATTAGTAATAATGTTAATAAAAATAAATTTGCAGTTAATTTTTATTATTTATAAAAAGTTTTATTTAATTATTTTTTAATTAAACTAAAAAAAAGCAAAAAATATAAAGTTTAATTTTTTTTAAATATATTTTTAAATTTATTAAATAATAAAACAAAAAAAAAATTAAAATTGAATTTAAATTAACTTTAATTAAATAAAAACTTATTAATATTAATTTATTTTTATATAAAATTAAAAATAAACTAAATAAAATCAAATTAAATTTAAAAATATTTTGTTAATTAAAACTATAAATATTTTTATTAAAAAAAATCAAAAAAAAATTAACTTTTATTTATAATTTATTAAGTTTTAAACTATTAATTTAAACTAAAAATAAATATAAATATTTTAGTTTATTTATATAAATATAAAATATAATTAAATAATAAATTAAAATAAAAAATATTAATAAAATTTAATTAAATATATAAAAGCAAAATTTATTTTAAATTGTTTTTTTATTAAGCTTTTTTAATTTATTATAATTATTTTATATTATTATTTAATATATTTATAGTTTAAATTAAATAAGTTTTTTTTATATTAAAGCTTATTATTTATTTTATTATTTAATTTAAAATTATTTAAATTTAATAAATTAAAACTAGTTAATTTTAGCTTTTATTTTAATTTGTTTTAGTTTTTTTTAAATTTAATAAATTTAATAATTTAAAATATTTGTTTATATAAAATATAACTTTTTAAATTAATTTTTAAATGTTTATATTTATAAATATATAAAGTTTAATTAATAAAAAAAACAATTAATAATAATTAATTTAAATAAAATATAATTAAATAATTATAAATTTATATTGTAGCTTTTAAAAAATAAATATTTAAATTAATACTATTAGTTTTAATTAATTTTATAAATTTAAACTATTGTTTTTTATTTAAAAATATATAGTAATTAATAAAACTTTTAATTAAATTTAATATTGTATATAATTAATAAAAAATATTAGTAATAATATATAGTTTTATTTGTTAAAATTAAATATAATATTTATTTTAAAAATATATAAATTTAAAACATTTATAATAAATTAAAAATATAAAAATATAAAATAAAATAATACAGTTTTTTTAAAACTTAAATAATTAAAAGCTTTAATATTTAAACATATTAAAATACTTTTAATATATATTAATATAAATATAATAATAGTAATATAAATTTATATAAATATTTATTTTTTAAAATAATATATAGCTTTTTTATAATTGATTTTATTAGTTTTTAATTTATTAATTAATTATATTTTTATTAAATAATTAATAATTATTTTATTATAAAAACTTATTTTTTATATTTTAATTGTTGTTATTATATGTAGTAGTTTTTATAATGTTGTTTAAAAAAATATTTGTTTATATTGTTTTAAATATTAAAATATAAGCTTTTTTTAAAAACGATTGATATAAATATCGATTACTTTTAAAAACTTTAAATAAAAAAAAATATACTATAGTTATTATTAAAGTTTTATTATTTTAATTTAATTAAATAATAAATAATAAATAATTATATTAATTAATTATTTTTATATATTAAATAAAAATAAATTAAGCTATAACTATTAAAAATTGAATATAAAATTATAAAATAAATTATAAATAAATATTAATATTAATATAAATTTCGAATTTATATTTAATAAGTTTAAAATCTATATTTATTAATAAAATATAATTTAGTTTAAAATAAGTTTAATTTTTATAATAATAATAAAGCTTGTTTAAATATTTAATAATTAAAAATTTATAAAATTTTTAATAAATTTTATAAAATGTTTAATAAAATAAAACATAAAATCGTTAATATATATAAATAACAAAAGTTCAAAGTTTAAATTAACTTATTAAATTTTATATATTTTTTTTAATATTAAAAAACTTTTGTAATTGCTGTTAATATGTTTGTATAATTTTAATCAAATATTTGCAATAAATTTTTAAGTTTATATAAATAATTACAACGTTGTTTAAAAATATAATAAACTTATTATAAATTAAATATATATATAATTATTAATTAAATAGCTTATATTTATAATATAATGTTATAAATTGTTTATTAAAATTATTGCTATATTTAGTACGTTGTTTATTTTTAAAGATTTTTTATTGTTTTAATTATATATATAAAGTAGTTTATTTAATTGATATATTGTAAAAATAATTAAAAATATTTATTATAAATTTAATTCGAGTATAATTTTAGTATTGTTTAATAATTTATTTTTTTTATAAATTAAAGTTGATTATTAAACGCTTTATTTTAATATACTGAAAAAAAAAAGTACTAAAGTTTTATACAATATATATTAAAAAAAACAAAAGTATATAAATTCGTGCTATTAAATATAAAAATATATATAAATATACAACTTTGTATAAATAAGTACTATATAATAATATAAATAAAAAAAAATAACTAAATAAAAAAATAATAAAAAAATAATAAAAATTAATATATATATATATATATTATTATTATTATTATTATTATTATTAATATTATTATTATTATTATTATTATTATTATTATTATTATTATTATTATTATTATTATTATTATTATTATTATTATTATTATTATTATTATTA